>JAJEJO010002502.1:583858-662605 GCA_020662805.1 Glaucomys volans | reverse complement strand
AATATACAGATCTTTAAAACCCAAGGCCTATCAACCTTTCCAACCTCACTTCCTTTCTTCCATGACCCTGAAGTCCTGATTAGAATAATGATTCAGCAAAGATGCATCTTTTTCCTAACTTCCAAGAGAAAATCTATATTTTTTCCTTCAAAATTGAGTAAAAAATGACAACTAGTAATTTTGGAGGACTCATTGTGTACATTGTGTACTCATTGTGTACGTCATTTTATGAGATAAAGCAGTTACTATTCTTATTTCCATTTTACATGTGAGTGACCTGAGGCACTGAGAGTTAAAGCAGCTTAGGCAATATCGCATAACTAGTGATGAGACAGAATTAAAGGAATTTTTCCTCGGTGTGTGAGTATGTGTATGTGTGTGTGTATGTGTGTATGTGTGTGTCTGCATCCTGTCCTTTTACACAAAACTTGTTTTTCTTTCATGTTCAAAGACACCTGAGGCTGGAAAGAATGAACATCATCATGCCCACCTTCCCAGTGGACAGCTGCTGCACTCCTGTCCCATGGGACCACTGACAAGCAACCTTGCTGGGCCTTTGAACAGGATGAAGGCAGGGCAGGGATTGGAATTGGGGACATGCCATTTGCTATATGGAGCTTTCCAGTAAGGGAAGGTATCTAAACCATAATTTCTATTCTAATTGAATCATTAAATTTCCTTGAATTAAATCTGAAATAAGGATAATATGGTAAAATTTTTTTTTTCAAAAACTCATATTAGCTAAAGGAATTTTCATTTGTATTTAGAGAAACATATTCAAAGTATTACTGAATTTTATGTGTGCATATCTGAATTAATCTAGCTAGCTAGCTAGGCCAGGTGAATTTGGAAAACAAGCAAATAGAAGTTGAGTGTATAGTCAGTGAAATAAAACATTAGTAGAAAGTTTCAAAAAAAACAACGTAAGAGAAAACTAGTACATGGAAATTTGTCTTGAAAAATCACCCCCATAAAATACATATATGGATTGTGAGAAGGAGATAATAGAATTGAAGTAGCATTTGGAGAATTGACAGAGATTTTTCCAGACGTAAATAAAAATGTAAGTGTCTAATGGAAAAACCCATAAGTTCCAGGAAAAATAAATAAAAGCAAATCTGCACCTAAATAAATTGTAGTAGAATGCAAAACATTAAACAAAGAAGTTACTTAAAGCTATCAGAGTCTTCAGAGAACCAAAAATCAAATTGGTAGATTTCTCATCTGGTATGGTAGTCAGAATTGAAAATATCTTCAGTGTTGAGTAAAGTATGTAAAAACTTACAATTTTACATCTACATGTTCTATGATTCAAGACTGAGTGAAAATATAAAAGATTCTAATTAAAAAGTTTTGAGCTTCTGCTTCATAGAATCTTGAAAGAATGTAGTGTAAGAATAAAGTTAAATCTGAAAGGGAAAATAAGATGCAAAAATGATAGTAAAGAAATTAAACATGTTGGTAAGTATTAAATATACTAATAAAGACTAATTGGGTAGACTGTAAAGGCAGTAATAGAACTAAAATGCTGAAATAATTGTTCTATTATCTTGTTATCTCAACCCCATCCCAAACCTAGAGCTTTCTACTTCTATTCTTACCAACTATAACTTTTCACTCAATATTTAAGTCCTTTTTTGAGTTCTTCTCTTTCATTGGCCATTCAAGATAACGCTTTCTCTTTCTTTCTAAAGCATCCCTGTCATCCTCAACCCACAGGCCTTATCCAGATAAGATTTTCAGATGAAGAGCGTGGTTGACTCCTGGCCCATTTGCTAGTCACATGGGTACAGACCCATTTCCACGAAAGACCTCTGCCACAGTAACATAGCATTTTTCTCTTATTCCCAATGTCTCTCCCTCTAATTACTGGAATAGGTAGAGGACTGGAAAATTTGTCAGATAAAATTTTCTGACATTTTTAACAGGTGTCTTTTGGCCTATGCCTATAATGCCCTACTGGGAAGTACACATATTTTAAGATTCTGTTGTCTACTATAACCCTTCTTTCTTCTTTTCCAGATTTTTAGATTGATATAAATAGGTTCTAACACATGGTTGGTAGACTACTTTTGGCTGCCTCTAAAAGTAATACCCACAGTTCTCAATCTGAAAGACTGGTGGGACTTCTTAAGAATAGAATAGCTGGGTGGGGTGCTACACACCTGTTATCACAGCTACTTAGGAGGCTGAGGCAGGAGGATTACAAGTTTGAGGCCAGACTGGGCAACTTAGCAAGACTTGTCTCAATAAAATAATTTTTTAAATAAAAGGTCTAGGGAGGTAACTAAGTGGGAGAGTACTTGTCAAACCCTGACTTCATTCCTGAGTACCAAAAAAAAAAAAAAAAAAATTAAATTGTAAAAATGAAAAAAAGAATAGAGATTCTTAATTCCCATTCAGACTTACTAAGAATGACTCTGATGGTGCCAAATCATTTAAAGTGCATCCAGAAATGTTTTACTACAGCCAGGATGAATGAGCACTATGGTAGAGATGGTCAGCATCACTCTTGTGAAATTAATACAGAATTTTCAGAGCTGGAAACTAGATAGGGGGAGAGCCAAGACTGCACTGAAGTCATGGATGCCTTCTGCAGGAAGGCCCAAAGGCCAATATTCCCTTCTTTAACTGTAGCAGTTTCTCTCTTTATAAAAGCATGGCATATCAACAGCCAATGAGAATATCTATTTACAGAATATGTTCATTTGTTTTCTGTCTCATGTTTCAATTTTTTCTTTGTCTTCATAGCTAATGTGCAGTATGCTAAAAAAAGTCATGCATTTCAAACTGGACCTCAACATTTAACTTCCCCTGACACCCTTTTTATATGAGTGCTATTTTAAGTGTGATGTATGTACCACGTTATTGTAATATTTTGAAATATAATGGGTTTGTTTATTTATACTATTTTATTGCTTCCTCCTAAAAGATGGAAGAAAAATGTAAAGTGATGGCTTATAAGTGGAAATCTATGCAAAAATATTCATGAGATCCTCATATTTTTCCTCAAACACCTTTTAGCAGATGGAAAAAAATAAAGTGAAATAAATATATGATGCTCTAGCACTTTAATAGCAATTCTACATTATTGTTATAGTTACAAAAGTGAAATTAAAAACATATGCCACACTATTCCACTTTAAAAAAGGCCTAATTATATACATGCTGTCCAACTGGTCACTGTTTACATATTTTTAATCATTTATATAGCTAATTTGACTTTCAAAATCTTAGAAGGTCAATGATGAGGCATTTATAACAAACTATTGTAAAATGTCCACTTGAGAGCTAAAATTTAGCATTAACATAGCTTCTGACCTTGAGGGTTTGGGGATTTGGGACAGGAAAAAAATTCCCATTAAATTTTATTTTAAATGTTCACTGGAAAAATCAATTTGATACCAAGATTTATCAGAGTTCGAAAACAAAATCAGAAACATTTATAGTATCATTTCTATAAAATGATCTTTGTTTTTCTTATAGTTTTATGAATGAACAGTAATACCTTCTAGTGGTTTCTCTTTTTTATGAGACATTTATTCATTAAACATTAAGTTGTTCATTACAAAAGAGTTTTCTAAAGGGCCAGTATTGTGAAGGGTCTAAGGTTGTATGTTTTGGAATCAGACATAAAAACTGAACAATGATGAAAATGTAAAGAGAATTTTCAGAAAGTTGAAAAAATAGAGAAATGCATAATCAGTGTTATCAACTTCTTAACAAATTGAAATTCCTAAATGAACACAAAAAAATGAAGGAAACTTGGAAAGACAAGGCAGTTTTCCAGAACTGAGAATCTATGTTGTGAAGATCCACCTTTTACTAAGAATGATATGATCTATAATAATATATTATATGCAATTTTTAAAAAATTCACTCTGGAAATGTTTGTTGCTATTATACAGAATTGTAATTAATTTTTGTATATTGAACTTTTAGGAATTACAGAAATAGATATTCTGCTCTTATTCCCATCTTAGAATGCATTCAATTAATTATTAAGTATAATATTATCTGTGGATGTTTGCAGATGAAGGAAGTACTTGTTAAATGAAGGAAGTACTTTTATATTCTGGATTTGTTAAGGATTTTTATTAAATTTTGTCAATGCTTTTTCTGCATCTATTGTAATGGTCATATGATTTTCTACTCTATTCTGTTAATATGGTGAATTAAACTGGCTGATTTTTCAATATTGATCTTCAGATAAACCTCACTTGTTCATGATATATTCTCCTTTATATGTGCTGCTATAGTCAATTTACTGAGATTTTGTTAAGCTTTTTTGTTTCTGCTCCCTAGAAAGATTTTGGTCTCTAATTTTCTTAAAGATCGAGCTTTGGTATCAGGATTAGTTGGTGCTTTGTCCTGCAGTATTTTTTGTAAAGAGCCTGCTTAATATTGATATTATTTCTTCCTTTAATATTTAATAAACTCCACCAGTTAAACTGGTTAAAAAACACAAGGCCCACTTTTATCTGCCTACAAGAGACATGGTTTCCATCTAAAACTACAGGAAAATTGAAAACAAAAGGATAGACCATTATCCAAGATGCAAACTGCATGCATGTACAACTACATGTGAAATATACTCCAAGGTAGGCTGATATGGAACAATGAAACAATAAAATATTTTAAAGCTATAACTTTTATTCTAAGCATTGCTTTAGATGTATCCCACAGATTTCAATATATCTTCATTTTTATTCAGTTTGGAATATATTATAATTTTTGCATGAGATTTCTTCAAAATGTGTTGTTTAGTTTAAAACACGTAGGGGTTTTCTAGGTTATTTTTTAAATTTTTGATGTGATTCTGATATAATCAGAGAAGACACTCCATAGTCCATCAGAGGGGTTACTTTGTTTCCCTCCTAAACAGAATGAAAAAAGTGTAGGGATACTGCATAATAATTACACATCTTAGGATTTCTATCAATTGCTTACACCACCATTAATGTCAGACAACATTAATTTCTCATCTTGAGTAAAGACAGCAAAGAATTTGAGAGTGATGGTAAAGCAGAAAGAAGGATTGAGGTAGCTAAGCTGTATCCACCATGTGATTTAGAAAGGAGCAAGATTTCTCTATGACTAATCAATCATAGGAGATATTATTCAACATTGGAGAAATAGACCTGAAATGCAAAAGAATATGAGCTATTCCTTTAGGAAAACAGCTAAAGGAGGCTGGAGGAGAATAGGCTTAAAAGGAAATTTTGTTATCAAAGAGTAAAAGAGTAGAACACCCTCCCCATAGGTTCCTCTGTAGTAATTACACCTGTACCCCCAAAGAAAGCCAGCAAATGAATGCCCTCCATCTACAGGGAACTCCCAGAAGATTAGATATAGTAACTATCAACCCAGGTCTTCAATAGGAGCCAGATCAGTAAGAGGCACTTGCTCATCTTTATCTCTCTCTTCCATGACCTTATTCATAGGAGGATAAGTCATTTAAGAATAGGAGGAGGAATAAAAAAATGGATCATTCCCCTTACCTGTTGAGTTGGCCTGGCTGGTCCTACAGGAAGGGAAAGAGGGATATTGCCCTGGGATTGAAGTTTTAAACTAGACAGAAATTTTAAATATTAAAAACTGACCAGAAAATTGTGCAATCTGCCCCAAATATTTTTAAGGGTCAGACAAAAGAGAGTGAGATTCTCCAATTAATGTAAAAAATAAAACAAGTGTATGAATCCCACTGAGATATAACAAGTAGAATTCATTTTAAAGCAAGATTATGATTAAAACCATGAAAAGGTATAGGATGGTATAGAAATAGAAAAATATTCAGTTCTCACTCTCACATAGTAGAAAACAGTGAAAACTGTGTATCTGGTTATAAATACAGAATTATATAATCTATTGTGGAAAGGAAAAATGGCTAAATTACCATTGTTTCATGAGGCATTTCACAGGCATTTTATAATTCTATTCTATGTAATTTTTAGCAAGCCTGTTTTTACCATTTAGCAGATAAGCATGTTAAAGTAACAAAAGTTGAAGTAACGAACTAATTGGTGCTCAGCTGGAAATTGGCAAAAGGGGTTGAATCCTCCAGTGGCAGATTTTAATCTGTCCCATTTGTTAATGTATATTATTGCTAAACATAACTGAGAAAGTTATGCTCAAATAATGCTAATATATCATAACCAACTCTACTAGTTAGTTGGTTTGTTGATTTTTTAGAACATAAAATGAACCAAAGTAGATCTTGCATTCCTTAGAGATCAGATTTACTTTTTTTTCCACAGAGGAATTGTATAAAATATATAGCCTTTTTATCTAGAGGTTTGATTTAATATGACACCATTCTCAGATCCTTAACTAAATTGGAATCTCACCATTTAAGAATTACTCTAAAATTAACACTCAAAAATAACTTTTAAAACTCCTTCCAAGGGCTCATTCTTAAGCAGAGTAAGAGATAAAGGGTTAACCCTAAAAGTTGGTACTGCATACCCATTAGTGGCAGACTACTAAACCACCAAGCATGAAAAATAGGGAATTTTTATTACACCCATTAACAAAAGGAATCCAATGTGATTCCTGCCTCAAATGGCACCACACCATCATCCAGTACACTAGTTCTCAGATCTAGGCTGAGACTTGCCACTTAAAATTTGAGTTTTTAAATAATTACAAAATGCTTTAAGTAATATTTTCACACTATCCTGAACTTACAGAACATATTTTTCTTCTAAAAAGTATATAATTTATGTGATAGTAATTCTTGCTAATAAAAGAAAGAAATGACATAGATAATTTCAAAATCATTAGATGCAAATTAAGACTACAATAAATCCTTGTTTTACAGATGTTTCCTAAGGTAGATTTGTAACACTAATGCTGACAATGGAAAGCAAAGTAAGTTTTTATCTCTGAGATTAACAATGCTAGGTGCGGGCATATATTGATACACCTATGCTATATAATATCACAAATAATGTTATTTCTCCAGGAAACAGTTGGTTTCAGAAGATGAGACTGTGAATTAAATAAAATTAAAATAATTTACTCAAATTTAATAGTAAATTAAAATAATTTACAGAGCAAACTTGTCAGTTTACTTATAAAAATTAATTCAAGACACTTGCCTTGCTGTGCTTAACAATTCATTTACAATATCATATACTATGACCCAACCCAACTAGTCTTCCACTTTACAAAACCCACCTTAAAATCATCCTGCCCAGACCCTAAAAATCTAAAAATAGTCCCCCCTCCTTATTTTACACTACTAAAACTCTGTCAAGATGATTTTCTTTCTTGATTCTCTGAATACACTTAGCATTAACTGACTAATAAACAATTATTTCAGTTGTTCCTCTGGGAAGTTGACAGTAGACACTTTCTGTAAGTCTGAGATCTAGTCAAGACATCCTCACTGCTGGGACTCAAGACCTTTGACAAGTGGCCCTCCCTTGTATTTTCTCGGGCCTTCCATCCAGGGTTCTCTCCAATTTCAATAGTGAGGTAGGTTCTTCACTGGGCTTAAGCTCCGACTTATCTTCAGTAGCTTCTAAATGGTCAGTTTCTTTTGGTCTAGATATCCTTTGATTATGTGATGAGACTTAAAAATGGCTATCTTCAGTGAAAAACTAGCAGTACAAATGTTGGTTTATTTATTCATCCTTTTCAATTTCCATTTCAGTTTATAAAAGGTCAATTGATAGAAAATGGGACTAGCTTGGTACTTGGTAAGTCCCTTCTAAATCCTTTCTAGAATCCAATATCAGAGGAATTTAGAGATAGTTTTTAGACTTGCATTTTTTAGAATAACTTTAATTTGGCTCACCCTTTACAAAACGTGCAACTACAAAAGAAAAAAAAAACTTACAAAAAACTTCCCTTAGTTTTGTTTTATTTTCTTGAGAATTACTTTAATTGGTTTTATCTGCTAGGATTTGAGGGTTTTATTAGTCCAACTGGTCTTGGTGTTGGCTCATCTGTGTTCAAGCTCTGGAGAGGCACATATGTACAACAGACTTATTACTGATTACAAGAGATAGTTAATTTTTTTATGTTAACTTGAATACGCTAAGTGATGTCCATATAGCTGGGGAGTAAGTATGTATGAGTATGTTGGTGAATGTGTTTTCTAAAATTAAACACTTGAATCAATAGACTGAATAAAGAAGCTCCGTCCTCCCCAGTGTGGGTGGGCATCATCTAATCCATTGAGAGCCTGAATAGAAAGAACAAAAAAGAGAAAAGAAGAATTCTTTCTCTCTCTTTCTTCTTCAAGTGAACATTCATCTTCTCTCCTCCTTGGACACCAAAGTCTTGGTTCTCAGGCCTTTAGACTTTGGGACTTATCCCAGTGACCCCTTCCATGGTTCTCAGGTTGTTGGCCTTGAAATAAGAGTAACATCAGTTCTCATGGTACTCAGGTTTTCAGACTCAGATTGGATTACACCATCAAAAATAAAAAAACTTTCCGATTCTAAAGCTTGCAGGTGGCATTGTGTAGGACTTCTTAGCCACCATAACAGCGTCAGCCAATCCCCACAACATATCTCCTTTCACATCTCTCTCTCTGTGTTTACCTAACTGGTTCTGAGTCTTTCCAGAATACTGACTAATACAGTGACCACTAAGTTTCTCATGGAGTTTTCAGTCTTGGATCTCAACATAAACATGTTTTCTACAATTTGTAAGCCACATACATATCGTTCAAACTAGGATAATTTCATTAGCGAAAAATCTGAAGTTATTGTGATGATTCTGAGGAAATTTGAAATTAACAAAAGTGTTTATTTGGGAGGGACAGAAAGAGATGAAAAGAATAAAAAGAGAAAATGTCTTCCTGAATAGATATTCTGTCTTGTCTCTATAAATAAATATTTCCAATGCCTTTATGTTGTTTGAAGGTAACACCCTTTCCCCCACCTTTCTATCCTTATCTTTTCCTTTTCCAGGAGAACTTTCAGAAGTAAATTAATCATAACTTTTTGGTATTTCAATATAATGAATTATTTATAGTAAAACAATTTCAGCCAAGATTCTGTATATTTTGGATGAGAAAGATGATTTAAGATGTAAAACAACTCTACATTTAGTATTTGATTCATCCTTATGGAAAAATAGTGTTAGTGTAATATTTTTATTAAAATAAAATTTTGGTTTAATATTTGATGACTTAAGCTTTGCAAAATTCTTTTACTCATAACAGGCCCTGTAAATTAGCATTGCTTCCATTAAAATTACAAAACCACAGAATTATATTCAACTAAATAAATGAACAAATAATACTAAGAACCATTTAAAATTGTTTAGTGTTATGAAATCTTTTAACGTTATTATGCTACCAACTACGGCATTAAAGAGAATGGTACCGGCATCTGCTCAGCATCTCCTGAGGGCCTTCTTGCCGCATCAAAATATGCCAGGGGTTATCACATGGTGAGATGCAATCAGCATGCTAATTTAGGTCTCTTTCCTCTTCATATGAAGCCATTAATTCCATCATGGGGGCCCTACTCTCCTGACCTCATCTGATCCTAATTACCTCCCAAACGCCTTACCTTTAAATGCTATCAACATATGAACTTAGAAATTAAGTTTCCAACACATAAACTTTTACAGAGCACATGTGAATTATTAGCACACATATATATTTGTGCATGTCTTAACATGTACATATAAAATAATTTTAAGATTAATTAAAAATGAATGAAGAGATAATAGAAGACATATTTGAAAACACACTATACACAAAATAGGTTTCAGATAGGTGACCTGTCTAGGTTTTCAGTGTTTATGGATAATGAATTGGAAGAAATATATGAATGTCTTCAAAAATTTTTGGCAGTGTTACACCAATGTTAGTGAATTTATTCCTAGTGAAAGACGTATACATTGTTTACCACAACTCATTATAGGGAAGATATAAAAGAATAAATTTCAAGCTTTAAATCTAGGTAAAAGAATTTCCTTTTATCACCAAAAATATTTTTGACTCTGAACTTTTTATGTCCCTGAATCATTAACGAGTTTCTTATTTTTGAAAAAAAATGGTTTTTAATAATTATTTATTGCTATGTATTTACAAAATATTGCCTACAACTACTTTGTAGATATTATGACTTATGTTTGTATTTTACTCCACTAACAATCTTCATTAACTTTTTCTTTTCCAAATTTAACTCACAACACAGAATAATAAAACTATTAGTATCTCATTTAAACCTAAATTATCTTTGATCCTTCATATTAGAAATGAAAGGATAGTAGAACTTAGTTTGTGATTCAGTCCCCAAGTTTTAGTTAACTCAAAATCACAGCTACTTTATTTATTTATTTATATTGGTACCAGAGATTGAACCTCGGAGGCGCATTTAACCACTGAGCCACACCCCCAGCCCTTTTTGCATTTTATTTGGACACAGGATCTCCCTGAGTAGCTTAGAGCCTCGCCAAATTGTTGAGGCTGGCTTTGAACTTGAAATTCTCTTGCCTCAGCCTCTGGAGTCGCTGGGATTATAAGGATGCACCACCAGCCGGGTGGCAGCTACTTGGTTTCTGAAATTTAGAATTCTTTTTTTAAAAAAAGAGAGACAAACCAAAAGGCACTTAGTTCTCATAAATGAGTTAGTTATAAATTAAAACATCAATGTTTAATAGAATATACTTTTTAGAAATACATTTGTGTTCTACATACAAAGAACAGTGTACAATAACTCTACAAGTGATTTTTGGTTTTGGAAGTAGATTATGAACTCTGATTACAACTCTAATTGTGTATGTTGAAGGGATCAAATAAATTATGACATGATCCTATTTGATGATCATGATCCATCAAATAGGAGTTCAAATCTGGATTAATTATTTTCAAACCATAACACTACATATTTAATTTTAGGATCAGAAATGTCCAAATGAAAGAGATTAAGAACTGAAATGAATGTAAGTTGACACTGTGTTAATCACTAATGGGACACACATTACTTTCCTGTACCTAAATTAAGCAATATGAAGACAGTGCATCCTTTCCCATGATTATTCTAATATTGAGAAGATGCACAATAAACTTGGCCATCATTCTATAAAATATTTGCATCTGAAACAGAAACATAATTTTGTCAACCAACAAAAAATATCATTTTTGGAGATTAACATATTGCAATTCAAGCCTTAACTCCATTGTGATTTCCAATCCCAAATATTTCTTTCCTTGAAAAATCTACTTAAAAAATTAAAATCTCAGATTATGCTCTTAAACTCTAGAAACTCCTCCTTTGACTTTCTTACTCTGGAATACTACTGAGATTCTCCTGAAGTGAGATTTTCTTCTCTTTCTTTTTCTTTCCTCAAGGTACTGATTGAAGCCAGAGGTGCTTTATCACTGAGATACATCTGCAGCCCCTTTTATTTTATTTTGTGATAGGGTCTTACTAAGTTGCAGAGGCTGTCCTCAAATTTGTAATCTTCCTGCCTCAGACTCCCAAGTAGCTGGGATTACTGGCATGCACCACTGCGGTTGCCAAGGTGGCATTTTCTTTTTCTGCACTTAAGAAATAAGCCAAGCCGAAAAACCCAAAGGCTGACTATTTTCTTTGATAAGTGAATGATGATACATTACGGGGGGAGTGGCGGAGGGGGGCAGGAGAAGAATGGAGGAACTTTGGTGTAGAGGAAAATGGGGCGGGATGGGGTGGGGTAAGGAAAGAGAGTGGACTGAGACAGACAGTATTACCCTATGTATACGGATGATTACACGAATGGTGTGAACCTACATTGTGTACAACTACAGATATGAAAAGTTGTACCCCATCTGCATACAATGAATCAAAATGCAGTCTGTGAAAATAAAAATTAAAAAAAATTGAGCCTTGCTTCATCCATGAGTCTTTTTTGCTTATCATTTAAAAACATTATTTGCTTGTCATTTATAACATTTTACATTTTTTTCTACATTTTTATATTTATGAAAATATGAAATTCATTCTATATGCCCAACTATAAAACACATGAAAAGAAAGAAATATACAAGAAAATTTGTTATAAGAAAATAGATTACATAAGGTAAGGAAGTCATTAAAGATAATTCACAGAATAGATACCTATGAATGGTCACATAAAGACAAGAAAGAGAAAGAGAACTAACATGTGTTTAGTAACATCTGTCTGAGAGATGCTTGATGTTTTAAAACTAAATTGTCTTTTTTAATTTTCAAAAACTTCCAAAATTTTAGATATGAAAGTAGAACTAATGAATCAAACATCTTGCTTAAGACTCCATGTTTAGTGAATAACAGAACTGTGGTAAGAAATCAAGTCCTCTATCAGTCATATATTGCTACTTTTCAAAGGACTTAAAATCAGAATACTACAGTGATGCAGCCACATCAATGTTCACAGCTGCTCAATTCACAATAGCTAGATTGTGGAACCAACCTAGATGCCCTTCAATAGATGAATGGATAAAGAAACTGTGGTATATATACACAATGGAATATTACTCAGCCATAAAGAAGAATAAAATTATGGCATTTGCCATATGGATGATGTTGGAGACTGTTACGCTAAGTGAGATTAGCCAATCCCAAAAAACCAAAGGCCAAATGATCTCTCTGATAAGTGGATGATGATGCATAATGCGGGGTGGAAGGGAAGCAAGAATGGAGGAAGGATGGACTGCACAGAGGGGAGAGAGGGATGGGGTGGGGTTGGGGGGGGTTAAGAATAATAACAGACTGAGATGGACATCATTGCCCTGTGTACATGTATGATTGCATGGATAGTGTGACTCTACTTCGTGTACAACCAGAGAAACAACAGTTGCACCCCATTTGTGTACAACAAATGAAAAAAAAGAAAGAAAGAAAGAAAGAAAGAAAGAAAGAAAGAAAGAAAGAAAGAGTCACAAGACCATGGAAAATATCACTCTTTGAAGTTTGAAAATATAAACAAAATGGCATTTTTTTTATGGAAACCATAAACAATTGAAACCAACCCAAAGAATTATTAGATAACTTGAATTGATTTAGAATCAATAAAGACATTTATTTAGTAGTTTACAATCTACCTCTAAAACAAAAAACCACCACCAACACTCCCCACCCCGAGCCCCAGTAAGCCTAGAGTTTTTTCAGACAATGCACTCGACATGAAGGATTCTGGAGAAAGGAAAGAGAGGGAGAGAAAGTGGGAGGAAATGAGGTAAGAGAGGAGGGGGAAGTAGAAAAGAAAGGGGAGGGAAGGGAAGGGAGAATGTTCCCTCAGTTAATGTGAAATCTCTGTAACCTTTACATCAAAGAGCAAGACAAGGACAATATGAGAGAAGAAAATGAGAGTCTAATTTCATTCATAGACAAAGCTGTAAAGCATGAATAAAACATTAACAAACTAAATCTAGTCAGATATAAATATTTATATCTTTTATAAGCAATATAAGTTTATTCCAGGAATGCATGGTTGGTTTAACTTTAGACTATTATTGTAATTGCCTTGATGAATATATTAAAGGAGAAAAACCATATAACCACTTCAGTATGTGCAGGAATATTTTCAATAAATTTCAACTCTGAGGTTTTCATTTACCAACAAACTTGAATACCAAAATTTCTTTAACCTGGGAAAAGTATCTATTTACCCAATGCCTTCAGCAAAGTCATGTTTAATGTTGACCATTAAAAGCATTCCTTTTATAGCTCAAAACAAAATAAATCTATCTTCTATGAACATTTGTATTTAACATTCTCCTGGAACTCCAAAACAGTACAAGAAGTAAAGGACTAAAGGGTTGCAGAAAGTCTTTAGATAACCACAGCCTTTCTTCCTTCTACTTCTTAACTACAAAATCCATCTGGTTCAAGTGCATGCATGCACATGTGCATCTGTGGCAAATTCCTCTACCTCTATAATGATATTAGATTCTATTTGATTTACTTATTGTTGAGGAAAATCAATTCTAAATTTTAATTGGACTTTGTATTCTCCTTTTGCCTAAGAGGAATGCCTAGTAGAAAGAAAAAACTGTATCATATGGAAGGAACAGGAAAAATATTCAATAAATTTAAAATAGAACAGAACCAAACACAATCATATTTGTGACTGCATGGCCTGAAAACATGAATGTGGTCATTCTTTTCCAAGAACTGCATAATAAAGGTTTATCACAGGTAGTATTGAATTGATATGTAGTGGGTTCTTTCAAACATGAAAGCAGGTTCAACATTAATTTTCCAATCATTCAATAAATTTGTTCCAAAGAAAGTTTGTGTGGTGTAATTTAATATTTTCTTTACTAAATTAAAAATATAAATTAATTCCACTGTTAAGGGAACTAATTTTGATCTATTAGCTAATACTCACAAGGTTTGTGGTTATAAATGATATGCATTGTGTTCATGTCCAATAATTTAATAACCTCTATTGGATTATTTCATATGATTCATGTAGTTAACACTGATATATTGTTTTTAAAATAAATATGGGTAATGCATGATATGTACCTTATTGCAATCTATATTTAATTACATTAGTTTTTAAGTACTAGATGCATATTGCTAACTTGTGTGTATATACTCTCAATCTTTGGTTGTTTTTTATGAGCAAACATTATTTCTTTGTTCTAGATTGTTATTTTTAAAAACCTAGACATGAAAAAAGATTGCATTAAAATATGACCTGAAAAATAAATTCCAGTTTAAAAAATTCCACTTATTTTTCATTAAATAAGCATATTGAATGGAAAAGTAATGAAAAATTAAATCAAAATACATTTTTATCAAAATTAAAAATCTGCTGTGCTTATTTACCAATAAATTTATGCTATTATACTCTGACTTCTGCTTTTTAAATTTTTCTGTTATTTATCAATTTTAGATTATTATAATAACCACTTTTTCTTTTGATTCAATGCATCAAAACAATTAGTACCATAATAGACATTATTAAAATTATTTCAATATCATTCTTTTCCATTTAGTCTTTTAGTAATTAAGGATTAATCTCATCCACTAAGCTTAAAAGCAAACACTAAAGTAATTGTAAATACTTGAATGCCAGATATTTCTGCTTTCCACTCCTGTTTTTCTCATTAGATTTTTCCTTTATATTTGCTTCAACCTAAAGCTGAGTTTGCCTGTACAGTTAGAACCATTGACCTCCTGTGCTCATCTTTAAACTTAAATATCGCAACTTGCCATGTTTTCAGAGGCTGAGATGCCAGCAGGTACATTGTGCCATTTCCAAATACCCTAAGAAGGGAAGTCATAGGAATGTGGGCATACAACTGGAGTTTAGAAAGAGTAATTGCAATTTTACAGATATAAAGGAACAAGCTTTTAATGAAACTGTTAACAGAGAATAATCCTCCCTTAACTTCTCATTCAGGAAACGAAGATACAAAATTTCCCTAGAACTATAAATTAGGTATGGATAGCAATGTTCTTCCAGAACGAAGAGGTATTTTTAGGATTCAGAACATAGATGAAAACTTCAGCAGAACAGCTGATCTACATGGAAGCACAGATTTCCTTAAAAAAATCTATTTGCAATATCTTTAAATGACTAGCTCAAAGACCATGCCATGTGAATGGAATTTATTATTTAAAGCTTTCAAAATCAACTTAAAAGTAGATGACACCACAACTTGGTGACAGGAGATTCTGCAGTCAGGTTAACTTATATACTTCATGGCTCTTTCATTTTTTACTCTGTGACTTTAGAAAATCACTTATACATATGTCTTTACATATGTTGATTTCTTTATCTGTAAAATAAATATAGGAATATGATTTACCTTACTGGGCTACTACATGAATTTAATATTTAACAGACTTAAAAGTATTTAGAGTTGGTACATGGCTCACAGTCATTGCCCCAAAATGTTAATTATTATTTAATTTTCACTTTTATATCACCAATACAAGTGAACTAAATCCCATCTCAGACTGGATCACAAAATAAAGTCCAACTATGAGTTATTAACAAGGGGAACATTCAAAACAATGATAAGAAAGATTCAAAATAAAGTTTAGGTAAAATATACCGGCAAACATGAACAAAAAAGAAGTCAAACATTAAATATTATGTACTTAGCATATTTTAAAGCAAACAGATTTAAAATGGATAGACACATTAGTCTAATTTTCATCAAAGGTATAGTTAGTCCATAACAAATAAATGATATGCAACAAATATCAGAGTATTAACATATAATCTACAGAGGTGTTAGTAACACAATTAAATTAAAACAAAGATAATAGTAACAGGAGATTGGATTTATTTTAACAACTTTCTAGAAAGCAAAAATTGAATAAGGAATGAAATCAGAATACTATATTATTATGGATTTAATAATTGTCAAACTTTATTATGGAAATTTTATAATGTAATCGTGGGAGATTAAAAAATACCGATAAGATATTGTCCCACAAAACTCTAGCAAGTTTCCAAAAGCACAAATTGTAAAAGGTTCATATTTGTGATTTCATTGAATCAGAACTAAAATGATACAAAGTATAAAGAAAAGGAAACAGACACTTTCAACTATTTGGAAATTATAGAGATTCTCTAACTTTTAGGGAATTGAGAAAATAAAAGTAGCAATTAGGAATTATTTAGCAAAATCATACCCTTCAGGTTATGTATCTATTCATTACACTCACCCATGTAGAGGGTGACTGTTCTCATCGCTGAGATTCTGATGCTGAACAAGACAAACAGTCATTGCTTGGATACAACCTATGATCTGCGTGGGATAGGCAGAGAGGCACTTACTCAATAAACCAGTAAATATTAAACAAGCAAAGGGGGACAAAACACCCCGAGAAAAGAAGAAAATATGATAAGTAAAACAGTGGCATAAAATACTGAGATATAAGGGAAATTGATTGTAAATACTCCTTGAAAAGCAAAATCAGTAAGGTGGGATTTATATAACTAATTATATAAAAAACAATCAATAGCATGTAAAATTAAAAATGAGTGATATAAAAATTTTAAATGGTATAGAAGAATACTTGGCACTCAACTATAAATCCAACAACAATTTATAGATCATAAAATTTATTGCAGATATTGTGGTGCTATGAGCAAAACTGTGTCCCAGTATCACATAACTCAAAGTCTAGTATGAGAACTACAAGAAGTATCCAGGGAAGGCCAACATAATGCCACAGGTGCTAGAGAGATGGACAGAGCAATGGTGTTAAGGGCATACTTAAACGTGGCCACTTGCCTTGGGAGGAAATGTGTGGGGTTCTCACCAGAGGGAACAGTGCACAAAGTCTCTAAGGTGAGAGGGAACACATTTCATTAGATAATCTAAAGGTTCAGAGTGGCTGGTACAGAGAGAAGAATAATATTAAGAAAGAAAAAGAGACTACTGGAAACAGGGGTCAATCCAAAAGTCTTATAAAGCATGATAAAGGTTTTGGATTTTTAACCTTGAGTCAATGGGAAAGCCTTTGGAGTCATTTGAGTAGGAAACAGACATGATCAGATTTAAGATGAAGATGAACACTCTGGCTACTGAATCGCAAATAGACTGTGAACACACTGAGCAGGCTGATTACAAGCCTGAGTTTTCCTATCAAGCAGAGAGCTAGAGCGTAATAAGATCCAAAGATAGAGATGAGGCTTCAGGGGAAGGTAGCAACAGAGGTCTAAACAACTCACTGTTTTCTATTTTAAGACTCTCTGCATTGAGGGCTCCTTGACACCAGCCCAGCCTTGATAACAAAATGGCATCTTTCCCCTTTTGGGTACTTGTCAAAAGCTTCTGCAGGGTTTTTTTTGGGTTTGCGGGGAGAAGTATGACTAGCAGGGCAAGAAGGTGGCATCCTGAGGCCCTGGTCATAATGACATCTAATCGCACCCTTATCCTCAAATTGTCACAATAACATCAAATCCAGAGATGAATCAAGTCATTGTGGAAAATGAGGAGAGACGAAGTCCTACAGCAAAGCTCTAAAGAATATTGACAATTAAGAAATTTGAGTTCAAGGAGTATAAAGACTTAATAGGTAATCAGACAACAAGGACCAAAAGAGTAGCATATGGCATCAGGTCAAACAGCAGAAACAAATCAAGTAACACAAACTAGTCAACTAATAGAAAAAGGAACAGACGACATTTGGGAAGTCATTCAGTATTGATAATCACTAAAGAATACTGAAGACTTGTGGTGGAGTATTTAGCTTTTAGTGTAACCAAAATCAGTTGTTATTAAGAACATGAGAATAAAGGTGGCAAGTACAGTCAAGTGTCACTTAATAAGAAGTGTGAAGTTGGGGCTTTCACCATTGTGCAAACTTCATAAACACTCAAATCCCACAATCCACCAATGGCAATCCTGGAGGTCAACCCTACAGAAGTGTGTGTTGATTTCATTGCTGTTTGGAATGGCATAACACTGAAAACAGTCCAACAGTAGGAAAGGTGATGACTCTTTAAATAGAGTAGATACAGGACATAGGAACCAAAGCGATGGAGGGAAGTTGCTTGTTTTTAATAGGAGCTCTCTGTGGAAGTGAGAATGAGGAAAGGAAGGAACAAGTAAAGAAACAGATGCTGGAGACAGAGCAAGTCTGGATAATGGTGGGTGGTGGCAGAAGTTGGCATAAAGCATTTGAGTTACCTTTGTAAGTAGTGGGGATGTAGGAGGGAAGAGACGAGGACAGGTACACATGCCAGAATGATTACAGATTTGGTGATAAGAAATTGACAAATTTTATATCTGATAATGTCCATATTCTCCAAAATTTAAGAAGAAAATATCTTGCTGCTGAGAGTTGGAAGCATTGGAGTCAGGAAAGACATTGGGGAAGTGAAAAAAAAGGTAAGAAATCACTATTGAAAAGAATAAGAGATGAATAGTAAAATGTGGAACTCCTGACTGATGCCATCAATCTACGGGCTCTTTACTTTCATCTACAGTTAAAATAGGCAGAGAGAGAGAAAGAGAGAGAGAGAGAGAGAACGAAAGAACATGTCAGTGATTGAGAAGAGTGAAGACAAAAGAATTGAGGATATTGGAGATAAGGTGATTAGACAGATATACTAAGGGGTCATAACTAAATCAAAATGGAGATGCCACAAAGAATGTAGAGGGAGAACATATAGACTCACCATGTGTTTAAGAATGAATAACAAAGTGAGTGAGCTGAAGGTGAGAGGTAGCAGAGTGAGATGCTCAGGTGTAAGATTGCAAAAGGTCATTATGTCATTTGATAACAAGATCCAAGGTATGAATAATATACTCTTTGATGGAAATCCTCCACTGAGTACTATAAACATGTCAAAGACACTTAATTTACAGTTTCTTTGTTTTTTATTTGTGGTGCTCAGGATTGAACACAGGGTCTAGTGAATGCAAGGCACATACTACCAACTATATATCCCCAGCCCTACAGCTTCTTATTTATTTACTTACACTTTTAAGCAAGATCTTTATTCAACTAAAAATAATTGTGGCTATTACAATATTTTGAGAAGAATGAATAGATTTTTTAATAAATAGACTTTTTTTTTTACTAGTTTTAGGTTTAATACAAAATAGAATGGAAAATACATGGAATTACTATATGTCTACCTCCACATACTTACAGCTTCCCTAGCTATCCACATCCCCTACCAGAACTGAACACTTGTTAAAACTAATGAACCTACAGTGACACATCATTATCACTCAAAATCCATAGTTTAGAGTTCTTTCTTTGTGTTGTTTTATTATGGGCTTCGATGAATGTGTAATGACATGTATCTGCCATTACAACATCATGCAGAGTAATCTCACTGCCCTAAGCATTCTCTGTGGTCCACCTATTCATATATACACCCCCAACCCTTCACACCTACTGATCTTTTCATTGTCTCCAAAGTTTTGCCTTTTCCAAAATGTCATATAGTGGCAATCATATAGTGTGCAGTTCTTTTACACTGACTTCTTTCACTTAGTAATATGCATTAAGTTTCCTTCACGTGTTTTCATGACTTGATATCTTATTTGTTTTCATTGCCGAATAATATTCTTTTGACTGAATGTACTATGCTTTATTTATGCATTCGCCTACTGAAGGACATCTTGGTTGCTTCCAAGTTTTAGCATTTATGAATAAAGCTGCTGTAAACACTGATGCAGGTTTTTCTGCAGCCGTAGGTTTTCAACACAGTAAGTACTGAGGAATGTGCTTGCTGGATCATGCTATAGGTGCATGCTAAGGTTTGTAAAGTTTGCCACACTGTCTTTCATAGTACCATTTTGCAATCCCACCAACAATGAATGAGAGCTTCTGTTGCTCCACATCTTTGTCCCCATTAGTGTTGTCAATATTTTCAATTTTGTCATTTTAATAAGTGCATAGTTGCATCTTGTTGTTGTTTTAATTTGCAACTCCCTATTGACATACGACGTTGACTATCTTTTTATATGTTTATTTACCATATGTATGTCTTATTTGGTAAGGTATCTGTTGATATTTTTTGCCCATTTTTAAATCAGTTCATTTGTTTTCTTATTGTTGAGTTTGAAGAGTTCTTTGCATATTTTTGATAACAGTACTTTATCAGATTGTGTCTTTCTTAAATATTTTCTCCCAAACTATGGTATGTCTTCTCATTCTCTTAATAGCATGTTTCTCTCACACAACAAAATCTTTTAGTTTTAAAAAAGACTAGATTATCAATTATTTCTTTTATGGACTTCAGTGTTGTTTAAAGTCATTGTTAAACCCAAGGTCTTCTAGACAAATAGACAAATAGAGGTGGGCATTACTCAAAGCATGTAATCTATACAAAAATGACCATGGATGAACTGAATTTCATAAATATAGGACTTAATGGAAAAAGGAAGACAGAAAAGTATGTCCTTTGCCATTATGCTAAAAAGCAGGTACAACCCAAACATTGTGTTGGAATTCAAATTGGTAATGTCTTTAGGGAGAAGAAAGATAGTCCGGGTGAGGGGAAGTAGCACGACAAGTGGAGACCACAGTGTATACAGTGTGCTTAGTTTTGATCAGCATGTTAATTACACGAATATTGTCCTTGTGATCATTCATTCAGCTCTACAATTTTTGAATGTTGTGTAAGAGTCATACATAATAAAACAAAAGATCTATTATTAAACAGAAAAAAATAAAATTTATGACTGAGAAATTTTTTCTTTTTATTATATAAAAAAGATTTTAGAACAAAAGAACTTCAATGAAAAAATAGGCAAAAATCAAAATACCTACTTTATAAAAGAAAGATTGAAATGTATATGAAAAAAATTTCACCCTCACTAGAGTGAGAAAATTAGCCTATAGGACATTTTATGCTAAGACTTTTTTTTAGCTATAAATGGATATAATACCTGTATTTTACCTATTCATTTTTATGTGGTGCTGAGGATAGAACCCAGTGCTTCACACATGCCAGGCAAGCGCTTCTTCCACTGAGCCACAACCCCAGCCCTATGCTAAGACATTTTGAATACTTGATTATTAAGTATTGGAATATAGGTTATTTTGAATTATCAATGATAGCAAAAACTGAAAGCAGCTTTCATATCTGCCATAGAAAAATAGATTTTAAAATCATGTTTTATTTAAAATAGAATACCTTTTCATAGCTGAAGAAAGTCAGAAATCCCATATATGAACAGAGAAAAATCTAAAGAGGTAATATCTATGAGTGGACAGGAAAACATAAGTGGCAGAAGGATACATACAGTACATCTATATCTCATTTGAAACAATAAAAATCATTATATATGTAGTTATGGTAAAATTACAATCACACATAGGGATGGTAAACACCAAATTCATGAAATAGTTACCATGAAAAGGTATTCCATTTTGAATAAAATATGCTTTTAAAATTAATTTTTCTATGGTAAATGTGCAAGTGGTTTGGAATTTTTTGCTACTATTAATTTTAAACAACCTGCTTTTCAATCTTTTTTAAAATTATTTTAATTGTCAATGGACCTTTATTTTATTTATTTATATGTGGTGCTGAGGATTGAACACAGTGACTCACACATGCTAGGTAAGCACTCTACCACTGAGTCACAACCCCAGACCTGCTTTTCAATATTTAATTAATAAGAGTTGAAAAAGTCATACAGACTAATTTTCTTACTCTGGTGAAGATGAAAATTTTTCCTATATAGTTTTGTGTTTCTTTTATAAGGTACCTCTGTAGATTCTTTGCCACTATAGGGAAAAAGAAGAAAACGTGACTGGAGAGAGACACACAAGGAGTTTCATTTTATTCATTCCTTTTTTAAAAAACATACAGTCATTATATTATTACCAACAGCTTTCATGTATGTTTTTAAATTTTTAAATTTTTAAAGTCTTGATTCCTAAGAGATAGTAGAAGCTTAAATTTAAACCTGATTTTCCCATTATTGGGGAAAAAAAGCACTTCTAAGGATTTTAACAAAAATATAAAATATAAAATATACAAATATAAAGTCCTAGCTCCTGGGATATACTTCAATATTGCCAAGTAGTTGGTGTAAACTGATAAATGTCCTTTCTAGCCATATAAACCTGTGCCTTCTTTTACCAAAGTGACACACTTGGAATTCAGAGAGAAATGTTAGTTTTTTCCTCAGCTGAGATTATTACCTGACAATTATCACTCCATCTCCAAATCATGGAGAAGAGCGAAAAATGTCTTTTGTCATGTGGTATCATTTAAAATCTGTAATCCCAATGGCATTAATTTAAGTCCACTGAATTTTGTTTTAATATGCTCCTGGGGGATTTCTACAAACATGTCTTTGTGGTTGGGCTGGAGTTTCCTTGAAGGAATGCCTATGACCACTGTCAATTGTATAGAAAAGTAATTTATTCTCAAATAGAGGAAAAAAATAAGGTAAAGGTAATAACTCTTCCTCCGTTCTCAAAGGTCCAAGTGGCAGCAGACCTGGAAACTGATTTACAGACACCGCAGGCAGTCTTAGCAGTGGACAGTTGGCTCCTGCCAAGAGAAGGCTGAGCAGGAATCAGGAGCTGCTCAGATGTAGCCTCAAGGAGAACCAGAGATCAGGCCTGGCCTGACATCTCTGCGAGTAGCCACCTTGAATAGAGCTGCACACTTACTATCCTTGGATATATTTAGCATCTTTAGTTTTCACTTGCTAAATTCAACAGGAATATAGTTTTTGATGTGCTATAGACAATTATTGTGAAGATATTTCCTGAACTTGGAAAAGCATATTATTAGAGCAGTTTTCCCTTGAGATCTTGGACCTCTCAAAATTTCATTACTGTTCTTTTTGCCACCTGCACTTCAAGGTGAGTTTCCATACAGTTCTCTAGAATCTCTTAGTTCTCAGCATTATCTCAGGTTGTAAGTTTCAACAAGAACCAGTACCTCCTAGGAGTTCTATATCTTTGAATACTGATATATAAAGTCCCAAATCTCTTATTCCAGTAATAAAATAACTTTGAGTCATCCTAGAGTCCATATCAGAGATTCTAGAGCCAACATTTTAAATTACCTTCAAGTTTTATAAAAGGGAGAATTATGTCTTTTCCTAACCTTCTGACTAGACCAACATATAGGAAACAATACAGAATTAATTGGCAATCCACATGTAGACATGATCATTTGAAGAATAATTATAATTAAACTGTGAACCACACATGGAAAAGAAAGTTTCTGTCCCTAAACTAATGCCAAGAGAATAATGACATAGAAAACCATTTACTTTCTATATGGTGTTCAATACTATAGAATTTTCTACTTATTATAGGAAACCAGTAGATGAAGAGGGAATAATATTGACTTATGGTCATATAGAATGGACAACTGTTATGTAGACATTATTGGGACAGAAGATGAGTAGGCAGTATTTTTTTGTTTAAGGAAGTTGTTGGTCTAATTTCAGGTAAGATAAGTACACAAATGGACATGAGATAAAATATACTGGAGCCTCTAAGAGAGATAAAAAATCAGAACACCAGGGAGTCAGAGAAGGAAAAGATCCTATATAATAATGTGGAAAACCTTCAGGGAAAGGTCCTGATCCAGAGGAGCACTGAAGAATCAAAAGCATTTAGGAAGGCATGACTATGGGAAGGAGGAGGTTACTGACGAAAGAAAAGGAATAGAGAGGCAAAGGGGTGTGAGCGTGAGGGCGTGATAGGAGATAGAAGAAGAGTGGTGCTGTCCAGTGCAAGTTAGGGGAAGCACCTGGTAGAAAGGAAAGAAATGCCAAGGCATGGAAATGGCCCTGAATTCAATTCCAACTCAGAAATGTTACTTAATGCAGCAGACACTGGAGGGGCACTGAATGTCTGCACTACAGGAGCGTTTCCATCAGTAAGCAATGTCCAAGAAGAGTTTGACTGAAGCAAGTGGAAGGAGAGATGAAAGCAGGCAGACTAACCAGCCTCTCAATTGCAACAAAGGACAGTGATAAGATCCTCAACCCACAGAATGGCAACAATTAAATGAAGAATGGTGGTCAATTTTCCCCTTTCAGAGACCGAACTTGAAATAACAGTTGCTGCTAGACTAGTTGGAAACTTTGCTACAGACCTATCTTTACAAACAAAGATGATAGAACCTGACAAGGCAATTTACAAGCTAACACTCTGAGAGTAGAAAAATAAACACCTTATTCGAGGAAAGAGATTGAGTGTGATTATTAAACAACTATGATATTTCAACCAGGAAATTTTCTGGCGAGAAAATCCCCTGCATGCATGAGTTAAGAACATGACATGAATTCAGTTCTAAAGATTTGTTAAATTCCAAAAGATTCCAAGCTTATGTTAGAGCCAAGAATCTATGAATAGTAGTAGAATCTAATAGAAAATCAAATTACCAGACTTTGATCTTGAGAATCATTTATCTATAAAGAAGTATAATAATATATGTAGAACAGAAACATTGATATCAGATAAATTTAGATTTGAATTCTTGTTCCAGAGGATGTTGGGTAAATTACCTGATTGTCTTTTACTTATGTTTCCTTTTCTGTAAATTGGGTATAAGAACACTACCTCATATCTGTAGAACTTGAAATAATACAGGTAAAGCAGCATTTAAAGGCCAATTCATAGTGAGGCTTCAACAAATGGTAATACAGAAAGGAAGGACACATATTTACAAGATTGGCTAACATAAATAAATGAATTGGAATGGATGAGAACAATCTCCTGTAAGAGAGAAATATTGTCCAGAACTCTCCAATTACAGTCACAGGAGAAGTACAGGCTAAGTTTCCATTGTGTTTCAGAGACTGTCAGCACTCACTATTATTCTTGTCTTCTTTCTGAGTGAAATTCAGCTACTGGAGTATTAAGTGGGACTTATATGTGTTACTTCAAGGCCAAACTACTATAACCTGAACTTGTAATTCTTACTCTTCTTTCCCATCAACAGTTGAAAGAGGAGGTTTCTAGAGAAGCAATTAAATTTTTGGTCTTAAAATCCCTTTAATCTCTTAAAAATGATTGGTTGTCATCCAAGGGGTTCAAAGAGCTTCTTTTCAAATGTGATTGTATCTAATGATATTTAAAGTACTAAAATGTAAAGCTGAGAAAATTTATAAACATTTATGAATCCATTTTATAATCACAATAAAGTCATTCCATGTTAACTTAAATGATACATTTTAATCAAATTAGTTATAATTTCAAAAATAGTGAAAATATTATTTTACATTTTTATAAATTTCTTTGATATTGGCTTAATATAAGATAGCTAGCTTCTTGCAAATGTTCTGCATATGAAAATCCAGCCACACACAGATAAATGGAAAAGAGAAGAGCACCTTAAGATCATTTGGGCTATTTATTGGTGTTATAACTATGAGTCTAACTATTTTCCTTCAATGCCACTGCTTTGATTAATGCTAAAGACAGCACTAGCTTTACTATACTTTTACCATTAGTAAAAATACCCACATATAGAAGAAGACACATAACGTTCAAACGTAATTATGAAAATATTTTTGACCTTGCAAGCAACTCCTCCCCAAAGGTCAAACTATGTTCCATAGTTTGAAAACTGCTGATATAGAAGTACAGTCACAGATGGACAGGATATGGATCTTTGAAGGACCAGAGCAAAGGCTGCACATATACCAACTCCTCCAACTAAACACAGATCTACAATGGAGTATGACATGAGCAGCGGTAAAGTTCTGTTAAGCCACTCACTGTTGAGTCTGTTTATTGTAGCAGTAAACTTCTCTGGATACACAAATTGGCATTTTGAAGTTGGGAACTACTACAACACAAAACTAAAATGTGGGGTATTAAGTTACTATTATGGGTGTAGCAAATAAGTGGCAAGAAGACAGCTGACAGGCTGGAATGTCCTATTCTGCATTTTCAATTATTTGCTAGAATTATCACCAGTTTAGATAACATATAGTAGGCACCTGCCCACAGAGCCTATAACTCTAGGGGAACTGATGAAAAAGAAGCAACATGACCACGTGTTGTCAGATGCTATTGCTGTTTTCAATAAATATTACAAGAAAGAAATAAGTTTAAACAAGAATTGGCAGGTTTACTGGCAGAAATGGTAGGGAAAAGAGAGTCTATAAACTTGAAACCTTGAAGAAATATTAAAGACAACTACTTCTAGGCTCCAAATAATAATAAGACCCCCTCCACCCCACAAAATGCCTCTGAAAGCCAAAGGTATACTGACACTTAACCCTTATAGAAAAGATCTGATTAAGGAGATAGCCTCTCCAACCGTGTCTGATGCCCTCCACGTAGCAACCACTAAGTAGAGAAGAACTGGCATTCGGAAGAAAGAACTTTGAGTAAACTTCCACAGAACTGACTGAAACCAAACAATTCAACATTTTATGAAATTTTCAAGAAAATTGTATAGTCAAAGAAACTAGGAGCCTAAACGTGTTTGGCATTCAAAACAATGCCCTGGTCCCTATAGCATGTGCTAGACATAGGCTATGAATACACAGCATCCTCTAAGGAAGGGACACCCCACACAGATCACATCAGATCTGGCCATGGAGGATAATGGGTAAAGGAAGAGATTAGAGCCTGAAGCCTAATGCTTGGGAGGGGAAATGTGTGTTCCTCTTAGTAGCTTTGGAGCCTAGTTTAGAGAACACCCTCCCAATCATGACTACCATCAGAGGAGGCATCCTCACAGTCTACTTAATCAGATTTCATAATTGTTCATGCTGTACCTTCCATTCTTTATCTGAAAGAGATTCCTATTAGGGTCCTCTGATTATGTTCCACAACCGACTATTACTATCATGTATGACATTCTAGATTGTATTTCCTTTTAGTTCTCAGGCCGCTATTCCAGGAAGAACTACATCCAGAATCCATGAAGAGGACTGGTTATATTATCCAAGTTTTGGATTACCTTTCTGGAGAAGGAGTATGTCTTCCATGGGGGAAGAAGAGTGAAACAGATATGTGATATTAGGAGGAGTGGGCTGTAACAAACGCTGCTCATCCCTGCACTAACTGATGACCATATGATGCTAAGGCCTGCAGACAAAATTATTTCCTCCACTTGCAAACCCATGCTCTCACAAGGTCTCAGAGTAGTTCTGATTATTTTATACTATGTATGCAACAACCTTTCCTTCACAAATCTTTTTGCAACATACTCCATCCTTATTACTAATGTTCTTAATAACATTCCTAAGGTGATTTTGAACTGTTTTTTTAATTTGGAGATTCCATAACTATTAATTGGGAAACTACCATGTGCCAGACATTGTAATAGGTGCTACTGATAACCACAGCAAGCAAATCAGACTTGGTCCCACCCCTCTTATTAATAATCTGAAGGTTTTTGCTGGGTTGTTTGCAGGGGACTTGATTTGGGCTGGATTCCCTATTTGTCCTGCTTAGAGCTGAGCTCCAAACTCTACCTGCTACCATTTTGCCATAATGAGTACATTCATTTGATCATCATAGTTGTAACTAAAATGTATATTTAAAAAGGGAGACACTAACAATTAAGCGGACCACTAATTTCTAGTCATGTTACTGAGTAGAAATTGAATTTTTTTAGTCACGTTGCTTGGAAAAAATAGATGTAGGATTAAAAACACAATCCAACATGAAATTAAAATGTTCTTGAAAGACAATGAGGGCTGGAGGTATGGCTCAGTGGTAGAGCATGTGCCTTGCATATGCTCGAGGCTCTGGGGTCAATCCCCAGCACCAAATAAAAGATGAGAGAAAAAAAAATAGACAATGAATAATCTTGACTTCCAGCATTTAAATATTCTCTAGATGTTTAATATTAGGCATGATTTCCTCAGGAACACGTTTCTGTCACTTTCCAACAATGTGTTCTAAACACGGAAGTTTGAGTGTGCAGAAATAGTTCATCATGGAGTCTTAAGTTGCTCTCATTGTCACTGCTCTCACCTATCCCTTGCCATGTTGGATGTGTCCTTTTTCCTTTGAAATATAGCCCATGTCATTTCTCTGACAAACCTGACATTTTTGACAACATTATCTTTAAGGTAAAAGCCAAAACGAACTTGGTCCCTCATTAGCAATGAAGTATACTTTAAGTGAAAATTATTTTCAGTTGGACTTTCTGGGTTACAGATTATTATTTTCCTTGATCACTGAGTTTAACAATGTATGAAGTCATCAGGCCTTTGGAAACCGACTTTTTCCATTAAGCTGTCTATATTATAATGAAGGTCACTTTAAATAAAAGATGACTGAGCTGATTGAGGAAGCCAATTCACAAAGATTTGTATTCTAATTTATAGAGTATTTTTGTTTTATTGCATATTTGGTTATGAGAATACCATTATGTGTTTACATGCAGTTTAATAAAACTTCAGATTTTTATATTAATCAAGAATAATATGCCTGCTTATCATTTTTTAACGTAAGTACAAAAGTTAGGCATGTTTGTTTATAATAACCAAAGGATGCAGATTTTACTAATGAAAATTTTTTTCATATATCTAAAACTGATGTTAAAGTTTATTTGTAGCACTATAAATTCAACCCAGAAGTTTCTTTTAAATATATGCACTGTAAGCTTATTAAAGGTAGGTATTCAGAATTAGACTTTTTTTAATATCCTGCAGTGTTAACACATCACTGCCTTCTTAGTACCTGAAAATATTTATTGAATCCTGTGATAATCATATTTAAATTTTGCCTTGTCTTTTTTCATTACAGTCAATTAAGAGTTCCATTAATAGGAATCTGGGTAACACATAATTGGTGATTAAGTCTCATTCTCTGACCAGCCCATAGGGAGGTAAAATTCTTGTCTGCTCTGTGGTGGGGGGAAGTTTTTTTAGTAAGGCATGTTAAGATGTTAGAAAGTGCTTCCTGATCACTGGGGACTTTCTCAATTCAGTGTGTGGCTAGTTATGAACAGAATAAAGGTATGCTTTTAAGAAGCTTTTGCAATTATACTATTTATGTTAGAATAATGATTCTTATCAACCTCAAAATAACAGGAAATTGAATTTTACACAATTGAATATTTGGACCCTTCCTCTCAAATTTCTTACTTCATTAATGATTATATGTGTATATATTTGTATAAAAAATTGCAAGAATATGTATATAATCTTTCATCTTGTTTCCAGAATGTGTTTTGATTAAAATAAAACTACTTGCAGTGGTTTAATTTTGAAAAGATTTATATTTCTTAGGTTATTAGAATTCTGAAAATAGGAAGCTATTGGCACTGAGATGGTAGCTCAATAATGTCAATATTTTCTGTTATTATGCTCAGGCTGCAGCCTTCTCTCGAGAAGAAACAGTTATCAGCAGTCTGTATTTACAAGGAAAATGAAAAACACCCAAGAACTCCCCAGCAGTCTTCCTCCAAAGTGTCACTGACTCGAACTGTTGTCATAAGGCTGACCTTAGCTGCAAGGGAAGCAGGAAAAATAAGAAACAATTTGCAGCCCTACAGATGCAAGTGGCAAGGGAGAAGAGGCCTCAATGTTCACTAGAAAGTGTGCATAAGTTCTTTATCAAGGGGGTGGATGGTGACAACATTAACAATGATTTTAAAGCAGGAAGAGTAATTATATGGATATTTAATTCAGCATATTTACATTTACTCTGATTATTGTATTAACATATTTGGCTCAAAGTTGGAGAAAACAGAGGAAAATTATCCCAGGCTCTTGTAAATGCAATACAAAATTCAATATGCCTCAGCTAGTTCCACCAAGCCCAGAGAAATCAGTTGTGGAGGTATGTATATGTCAGAGTGGGAGACTTTAGATAACCCACATCTAGCCTCCAAATTCATGGCAAATTGCTTCTAGTCAGTCAAGTAATTACAATTGCCTGGTGTTATTAGCAATTCCACACATTGCTGCAGTAAGTAGATTAGTTGAATTTTACAAATAAGATCACACAAGTTGTTAAATTTCTGTATCCCTCAAGTCACATAGAAGTTAATAGGAGAGCCAAGATAAGTAATCAGTGCCAAGAAAGGGAACATGAATGAAGACAATGAAAGCTGCCTAAGGGTGATTTTAAATTGCTCCTGTTCCTTCCTGCACAAAAGAAGACAATCCAAATTGGTGTTTGGTCAGTGATATCAACATGCCACAGAGGCCGGGGACAAATGAGAGTTTTATCTGCCTACAGTGCTAATAGGTAAAAATGAACACATTCCCCAGCTGACTTGCATTCCATTTTGGTGGCTTAGAAAAGAGTGCCACACAGTTTTCACACATTTCAGGCTTGTATTCAATTGTGGTAAATATTGATTGAAATAAGTTGACAATAGCATCAGGTTTGGAAATTGTTTATCATAATGAGTGCTTCATTATTAGCAAATAATGAACCTGGTGTTTGTCTTTACAATAAAGTCTGAGAAGAGGATCTGCATCTCTCTTGTTCATTTTATATTGGTGTCTTGTGCTACCTCAGACACAAAGCTGATGAATAAATGCTCATGATAAAATTTCCCAATGCACATGTTTTGTAAGTATATGATACATTCATGCATATATTTTAGTTAATACCAAATAAAAAGTGAACATGTTTGAAAAGAACAAAGTTATTAGACACATGAGTAGAAGAATGTTTTCAAATTTTATAAATTTTATGAATGACAATTACTATGTTCTCACAATATGTATTAGATAAATCATCTTACAGTTTTTTCATTAATCCTTACTATTTCTAGGTCTTTAATAAAAAGTGCCTTTCATTATTCCTCCTTCTTGGAAATGTATTTTTCTGCTAATTATGCTGCAAGTGTAACTTAATGACACTAAGATATATTTTCGGTATAATTCATTTTCTCTTTCTTCCTATTGTAGTGGTTGGCAATAAGGGTTTCATTCAATCTACCAAAAGTTGTCACAGTTCTTTCATTTGACAAATCCACAAACATGCTGTCTTGCCCAACATTTAAAAATATATGGTCACTTAAGCATCAACTATTTCTAATAAAATATTCTCACTGCATGCCAGTAAGAGCTGAAAAAACAACAGTGAATAAAGCACACTCTCCTGTACTTTATCAAATGGAAATACAAGCAAAGAAGGATCAAAATAACATACTGTGGTAAATTACCACAAGGACACATTGAAAGTTCAGTGATTGCATTTGAGAGATACCTCAGGCAGATTAGAAGATGATGCTTGAGGTGACATCTGGAAGTTGAGTACTACGGTGAAAATATGTTCCCGTAAAATTCATTCATTGAAATCCTAAGGACCAATGTGATGGTAGATGTGGGGCCCTGGGGGAGGTAATTAGGTCATGAGTGTGAAATTCTCATGTAAGGAATTAGTGTCATTATAAATGGAGCCCTGAGAGAACTTGCTTACTTTCTTTCTCACCTCTGACATATGAGGATACAATGAGAAGACAGCCATCTCCAAGTCAGGAAATAGATCCTCAACAGACACCAGATCTGCTGGTACTTTGACCTGAGAGTTCCCAGTCTCTCAGAACTATGAGAAATGCTTGCAGTTTAAGCCACTCAGTCTATGGCATATCTGCTACACAGCCTGAGCTGGCTAAGACCATGAGTGAAAGCGGCATGCTCAATGAATCAGCAAATGGAAAGGTGAAGAGGTAAGAAAGAATATGCCTTGATGGAGAACTCAAAATTGTTTAATGTAACAAAGGTGATCGTGTGAGGAGTGGAAAGACGAGCCTTGGCTTTAGCACTTATCTGCTGTGTGGACTTAGGCAAATGACTTGATTTAGTAAGTATTTATGCACCTGAGCCTCAGTCTTCTTATATGTATGACAGAGATAATAATATCTTTACTACAGAGTTGCAAAAGATGCTGTGTGTGGAGTTGGTTCAGGGGCAGAAAGCTTGCCTATCAGACACAAGGCTCTGAGTTTGGTCCTCAGCCCCTGGGGGGGCCGGGGGAAAAGAAAGAAAAAGAAAGAGAAATAAGATATAGTGTGTGTATGTTTAATTTACACAATTCAAATGTGAAAAATGTTTTAGGAAAATTATATATTGTCTGGCAAACAACACAAGCTAACTTAAGAAAGCTGCCTTAAACCAACACTCATATATTCCTGACAAATTTCTTTACCATTATAGTTATTGCTTTAAGGAGAAAGGAAGTTTCTACAACAGTAACAAGAGTTGCAGAATAAACCTTACTTTCCTGTTAAGCATATTTCACGCTGGCTTTTATGTTCAAGCCAGGCTGTGCCCACGTTCTAATAATTAAACCATATAGTAGAATGTCCAATCATCTAATCCCTAAAGTTCACAAAAACTTAATCTACAAGAATTTGAATATTTTACAGGTATTTGGTTATTAACTCCAGCAAAATGAAATAGAGAAATACACAAAATACAATTATTTATATTGATTGGAAGAGAGGAAGAGTGATATTTTTAAAATTTCTTATCAGATCAAGGTTTGATGAGCAGTTTTAACATTTAAACTCTGAAAAAATTGTAATATATTATTTGATTACAGGAAATTCTAGTTTTGTATTTTATTTATTTCTGTTCTCTGAAATAAAGTTATTTACTTTTGATTAATATAAGTTAATGACATTAGAATAGCATTTGAATTATTCAAAGACATTAAATAGGGTTGACAGGGAGAAACAAAGCAAACATCACAAAAGAAAAGATAGTCTATTCTCATTACTCACAGAACAAAAATTTATGAAGTTTTTTACATTCCAAAATTTTTTTCATTCCAAAGCAAACTTCGTAGCACATTCATTGTCATTGCAGACATTCCGGCTGGGGCTGGCTAAGGTGTGGTTTTCTAGTTTCATCTCTCACTGTAAACAAATGTCCTTTCTGTGGTCTTCAGTATTTTCACTTGTAGTTTTGTTGGTGACTTTGCTGTGTAAAGTGGCTCCCATGCATAGTGCAGAACTGTCTAGTGTTCCTGAGCCCAAACACTGTCTAGTGTTCCTGAGCCCAAAAGACTGTGAGGTGCCAATGGGAAATGTGTTAGGTGAGCCTGGTTCAGCGGAATCACAGGGCAGTTGGCCATGAGTTCAGTGTTAACAAACCAACAAAATATATTGAGCAAAGTGTCATTAAACAGAACAATACATAAAACAAGATTATGTATTGATCAGTGAATAAGAATGTTGTGACCAGAGGCTTACAGGAACCTAAGCTTGTATGTCCTTAGAGAAATGATTTAGTATTCACAAATTCAGTGTTTGAGGAAGCAACTTTACGGAACATAACTACCATGAATGACAAGAATGGACTGTTCTGACACAATCTCATATAATTAAAAACTATCATAAATCCAAAATCAGGCAAATGAAGCAAGTGGCAAAAGACAACCTAGGAAAAAATATTCTATTATCTGAAAAAAACAGATAAGAAAAAGTGGTTAAATTAAAAATATATTGAAAGTCAAATGATTTTAACCTAGTTTTTGAGAAATTTTAGTTAAATTATTGTTCAAAAATTTCAAAAATATTAACAGGAACCTAACTAGAAAAGGTATTGCCATGGTTTGAGAATAAAGATACCGTGCTATTCCTTAGCTTTGGTTTGGGAATTAATTTAACAGATATTTATATATACTTACCATAATAAATACTTTATGTCTGTTCTGTCTCTTTTCATCATAAAATTAAATTCTACCTAAATGTTTTTAATAAGGACAATGATTTTTCTATGATTGATTTAATAATCAATTATATTTCAATGATTTTAAATTAATTTTAATAAATTTTTAAAAACCGGGACTATTGATATTTGAGCCTGAGATGTTTGACAGAGAAAACTATTTATTCAAGTATTTGATGTAGAAAAGTGTGTTTTTCCTTAATTTTCTGAAGTATTTTTGCTTTGGAAATTGAAATATACTCATCAGTCTTAGAACAGTCAACACATTATAATGTGTTATAATTAATTACAATTAATTATAATTATGTGTTTTCTTATTAGATTGGGAACATTTTTTAAGTGGTCTCTTAAAATGTTTTATGTAGTGAATCAAGTATGTTTGCTAATCTAATTGTATTAAAATCCAAGAAAAAAATGTTCATTCTTCCATTGCAGCAAATGCTACAATGAAGAAAAGACAAAATATAATCTGTAAAAATAAAAAAAATAAAAAATAAAAAAAGACAAAGAGATAATTCACTAGGGCAGTTCAAAGGCCAATAAGCAGGTTAAAAAATCAACTACTAAAAGTCATAGAAATGGAAAACAAGAAGTTACCAGTTTCATGCTAGGGAATAAAGGGAGGGGAGAGGGAGGTAAAGGCTAAAGGACGAGTGCCTGAATCCAGTGACCAATTTTGTCATCACTGAAAGTGGGGCAAACTAAAATTATACACCTCCTGATATAGCACACAGCAGCATTGATAAAAGATTCTTGCTCCACAAAACTGAATGTGAACCTCACCAAGCTTTTAGATGTATCCATCAGTTTATAGAAGCAAAAGAGGTATAAAGGAATAAGTTAAACAACATCACAAAGGATTAAAGCTAGATCCTGAAAATTTTTTGGTGAAAACTGATCCTACTTCTTCAACAAAGGTATTGCAGGAAAGGAAAAAGAAACCATCACAGAGTTCAGATTTTCTCTGAAACACGTATGGGTGAAATGATAAATTAGTGAGATTTAAAAAAAATATTAGAGTGAATAATAAATATCAGCATAAATTAAACAAGAGTAGTAAAATAATGTTCATTGCTGAAGCTGGCTGATGTGATATTTTAGGTTCATTTTAATATTCTTTCTGCTTGTATGTATGAAAAAACTGAAAAATAATTCTGGAATGCAGTACATAAATTGCCAGTTGTATTAGTCATCTCATTTCCAGGCATGGTTCTATGTTAACAGTAGAGAATGCCCAATGTTTATTGACTCATTGTATAATAGAAAATAACAACCTTAATTTCCAAAAGAGGATATAGGTATGTGTATATATGCATATACACACATATATTACCCATTAGAAATTATAATTTTAAAAAAATTCTGATTAATTATTGATTAAAACAAGCCAGGCATGGTGGCACATGCCTGTAATCCCAGCAACTCAAAAGACTGAGGCAGGAGCATTTCAAATTGGAGGCCAGTCTCAGCAACCTAGTGAGATGCTGTCTCACAGTAAAAAATGAAAAGAGTTAGAGCTGTAGCTCAGTGGTGAAGTGCCCCTGTACTGGTCCCCAGTAAAGAGAGAGAGAGAGAGAAGAAGGAGAGAGAGGGAGAAAGGAAGGAAGATATCAGAAGGGAGTCAGGTTCAAACATCTGTCATTTACCATTTAAGTTCCATTGTACATGTTATTTTTTTAAATTAATTTAGTTTTAAAAAAATTTTTACAGACTTCATTTTGATTCATTGTACACAGATAGGGTACAACTTTTCATTTCTATGGTTGTGCGTGATGTACATTCACACCATTCATGTTAATCATACATGTACCTAAGGTAATGATGTCTGTGTCACTCCACCATTTGTACATGTTATTTAAACTATTTAAGCAACAATTTCTTCATCTATAACATGGTACTTATAATAGCATACATAAATATTAAGATAGTTTTGGGTTTCAGTGTTATCAGTGTTTATTTCTGGGTAATAGGATCACCATTAATTTTTCCCTTCTTTACAGTTTCATCCTTGTCCTTTTTCTCCCTCTCTTGGTATGTATCTAAATATGTAAAAAGTTAAGACAGACAAATTTATTCATTCTTTGGATTTTATGTAATAAAACTTTTCTCAGTAGACATTGAAATAGCATAAAAATTAACATATTGAGTCATTTCCTACTATTGTTGTATCTAATTACTTTTATGAACACATAAAAGTGAGTCAGATTTAAATAATCAGAAGCTAAAATATCACACTACTTGGTTGAATGTACTGACTAGAAGTAACAAGAACTCTGTTACCAAAAACTTTGTAATAAACAAGTCAAGTTTGGATCAGGTGAAATTGTGAAGTCAATATGCTCCCTTCTTTATTCTTTTTGCTTTTACAGCCTAATTCTTCCCCATCCAAACTAAAAAGTCTAATGCTTCCAATCTGCACTTGCTCAACCTTTAAATATCCTATTATCTGGGCATTTCTCTTATGGAAAAACACCAATTTTATAAAATCACATTACATTAGATTACACGAACTTTTCTGTTAAATTTATTACTTTTTAAAAAATAAAATAAAATAATACATTTATTACTTTAGCTATGCAAAGTTAAACATATATGCCAACTAGAAGGAGATGGTAGTTCTTACTGTAAAGCTATGTAGGTAAAATATTTGGTTAGATGATCTCTGAGGGCACAACTCTTCAGTGTCTTATTCACTTCTTTATCTCCAAAGCTCAATAGAATGTCCATCTTATTATAAGCACTCAACAAATATTTACTGAATCTGTTGCAGAAATTGTGTGAGGAATTAAATATGGAAAGGTGTCTGGCCTGTGACATGAAGTAATTTTAGGGTGTAATGGGACCATGACTGGCTGAGCCAGGTTGTGCTTGCACCAGCTGACAGCATGATCATATACTATGACTGCCTCCCAACCAGCCAATAGGCTAGTGTGGTGCAAAATTTCAAAAGGGTTTGCAAAAGCCATAGGGGATTCCAAAGTCTTGGGGGCCCAGAGCCATGCCCATAGCCTGTGGAGCCTTGTAATATGAGAGGTCTGAGGCAGAGGTGGTGTCAAAGCAGAAAATAGACAAAGAAAGGTGTCTTCAAAATCCTTTTAGATAAGTGTTGAAGACTTAAAGATATGAATGAAAGAGAAAAGGAGTAAAACACTTGGCAAAAATTGACAAATAACAAGTCCTTTGAAGCTTCATGGTACCAAAGGATCACAGACACTTGTTAAGATTTTAAAAGATTATCTGGACAACAGAATGCCAGTTTTAGATCTGCAAAATGAAAAACTGCAAAGGAAGGAAGCCCAAGATACCATCCTACAACAAAGCCAAACCCTGACAACCTAAGTGTAGGTGCACCACCAGCATGAACCTTGAGGAAACCCAACTCACTTTAACTGAAAAGAGGGTCCTTTCAAAATGTGTTTCTTCAAATCTCCTATTTTCCCAAACAATAAAAGAAACCATAAAAAAGTATTAGCCAAATACCATGCTTCTACTGGATGTTATTGAAATTCACCCTAAATTATCTCCTTCCCTAAGAGAAAATGTTATTACCTCCATGCCAGCTCTTGGTTGACATTTAATTTCAAAGAGAAAACCTTCAAAACCAGGAAGTTTGTTGCTCTGAAATGGAATCCAACAGTGGTGAGAACCCCAAAGACTTATTTGTGCAGGGTGAATACACATGTTCCTCTTCAGAAAGATGGCCCTCCAGGAGGTGGAGAGTCATTGTAAGCAGAAGAACCAATGCTTACTATCCTTTAATAACACTCTTGTTGAATGTTGTTGAAATTCATCCTCCACTTACTCCACTCCTTCATATTAGAGCTTCAAGAGAGAATCTGCAGTACAGTACACAAACTGGGTCAAACTGCCATGGACTCCATAGATCATGAATATTTCATCACACTTATATACATAAAATATGATGTTTTATCTAAATCCTTTAATAAATTTAGGGGATCAGAATGTATTGTACATAGCTAGACAAGCACTATAAAATATAATTTCTTACCTGTTTAAAACATGTTGTTTTAGTAAAAATGTACATCAACTTTATTGAAATTCAATACTATATATGAATTCTTCAGCTTCTGTCCTCATTATTTTTAAGTGGGAGAAAGGAAAGGAAAGGATTTTTTGAAGAATGATGGAGTTTAAAAATTTTTTTTGTTATATTTACAAAAAATAAATGCCTAATATTTAGACTAGGATACATCCCAAGTTTCTTGTGAATCCTTTATAACATTGTTGTATTTCTCAGATAAAGTATGGATGAGATCATGGTCAGAGAACTTATGGTTTCTTAGACTCAGGGTCTAGTTAAGTAGTTCTGAACTGGATGTGCAAGTGCATTGTTCAAGGTGATGCCTCAGGGAAATTATGCATTTTAGTACCATGAACTTTCAGGATAGCTCCTTAATCAGTAAAAAAGATCTCATATTTTAAATATGTAACTGTTAGGGGCATTTTGTATTCAGTTTGTAAACAATTTTTCATCAATTAATGAGAGAATTGGTTCAGATCAGAAACTTTGAAATCTGTGTGTGTGTGTGTGTGTGTGTGTGATTTTATTGGTGCTTTAGAATTACACATAATAGTGGGATTTCTTATTACTTATTTGTATATACACTTGATATAATTTGATCCATCTCATTCCTCCGTACCTTCCTTTTGCCTCTCTTCTTCCCCTCTCTGATCTGATTGTTATTTTAATTGGTGCATTATAAATCTATATATGTATTGTGTGAGTGTACATACACACACATAAAATTCACTCTGGTATATTCATATACAGACATAGTATAATCTAAATTTAATTCTCCAGTATTTCCCCATGCTCTCCCCTCATCCCTCCTTAATTCCTTTAAAAGTTTTTAAAAAAATTGTAATTTATACATTTTAAAAGCAATAAAATTCTTAACAAGATAAAAACCTAACTTCATTTTTCATTTAAAGTTATTAGAGGTCATCTAATTCTTGGCCATTAGAATCACTCCCTATATGTAGCATATTTATTTTTCAGCTATAATTCGCATTGAAACTCTACATTCTAGTCAAAGTAGATTTTCATTCTAAATAACTGTATACTCACAGCCTGCTGTGTGTGTGTGCACGTGTGTGGGTTTTACACCATATCTTTACCTCATCTTGATTCACTGAAATACTTTTCATCTTTTACAATCCAGATCAATTCTTCCTTTTCTAGGAAACATGCTCGAGTACCTGAGTTAGTAGTTGTCTCCATCTAATCAAAACCACAGTTATATGGCACTCACCCACTTACCTCAATTGTGATTACCATCATATGTCCCCTAATAAACCTAACTACTTCCAAAGAAGGGGTAAAACCTTATTAATTTTGGTTTCCTCTATGGCTTGTAGCTGCATGCTTTCACAAAACAACTTCTATCAGCTTTGTTGAATGCATTCTATATTTTCCAACAGAATTGTACAGTTCAATTGGGGCAATCAACCTCATTAAACAGAGAAGGCTCCTGCCTACCTAGCCAATCTGTCAATCACTCTGATGTTCAATAGGGTGTCATGCCTGAAAAACAGCTTTCCATCACACATTTGCTGAATGGCATATTTTAATATTTTGTTACATGAAGTATTTTTCTACTTTGTCTAATATCATTAGCATAAATAGCTAAACTCTTTTATAGACTAAACACTTTTAGGTTTGTATTCTTATCTTACAAGTCCTAAAGTGGCAGAAAGTTCCTTCAAGTCACCCTGATACATGCTGTCAGACATGAACTAATAAAAGCCAACCCAGGGGACTGATAAAATATGTTGGTATATTTAGAACTACTTATAAATAATGAAAGCAAAACCCATAAAATAATAGAAAGTGATGCCAAAACATTTTACTCCTTCTTCAAAACAAAACTTATCATTCATGTTATTCTCTTGGGGTCCTGCTCTCTGCTAGAGCTAATGCAATAAAACAAATCACTAAATCAAGTTAAGACATTAATGACAATGTTTTTCTAGTTCCACATTTTGAATCTTAACAGAGGACTTCTATAACTCATCTGCCTCTCACCAATGGAGAGGGTTAGTTGAGGATATTACAAACTGTAAATTATTTTTAAGGACCTTCACAGAACATCACATTATTTTTATTGATACTTGAGAAATTATTCTGTTTTGAAGACCAAATGCAAAATGGTGGTTTGTTACCTCTGTGGACTAGAATTAAATCTATAATGACCTGATCAAATAAAATCAAATGAGTAGACTGCAAAATTTTTGAGAGATTTAGAGTTCAGATTTTGAATTTAAAAATAACATGTCCATATAGGTACAGTCCCAAGAACAACAACACAGAAGTCATGACTTGCCTTTTTCAAAAGTTCCAGTACACAATTCAGTATACAGTTCATTTCCTCATGTCCAAAGAAAAGTGAGGTAGGGATGGGGTGGGAGAAACCTCTTAAAATATTCAAGAGCTTCAAAAGGCAAAAAAGTAATTTATAAAACTGACATTTGAATTTTTTACACTATCTACAGATTTAAAAAATGATTCACTTTGAAAATTTTCCAACCAAGCTTTTGGAAATGAAAAAATATTATCTTTTAGTATCACAAAGGTATCAAACACTGAAGGACAAAGCAGCACAAGCAAGGCAGCCAGAAGTGGGTGGGCTGCGACACCTGCCTGTCTGTCATCTGTACACTGGTGTTCCAAAGAACACATGGTGAATTCAAATGAAAAGAAGATAAGGAAGTTGAAGAATTATTAATGAGTTATTACAAAAGTGATTTTTTTAGCCATAGGATTCCAAACATTCAGCCCCTTAGATCTAAAAAGCAAGAAATGAAACAAATTTCTCCTTTTTCCCTTAAAAATTAATGCTTTCATTAGTCTTCAAAATTAAGATGTTAGTCAAGCCAAAGTTACAATATGTAGAAAATATCTAGCAGGCTATTTTAGTATTGAAATATAATTAAGATGAATTATAGTAAATGCACCGATCATTTTTATGTAATAAAAACACTATAAAGTATAACTATTAATGTGCCAAATTTTGCAACAAAATTTATTGATGCTGTCTCTGAATTCTGTCACTTGAGCTATATATCTGTACTGTATTGAACAGTGACCAAGTATGCCCAACTCCTAATCTGGTAGCTCTGCATATGACCTTATTTAGAAACAGGATCTTTCGATCTTGAGATAAGATCATGCTGGAGTTAGAGAGGGTCCTGAATCTAATCAAGACTTGCCACATAAGAAAATTGAAAAAAAGAAAAGAGACAGAGACACACAGGGGGAAAGTCATGTGAAGACAGAGTTACAGACTGGAATGATGCATGTGTAAGGCAAGGATTGCTAAAGACTGCCTGAGTCACCAAGGCTAGGAAAGAGGCATGAAGCAAATGGACTATCCTTGGAGACTCCAACAGGAATCAACCTGCTAACACCTTTACTCCAAATGTCTTATCTCCAGAACACTGAGAGAATAAATTTCTGTCATTTTAGGAAACTCAACTTGTGATAACTAGTTATGATAGCCCTAGGAGACTAATATAATATCATAGAAGAAATTATTAAAGTTAATAATGAATAAAAATGACTTGGAAATCAATTTTAGGTAAAAAACTAAAGAAGTCTGAATGAAGAATACATGCAATACTGGTTTATTAATTAAGACAAATGGATGACACTAATGCAAGATAATAAAGGATAAAGTAGATGTGAGGATGGGAATTCCCTGTATTATCCTTGCAATTTTTCCACAAATCTAAATATATTTTAAAATAAAAGGTTTAATAAGAAATAAAGAATATTTTTTTTTTCCTGACCTAAAATGAAGTTTGAAGCCCGGGTGGCTCTAGGTTTAATCTAATCAGTGTCTCAAAATGTCATAATGAACTTGGGAGCTTCCATGTTCCCATTTTGTCAAGGGGAGAAGTTGACTGTTTTCTCTTCTTCAGAATGAATAGTGCTTTTTGCAGACCTCATTATCATGTCTCAAAACTGGGTCTAAACCAATCATTGACAAAGAGATTAGAAGAGTCATGATTGTGTTAGACCAATCACAACTTACACTGGAGCTGAAAATGGATACATCCTTCTTCAACACTTTGGGAAAGGCATAGAGAAGAACTGCAACATGAGAAATGTTCAAGAAAGCTGCCAGTGTGCTTCTCTGTGACTACACAAGAAGTTTTGGCACATGCAACAAAATGAAAAAAACATAAAATCTAAGAGAAATGGGTGCAAGCCCCAACTACACTCCATTCTCTTCATGTGTTCTTGACCTATTATTTATCTCTCCTTTGATGCTTTACTTGTAGAACTAAGTCTACTTCATCCCTGTGTGGTATACAACAGTTAGATGTAGGAAATGGGCACCCTACACTATTTTTCTTTATTCTTTTTTTTTGGTTTTAGATACTAGAGCTTCAGGCACATTGAGCCAATTATTATGCTTCATTTGCCATGCTAGGTCAGGTAAGAAATGTGTGAACAAAGTACACTAATTCTATGGTGACCTGAAACAGTCTGAAGCATGTGGATATAAAAGAGAGTAACCACCTCCATAGGGACCAGAGTTAATAACATTCAACAGAAACACTTGGAACATGAAATCAGTAGAATGTTAGATCCTAGACTTTGCTAATGGTAAGTATCCTTGACTTAACTAATTACATCCAATATCTCTTGATACATTTTGGAATGGAAACACTTTGGAATGTGTATGGTAAATATTTCAGCTGACTGGATCATGGTGCCCATACATATCTAGTCAAATATTAAAATGTGAATGTGGATTTTTTTTTTCTAATAAGAGTAACACTTAATGAATTTTGAGTCAAGCAGATTACCTTCCATTATGTGGGTAGGCACCAAACTATCAATTGAATGTCTTAAAAGAAAAAAAATTGACTTCCTTCTAGCAAGGAGGAATTTTACCAGCAGGAGGTCCTAAGACTCAAGCCATAACTCTTCCCTGAGTCTTCAGCCTGCATTCCTACCCCAAAAGATTTTAAACCAAATCATTAAATTAAATGATTTGAACCAAATCATTAAAATCTCTCTCACTTCCTTTCTCTCTCTGTACACACACAAACACATGTACTCTATTCTCAGAGAATCTATCTATATGTGTGTATATAAAAAAATCATACATATATATGCATATACATACATGTCATATATATACATGCAACATACTATCGGTTCTGTTTCTCTGAGAATCCTACCATATACATTTCATGGTATGCTTAGAAGGTACACATAATGAAGGCAAATGAAATAGACTTAATTTCAGTTCCAGTTCTGCCATTTCCTAATTCTTGGTTTGCTCCTCTGGACTTCTATTTTCTACATTGAGAATATGGAAGAAATCACATCTCCTTCACAGGATAGCTATGTATATTAATATAGGTGGAAGGTATTTTCTAATTATGAAGTATATGATTGGTAATTTTTCCTACCAAATTAAATATCATTATGCAGAGTCTGCTGGAGAAAGATCAATTGTTTGATGGAGATAAGACTTCTCCCTGGAGAAGTACTTCCTGTCCTCAAAGATATAAACCTGTCTCTTGGAAAATTCTAAGGAAAAAGGTTCTAACATGAGGATATACCATAACTGCTGAATACGATCATGAATTTGCCCTCATGCACCCACCATATGCTCACTTGCCATTTATAAGGCCTTTGCAAAGATTAGCAGCCCACAAATGTGCAATCACATTTGTTTGTTTATAGCAGATCAACACATATTCTTTGTTATTTTACCATAGACTATATTCTTGAAAATTTAATCTCGAGATCAAAAGGAAATGAAGCTTAGTAACCCTGTCACTCTACAGTGAGAGAGGAAAAGCATTCATGATTCATGTAAAAGCTATTATTCATGTGACTTACTAAACACACCTTTCCATGCATGCGAACAAGTCAGCATAGTCAGTTTCAGATTTATTCAGGTTATTCATTAACAGAATTTTGTTCCACTAATCAATTAGTCTCTTATAAAATCACCATTTGGAGTAGGGAGCAGTCTGTTTTAGAAATTCTTTAGTGATTATGTATTAATTTGGAGAGGGGAGAGATTGAACCCTCCTTGTTTCTTTTCTTCCTCCCTGTTTTCTATGACCATAATGTAAAAGAGCTCATTGAGTCACAAAAGTATTTGCAAAGGTGAAACTACAAATAAAGTGCTGCTATTACATGAAGTTAGTTTTTTGAATTAATACCCTAGTAGTCTACTTTGGAATTAAGGATAAAGGGCATTATGAGAAAAAAAGTAAATCAGTTTAGAAGGCTGCTTTTCAGATATCTCTGCTTCGCACCTTCTCTGTACTCATTCTGAAACATAGCCACTTTAAGATTTCAAATCAATAAACTTTTTCAGTCAACAGCAATTTATTGAGCATTTATTATGGCTCAAGCATTTTCCCAGGTGCTGGACACACTGTGCTTGATGCTGGGATTCAAATTAAATCTTGAAGATTTATTACTCAAATCAGAGCTAGTGAGACTACTCTCATTTAATGGAAAACTTTTTATTTATAGAATCTGGTAGCAGGGAACAAAGGTTAGAAGAGGTAGGAAAGATAGTAAATAACAGATTTATTGATTTACTACTTTGGGGCAATATATTATGTTATTTACATATATTGCCTCTAATTCAGGCAACAATTTTTCTGGGAGACATTCCTGTTCTATGGATAAAAAACCTGAGACTGCAAAATTAAATGAAGCTTCCCTAACAAGTGATAGAAGATTAATACCTGGGCCTGCCTAACTTCTGTCTTCCACTCTTTCCCCTGCACTGCATCTCAATTAATATAGACTCGGAAGCTATTTTTAAAACTGGAAAATAAATTCAAAAGGAAATATCTTAAAAGCACAAAGTCTTTTATTTTTATCATTCACCTAGACAGTACTGTAATAAAAGAGAGAAGATATTAGAAAAGAAATTTAGAAAATAGATATTTTTGGCTTTCAGTTTTCAGTTTTATAAGAATCAATGGAAATTTAATTTCTGAAGCTAATCATTCTCTCTGCCAGCCTCACCAACATACCAAGTTACTGACACCAGAAAGTAACATACTGTAACTAGCCCTGTGCAAACTGTGCAACTCTTACGCCAGCAAAAGAGGAAAGAAGGAATGCTGCTTACATATCTCTGCACACTCATTCATAATGAAGCAAAATACATCTGCAGGTAAACTTGTGCAAATTCATTTGAAATTATCTGCCATCCAGTTTTATTCTCAAAATAAGATTTGAGCAAATCATGTCATGTGCATGTACAAATATGGCATAATGAATCCTACTGTTATATATAATTATAATACACCAATAAAAATTTTTAAGAGTAAAGTTCTATTTCCAAATGAGAATTTAAGTGGTCCAGTTTGGGGCTATACCTAATAACAAATTTCCCACATTTACAAATGAATCATTTCCTATTCACTAAATATGAAAGAAAAAAATTGCTCCAATTAAAGCTGAAAATGTATTTGTAACTACCATTTAGTTATAAAACACTTGCTCTTTCTAAGACGCTTCAATGGATACTATTGGTTATATCAGTTGGTTTGTCTCCAACAAAAATTTAATGCATCTTTTCATGTACCAGTTTGTGTCTCAATTAGCATTTATAAAGAGTTTAGTATTTGACATTAGGAATTCAGGTTTGGGACATTACATGAGACAGCTGTTGCCTGGTGGTTAACAATAATGACTCTGGTGCCAAGTTTCCAGGGTTTTTATTCTGGCTTCATCACTAACTATGTGTGGCCTTGAACATACCACCAAGCCTCTCTGCCTTTTTAATTTTTAATCCATACATGGTACTAACACTAGTGTTGCTGTGAAAAGCAATGGAGGTAATCTTAATAAAGACATTAGAATAATGCTTGGAACAAATTAAGTGCTCTTACTATTAGGATTTCCCTGAGAACGGAAAATGAAAAATCTCATGCTTTAAAGTACCCTCATAGTCCTTCTCCTATAGATGTGGATCCTTAAGCATCATTGTCCATTTGTGTGTAATTAAGGATAATTATATAAAAGATTCATGTAAAAGGTAATTAGATTCTCACATCAAATCACACAGTCTACTTTATATGAGACAATTTAATAGCTTAAGAGAGGGCAATTACTTAATGCATATTTTATTTAATATAGATTTTTAAAAAATATATCCTTTAGTATAAAAGCTGAAGAAGTTACAGAAAATATAGTGGAGACTTAAACGTTTTAATTGTAATTAAATATTTTCAAAAGAGGCAAATAATGGAATATCTATTCAGATTCCACATTATACAATAACATTATCAAAGTGCCATTAGCCAGAGTTGATTGTTGAAATGAACGATGAGATACATCTTTGATGTGCTGTGAAGTCAGTACAGGTTGAACTTTCTACAGGTGAGTAATGTTCATCACACAGTTAGAGCAGGAAAGTCAAGGTAGGGAAAACAATATTGTAAAGTCAGTGGTGTCAGCAGAGTAATTACTAATGAAAAATATGTGAATCACCAGGCAGCTGTTGGCTCAGTAATGGTTCAGACATTCTGGGCTTAAAATCCCAGCCCTATTAGTAGCCATAGACCTTGGCCAATTACTTTACTTTGTGCCTTATTTTGTTCATTTGACATGATGATAGTGTCTATCTTATAGGGCAGCTGTGAAGTTTAATTGAGTCAATCTTTCTGAAATATTTAAAGTTGCTCCTGGACATTCAAAGCAAATGAGTATGATCATTTTTAACACTCTTTAGGTACAATGTTATCACCTTCTATGTATGTGGTAACAAAAGGGACTGAGGAAATACCCCATCCCATCCTTTCAGGTAGTTAGCTAATGCCTCCATCCATATGGAGCAAAATTCAGCCAAGCAAATGAGCACTCAAGTCACTGAGAAGTGGCATAATATATGGATCAAATACAATATTTGGCTAGATCTAGGTTTTTAATGATTCTTGTTGTCATCAAAATTGTTACCTGGAGGGTAAAATATGGGTGGCAGAAAGACCAGTTAAGATGCTATTGGAATATTTCAGGCCAGATATGATAAGAATCTGGAGTAGGGCACTAATGATATGATGAGAAAAGCAGGGGTGAGCCCAGGGTCTGCATGGATAGAGTATGAACAGGACTTAGCAATGGAAGACACAGGTAGGGAAGGAGAGGGGAACTCAATATGCAGCCCCAAAAAGCACATATGAAAGTGATTCCAAAGAAGTTCAGAATAGTTAGGAGTTGTAACAAAAATGTTAGCATCAGAGCAGAGTCTTCCAGAGGCACTTAGAAGAAAATATGAGATACCTATGTGATTGTTTACATTCTGGAATATTTGCCAAATAAAACTGTAAGCACCCACAATGAGTATAATCCTTTTGTAAAATAAATTGATTGTATACATAAAAAGTCATAAAACTTCTTTTCTATTTTACTTACAATAAATTATTTCAGTGAAGTTATTCAATTAGGAGATAAAGAAAAATGTATATAAATCTGTAGCTTAAACATTATTAAGGAGACATCTATATAATCTAAGGAGACATCTATATAATCTGGATGGTTACAGAGTATAGGAATTTCATAGAACATTATCCAAAAGAGCTACACATTTTTATAGCTTCTACTAATTAAGTTTACTCTACTGGACACTTCATAGATTATTTAGTTATCACAATCCTCAACACTAAGCATTGTAATCCTTATTTTAGAAGGAAAAAATGAAGCTGCCAAAGCTTAAGAAAATTTGCTTAGGTCACCAAGCTATTGAGTGACAAAGAAACTGGATACATTGCATGGGCATGGGTTATATTAAGGGAATTAGGGTGAGTTGTGTGTGTTCGTGGCTATAAGAGATTCCCAATCTCTATTTCCACAGATGGGAAATAACAGAACATGGATTGAAACACAAAGGTTAGGTTCCAGCCGGGCATGGTGGCCCACGCCTGTAATCCCAGCACCTGGGAGGCTGAGGCAGGAGGATCGCGAGTTCAAAGCCAGCCTCAGCAACTTAGGGAAACCCTAAGCAACTCAGTAAGACCCTGTCTCTAAATAAAATACAAAATAGGGCTGGGGATGTAGCTTCAGTGGTTGAGTGCCCCTGGGTTCAATCCCAGTACCAAAAAAAAAAAAAAAAGGTTAGGTTCCTGTGACTACAAAGCCTGTGATCTGAAGTCTGGGCTTACCAGGTAACGTTTAAATCAGAAAACATGAAAGTCATTCTAGTCTCTGACTTCAACCATGAATGTGTACACTTAAATAAAAGAAGTGAAAATGCTATTTTATAAGTTTTTTAAAAATCCTTAGATTTTGTTGCAATTTGGTTTTATGAAGAAAGGACTTTTTAAAAAGCAAATATCATGGTTCAGAAGAAAAACATTTTAGAGTATATTTCACGAATCCAAATCTCTGGTGGACATCTTACACTATCAGTGCATTTTAAAAGATAAATAAAGTATTTATTAAATATCTACTATTTGCTTAAGATAAATCTGAAATATTCCTTTAACCACTTGTGAACTGATTCCAAAAGTAAAATAATATAAAACAATATAAAGCATGTGTTAGCTTTCTAGATATCATCTATTAAAAATCACTTGGATTCCATTATGAGTTTTTCATGAATCTACTTCATTTTCATTAATTTTCTTATAATAGACTATGATTCTTTATTTCTCAATTAACTAAATACTAAGAACAATCAAATTTCTAAATAGTGCAAATTATCAAATAATGAAAATTACCAAAAGCTCTTTTTTAATGCTTCATTACTCACCCTACCTTTCTTGAAACATAAGACAACAAATTTATCTTTGAAAAAACTGATTTTTTGAAAAACTTATACATGGAATTAAATAACAAATTAATTAGAAATACATATATGGAGGTGAGTTGCCTGGCCAGGATCAGCTATGTTTGAACTCTTATAATCAGTGAGAAACACACTTGTACTGTATGTTTTTAAAAAAAGTGTTTGTGTAAAATAGAAAAAGCTGCAACTATTGTGAGGCATTAAAAAGTACAATTGAAATCACATAACTTCCAGGCTTGGATTTTAGCACTACCACATAAGACGTTGGGAAGATTACTTATCTTCCCCAATCACTCATCCACACCTCATTTGTAATTGGGGAATATAAAATTTCCTTTCTCCTCCCCATGTTGTGAAGCTAAGTACATGTCAGACATTTATCGAAGTACACTTGATAAATGAAAATACTAGCTGCCTTTATTAAATCTAAAAGTAAGATACTTTACAGTTTTATTTCTAAGATAAATTCTTAAATTTCCACATTGCCTCTTAAAATGCCCCACTGTACTTCAGCCAAAGTCTTGGTGGGGAGAAAACTGCCATAAATTGAGTCCTGTAGTCAAAACAGTGTTTGCTCTAGATCTAGACAGGAAATTTACAATGGTGTTTGGCTAGCTTGGGTACTTATAATGTAATGACTTAAAACTCAAAAGTTATGAAAATGCTCAAGTGTTTCCAAAACGTCAGCTTTTTTGAAAAAAAAAAAAGAAAAAAAAAACATTTGCTCTTTTTTTCATTCTTTTGTCTGAGATAAAGTAATCACTTTGAATTATAATACAATCTCTCTGAATTTTTCATTTTTGCTCCCTTTCAGGCAATATTATTATGTTCTTTGAATAAGCAGATTTTATGTAATGACTTAATTTCATTTAAAACTTTCACTGGATTGAAACATCTGCTCCTTTTTACAGACTGAAGAGATTTGGAGGGCCTGTGCTGACATTGTGGTATGAAGCGGGGGTGGGGAGAGATGAGCCGCATTGTAGAGAGGCAAGATGACCGAGACACCCTCTAGCTCTGCTTTTCTCCACCTGTAGATGATACTAGATGGTATGGTGAAGAGAGGAATTAAGTCCACCCCCAGCATATGGCACAGTCCTTTCACATGGGCGGCATGATTAGGTCAATGATTTTTTTTGAATAAGTGTTTACAAAGCAAGAAGAAAATAAAAGAGGAAATAAAAGAAAAAAGGAGATTAGAGCAAAGAGGGGTAAGGTTTTGCACCACAGAGGTAAGATGGTCGAACAGTCTTAAAGAGATATTGCATAGACTGATGTGATAAGCTTGCTAACGCCTTTCTAATAAGAAAGAAAAATGTCCAGTCCTTGCTTCATCTGATTCTAACTGGATGAAGAAATGGAGAGGTAACTACTCACCTGATCATCAATCCTGAATCCAATTTGATTTCTGGTGAATTTCCAAGTAATATAGAAAAATAAAAATATTTATCTTGGTGATATGGGTTATGAAAAACTGTGGAATCACAGGGAGTTGTCAAAATACTAAAGATCAGATTTATAAATGCTCTTACAGTAAATCCATCATGGAAGCTATTGTTTTCATTACACTTTTCATAGGGAGATTATTTAAGGATCATATGCCTTGCTTCAAAGCAGGTATGATTTATGTTTGCTGGACAGAGATTTTTCCTCTTGACATCTATGAAGAAACCACTCTTGTGCCAAATAGCTTCTTATCCTCCCCACTTTTTATGAGGTGCCAATGTAAGATTTCTCATAAACCTTAGATGCTACAATGTCTATAATGGAACTACAATGTCTATAAAGTTGACACTCTTCCATGGTAATTGAACATCCTATCTTCAGCACTGAGTATCACTGTATTTGTTTCTGCCTATTTATTTTGAGGAAATCTGTGGAGTCTAGAGGGATAAAGCAAATGAACTATCATTGGCTGGGCACATAATCTTCTTTTGGTTTGTTATTCTAAATCAACAGTCAGTCATTATATCCTACTATTTTCATAAGATTTTAAAATTTACTTCCCATTTCATTTTATCATCATCATCTACTGAAAATTAAACTTCCATTTATGTATGGCTTAAGTTCCCTATATTTAAGCAAAATAGTTTAGTTTCTAACCTCCATTTCTCAATGTAATGATAGCAATAACATTAGTAATAACTCTCTAAGATATGTTGTAGCATCTTATATTTTAAAATGTTGCCATATTTATTTTCTTTGAAGTCTTCCATCTCTCAGCCTATATTTCTACAAAGATCTTATCCTGTATGTATTTTTTATGTCTGTAGCTCATATTTGATATTAAGCCTGGACTAATGAAGAGGCTGATACTGCACATGATCTAATAGTTTAACTACACTATATGAACATGTGCAATTAGTTCACAACTTGCCTTGTCAGGATTAGTTGGACACACCAAATTAGCATGGACAACTACCTCTTAAAGGCCCACACCGACATGAAAAGCTACCTTTAATGTGACATTATATTACCATACCACTGGTCATGAAAGTGACTTCTTAAAAAGCTTTTCAATCCCCATGGTTGCTGATAATTTTTAAAGTACTGTAGAGCTTCTTTAGCCCATAGCTTATGCAAAGTTTACAAAAGTCCACCAGTTGGTTGCTAAACCAGCAATTAGGAGCATTTTTTTGTTAATATTATTAGGTTTTGCTAATTCTGGTTGCTAAATAACTCTAAGTGCTTGGAGGAATACAACATAATAACATAAGAGAAAGAGTAGGGATTTAACTATTGAGCACTCCACCACATGAGAGAAATTTGTTGGTTATTCCATTTACATAAGCATATTTAATATTCACAATCACTCCATGAGTTAGACATTATTAGCCTCAGTTTATAAATGAGGAAACTTGAACACTGAATCTGTCTTGAATTGTAATACAGTTAGGGACACAGAACACACTGAACAATCACATTTGTTATCTATATTTTGGGAATGTAATTAGTAGCTTACTTAAAGAAAGTGTGGAAGGTGTAACTGCAGATGATCACGTTAGTTACACTGTAACTAGGTAATTACATTTTCTCCCTGTTCCTGTGCATCCCTTCCAACTGTGGAACCAGTGGCTTCCACTGCCAAGGGAGAGGATGCACATGCCTGAGAACGGAAAAGTCATCGCTCAGCCTTGAATTTCAAAATAGACTGCTTAACATCTTTATCTGCCACAATGGTTGGGAGACCAAACACTTGTGGAGAAAGAGGTTTTTCTTGGAATTTTAAAAAGCTGAACATTAAGTATCAGAATTAGGAGGAATGGACCTTAGTTCTGACAAATGGCTGCAGAGTTCTAAAGAGTGCTTGATTTAGTATCTGATGTCTCCAAAGGGAACAGGCGTGTCTCTATATAGGAAGAGGACATGTTTCAAAGAGAAAAAAACTAGAGTTTGGATACCAGTGGGTGCTTGATAATAGGCCCATTAGCGGGATTAAAAGCCAGAGTTGGTGTGAAAAAAAAACATCAAAACGCTTCTAATAGCAAACAAACCCAGAAATCTGCAAGCATCTTAGAACACCCTGGGTCTTTGATTGGTAGGAGAGCAACAGAAAGTCCATTGAGCAGACTGAGGGAGGTCTCTACAGACATGGGCCTGAAGACCGAGGTCCCAGTGTGCTCTGTATACCTTAGTGAGATGTGAATATTTCCAAGCTCAAAGTTTCTGAGTGAGCATAAAGTACTAAAACAATGGGTGTCTGAAAGAATGGGGAATTTGGGCAAGGAGAAAATAAACACTGGCACCTGAGAGGGTCACAGTTTTGGTGGAATGCACAGAAATTTCAGTGACAGCTGCTGTAGAGAGGCAGTTGACCTCAGTAGTTGGACACCTGGGCAGAAGCCAGAGATCACAGGAAGACAATGGCATGGGCAATAGGTGTCCCTCCCACAATCCCCCCACCTCCACACACAGCAGCAACAGAAACAACAGCATGAGAAGAAGGAGAGAGGAAGCTACTGTTTTAGAGAAAAAGCCATCTGATAAATTTCCACCAAAACCAGGAATTTAACAAGTATGAAAAAAAATATCAGTTATAGATTTTAAAAGTTATATGTTGGCACATCAGAATTTGTGACTGGATTATAAATATAAACCTAATAAGTATTAAATTAAAAACACCTAGTCTTTAATAGTTTGCAAAAGTTTTCCATTTATTTACCTTATTCAACTCTCATAACTAAATTGTGAGGTAAATTATTTATTATTTCCTTTATTTAGATGAGGAAAAAACAGGCTTAATAAAAATTATGTAGCCTGTTTCAAATTTCCTCACTATTATTTAGCATAGCTAGAACTCAAAATTGAATTTTACAATGCCAAAGCTCAGACTTTCTCCGCAATTCTGCATAGGATTTATTTAATGTTTATATATTCAACTTAGAAAACTTAATGTGTGGGGCAGTCTTTCATATGAATCTAACAAAAAGAAGAAATAGAAAATTTAGAATTTAGGCCTGATCACATTATGCCTGATAGAGTAAGTAATATATGTGTATTCAGGTCATTTGTTAATTTCATACCCATTCATTCTTTTGCTATTCATTTACAAATATTTATTAACAGGTACCATGAGCCAAAAGCTGGCAACACTGAAAAGAATAAGATATTGTTTCTGATAACAATGTTTATCACAGTGGAAAAGACAGATAACCAATTGAAATAATCAGTCTTATAATATGGATATATGCAAATTACTTTCAAGACAGAAAAAGCCACTAACTTTCCCTGGCATGGAAGAGGGAAGAAGACATGGGGAGGCTTCATAAGGAAAGAAAATTTAGAACTACTATATAAAAATAAGTAGGAATTCGTCAGTGTTTCAAGCAGATAGCAAGGCTTGGGCAAGACAGAGTATATTTTTAGAGCTTTTTTTAAAATTTATTTTTTGTTTGTTCTATTTAGATATATATGATAGCAGAATGCATTTTGATTCATTGTATGCAAATGGGGTACAACTTTTCATTTCTCTGGATGTACATGATATAGTCATGCCATTCATGTAATCTTACATGTACATAGGGTTTTCATGTAATCTTACATGCACATCTTTCCTCCCTCAATCCTCTCTCCTCTTTTCCCTCTATACAATCCAACATTCCTCCATTCTTCACTTACCCCTCCCCTTTAATAGCTCAGTATGACCACACATTGAATGGAAATGAGGGTTTGAACAGAAGTCATTGTGTGTATGTGCAATCCATGTTAGCATTGGGGGACAGGGAGTCAGTGATGGTTTAAACAGAAGTTTCTCAAGTAGATCTGCATTTCACAAAGCCTCAAGGCTGGAGAGTCCCATGCAGGTGGGACTGGAGGAAGAGCCCAGGGGAAGTCAGGGATCAGTGAGGGCCAGTCTGGAGCCACTGGAGCAGGGCAGAGTCAAGATGAACTGGGAGAGAAATGGTGGGAACAATTGCCATGCCCACCACTGTTCCCCTCAGTGCTTGACACGGTTCCACTGGGAATAATGAAGATTCTTGCACGGTCTAATCTTCTGGGAAATGTGGACGTGTTTTTGTGTTATTTCTTATTGTTATTGGTAAAGATTTCAGTAGATAATCAGACATTAAGTGATTTGGAACATAAAAATAATGCCACTCAAACCTTAATTGATTTCATATTAATATTACCTTAAACAAACAGAAAAAATGTTGTGGGTCAGATCAACAACAGTTATTATCCACTGCTATCAGTTAGTTTAGCAGCCAGAATGCCTGTCTGCTTTAGCCCAAACCAGGATGCGCCCCCCTCTTAGTGAAACTGTTTTCACAGTTCAGGGACCACAGTGGATTGCATATAAGATTGATGGGAAGCTGTATCTTAGGTGTCAATTAACTATTAACAAAAGGAAGTTCCACTTTATATACTATAGACAGGTCAAAAGGTATTTGTGCTGCATATCAACCTCCCAGAGATGTCTAAAGTACTATCCTTGACATAACTTTAAACCATGACATTTCAAAACCTATATAGTTTATGAGGATGGCCTTGACTTTTATTGTTCCTAATAAGATGAAAACCAGAACCAGCTAATGGTTTAGTGTTGTTTTGTTTAGAAAAGTAGGAGAACTTGATTTGTTTTGATTATACTTATGTCCATCACATTTCCTTAGAGCATTATCACCTCCCCTTCTATGTATCCTCAAAAGAATGTACTCAAGTTGAATGTATAGGTATATATAGATTGTGTGTGAAACGGTAGTTGGACTTAGAATTTAGCCATGTAACAGTAAAGTTAAAACTAAGCCTCAGATCTTTGAGTCTGTGTCACTTTACTCTGGTCACCGACGCCTTCCCCCCACCAAGCTGTGCCAAGACCCCTGCTAAGGCTGGACCTCGGCAAACAATGATGGAAAAGGAATCTGAAAACTCTTTAGGAATTAGCAATCGTAAAAGATTAAGAAAAACATATGAGAATACGGAAAAAATTAGGAGAATTTAAGTTTGAATAAAGTAACAATATAAAAGATCATCAAAGAGGACAGATTTAAAAGGTAGACATTTTTTCTATCAGTAAAACACTATGGTCTTATACCATATTTCACCACTAGTTAAAAATACTCCAGGGGGACAACAGACATCTAGATATACAATTATGTATAGCATATTTCTTCAGGTAAGTATGTCAAAGAAAATGATGTCTTCCACAAAAGGCACAAATTTAAAGAGTCTAATTAAACATTCTAGGACTTAGAATGTTTCCCCGGACTTCAGAAAACGGAAAACCCAAGGTTTAACAGTAATTGAAATTTCTTAGGCTCTTAGATTTTGCTGCTTAGTAATTGACAAAAGTTCATTTTAGAGAAATAAAGAACCAGTGTTACTGCCTTAAATAACATTCAAAATGTCAAGAATAAAGTTAGGTAAAAATGTCTTTTTTTTTTACATGAATAGTTCAATTTAAAATCATCTATATTGGCATCACTTACAAAAAAAATAAATGACTACTGGAATTGTTTTAAGTAAACAGTATGCATTATCTCATTTAACCTCCTCCCTCAATACCCAATCAGAACAGAATTACTTTGTGTATTTCACAGACCCCAAAACCAAGGGTTACAGAGACCAACTTGTCCACAGTCCACAGCTGGGGAGAGGCAGAGCAAAAGCCTGCTCCAGTCCCAGCCAAAGTTGAAACTCTTGCTATTGACCACAAATCCTGCACTGTCTCTCTTCACATTTTGCTTTGTAATCAATAGGACACATATTTCAATGTGGTCTTAGGCGATTTACTGATACTTTTAGGGGTAGCAGGAAGTATGAAGATTAGCATTTATTGGTCAACTAGTACTATTAGGCTCTTGTTTTTCTGTATATATTTATTATCCCATTTAGTCTTCAAAATAATCCTATGGCAGGTGTGGTTGTGCAGGCCTGTGATCCCAGCAATTCTGGAGGTTAAGGCAGGAGGATTGCAAGCTTGAGGCTAACCTCAGCAATATAGAAAGGCCCTATAGAAAGGTATAAGAGCAACTTAGCATGACACTGTCTCAAAAAATGGGGGAGGAACTGGAGATGTAGCTCAGTGGATGTAACCTAGAGACCCTGGGTTAAATCCCCAGTACCAAAACAAACAAACCAAGCAATCCTAGGCAGCAGCTAATGATTATGATTGCAGTCTCTCTTCTTTTAGAGAGCAGGAAGTCAAAGAGCAGAAGAGAATGGAGGAAGCTTTGGCTTAAAACTTCCAGCTTCCAGCTAGACAGAAAAGAAATCCATAGGACCCCACAGTCAGTGTCCTGGCCATTACCACATATCATCTCTTCGGCGGGAACATACATGGTCTCTTTAGAGAATTCAGATTAGTTTTAATTAAGTGGAACCTTTGCTTAAAGAAGCTGCAGAGAAAAGTTTGAGAAGTTGCAAGTGGAGTTTAAAGACTTTGAGCATCAACTTAGGAAATCTAGATTTTTTTTTTTTTATAAATGAGGAAAACTATTGGGGATTTCTGCAAAGAAAAATTAATTCTGAAAAAAAGGCACTCACTAAGATTAATTTGACAGATGGATGTGGGAAGCTAAAATCAGAAAGACCAAGTACAGTAGTATTCAAGTTCTTACTTATAGAGAAGGGAGAAAGAAAAAACCTTTTAAATAGGTCAATATTTTTAACTGACAGGAATTTAAATTAATTTTATTATAGAATTTTGATCTATCCTCAAATGGAAATAGTACAGCTGGCTAAGTGTCAGCCCAGTTCTTAGTACCTCTGCTATTTAACAATAGTAGATTTAAGTCTACCATAAACCTCCATTATTTCCAGATTTATTTAAGTATCTATAGTCCTTCCATTTTAAGAATCATTTCTATAAGCAAAGATTTTTAGTAATTTATATTCATCTGTGGTATGAAGGAACCAAAGACATTATCTTGTAAAATGTTTAAGATAAACAATGGAACATTTGCTAATTAAAATTCTTAGAAGGATATATTTCTTCATAATAGTTTATGTAGTTCCTTCTGAACTCTCTGGTGGCTGGCTGTGTCATTCTGACAAGGTCACTGGCCCTCATTTAACTGGCTGCAAGTGTTTTATCACATATTGTACTTCTAAGAAATGTTTACTGTGATAGTCCACAACTTACTCTTGACATGCAGGCTCCTTCAAAGCTTTTGTTTCTGAGTGTAGGGTACAAATGCATATCAACATTATAGATTACTTCCATATGTGATGGAAACTATTTTCATAATAGTGACTCCATTTATAAATATATTACACTATGTGCTGGATATACACTATTTATCATCTTTTGAAAAGCTTTAAACTTCCTCCTGCCTGATCTGTGTACACAGTAAAGATATACATAATAAAAAGATTAGAATATTTTATGACATGGAATTTTCCTGATGTAATAAAATTTTCTTATCATTCTCTAGCTTTTCCACAAAAGAGAAAGGTACATTTTTAGTTGACATATTGTACTTGCATCCTTTTCTCTCCTGAATTAGATCAAAGACATTCAATGATAGCATATTTTAATTCTTTTCCTAAAAATCATATTTTTTGAAAAAGTTTGTAAGGGTTATACTAGGAAGACAAATGTATATTATGCCTAGATGAGTTCTTAAAATGATAGAACAAATAGAACTTTTTTCTTCTATTATTCTATTTCTATATAAATTCATTTGAGGCAGTTTTTTTTTTTAAACATGTTTGAGGTAAGCATTTCAAAGAATCAGAAAGACTCAGCTGTGGATCAGTATAGCAGTTCTCAGTCGATACACACATATGGAACTCTTTCTGTATAATTCTGCTGTACCTGTAGAGCCAAAAGAGAACATGATAGCAGAGGCTTCTTCCAGAAGATATCACTGAGTTCAAATAGGATAAAATAGGAATTTACCAGGTAAAGAGGGTACTTAACCAGAATAACCTGGAAAAAGACTCTGAGATTATAAGAAATGAGGCCTTTTCAAGAAAACCAACATTTTGGGACAAGTAGGAGGCAAAGCTAGAATGTTATAGGTTGCTGTAAGGCCTTACAGGAAAAATGACAAATTTTGGTCTTTTATCTCCAAAGAAATAGCAAACCAAAAAACTGTTTTGGTGGGAAAGGTAAATGTGATTCAAACAGCAAGTTCAAAGTATCATTAACGTATGTGATTGCTTTTCTTGATTAAATTATTTAATCATCACAGCATTTATGTGGGATGGTCATTATTGTGTGCACTTCAAGTAGGACTGAATTATGATGGGGAAAGTTAAAATAACTTTCTTATGGCCACCTAGTTAGAAATAAAGGGGAAAAAGTTAAACTTATTTATTAATGTATTTATTATGTTTGTATTTATACATAAGAGTTAAACATACTAGTGGGGTTCATTGACATAGTCACACAAGCATGGACTATAATTTGCTCTACTTCAGTCTCCCTTACTTCCTCTTTCCTTCTCCTTTTCCTTCCCCCAGTTTCCCTCCCTCTACTCTACTGGTCTTCCTTCTAAAAACTCATATCTTTGATCTGACTACAATTCAGCTCTGCATGTCACTAAACCACAGAATCTGTAAAGTATAATTTTGACAGATATTTGAAAATTCAAAAGGCAGTATAGCAGATGTCAAGAGAATAATACAGATGAGACAACAAAAAATAATAAGAATTCCATGTCATATAAAAATAGAAGACCCTCAAAATATTTTCACATATTTCAGTCTTATGGGATAACAGAGCTATGGAATTCTGAGAAAATAATATTTCTGTCCACCTTTGCCCCTGAAGCTGTTCTTTGATGATTATATTAAAGCCCACCTTCATAAGAACTTTAGCCAATCTCGACAGAATATTTAGGATGAGGGAAGATAGCAATCCCAATTCTGACTGGTCCAAAAACCAAAGCTATCCTAATAAGACCCAATGATCAAAATGAGCAAATCATTTCATCTGCCTCAGATTACCCTGAAGTTTTGTTTTCTCCATCTTTTGCTTATTTAGTTGAACAATAAACATATTCATTAAGAGGCAGACTGGCAGTCTCAAACACCTTTCTGTATTAGAGAGGTCTTGCATTTGCCCTGATAATTCATGTGATAGTGTGACCCTAAGAGTCTCTGTGTGAATAATATCACTCTTCATCAATAAAAAAGATAAAAAAATGAGAGCTAACCCAAAGTAACCCTATTTGTACACACAAGACAGTTTGAATGACTTTGCTCAACCATGAATTTGTTGGTAATCTATAGCTAAAAATAATAATAATACCTTTATTTTATATAATTTCCCTAACTAGAGTTATTTTTCTGTTAAAGTACAAAATTGTGAAATAATTATATTTTGCCATGATAATTCTTGAACATAAAACACAGTCATTTTAAACAGAGCAGTTTAACTTATCTTTGTTTTATGTATTAGAGTTCTTTGTAGTATTTCACTTCATGATAGCATTACACAATCATAAAATATTTAAAAACCATTATTCCAGAGGTTATTGTGTCATCCGTCAAAGTAGGAGTCCTACTGGTTTCAAAAGAACACAAAGGAAGTAGAAATATGAATGGTCTAATCTATGTACTTCTGAAGAATTTAATTAATATACTCATGACTTTAAAGATTCCATGTAATGATAAAGCAAAACAAACATTTTTTTATTTGTGAAATATAGTTCACAAAATAAATAACAGTTATAACCCAAAGTTTTAGATTCAGTAGACCTAAACAAAATAAGGCTTTGCACATTTAAAGGAATTTCAGGCTTTTTGACTTGATAGGTATCTCAAAAATTCCAAGGTACATCCATACTTAAAATCTAAATCACTCAAAAAATCCTCCAGATTTTGATAATAAAATAAAATTTTATTTTATACTTAAAGTTCAATGCTCAAAAAGACATGAATTTCTGTTCCCCAAATTCAAACTAAATTGTTATTCAACTGATTTCAAAACAAATGTCATACTTTCCAAATGCTAGGGAAATTGTAGGACATAGCAAAATTCATTTTATTTGAGAAATGTGCAAAATGCATTTCAACTCAATTGAGGAAGAAAAAACACTCCATATTCACAAGAACTGCATTAAATAAATCTACTTGCTGGCCAGGATCCAAAAGCCAAGGAAGAGACCCAGGGAACTCTACAACTATGCAAACTTCACTACTGCTATGTCCTTTGGTGCTAGTCCAGTCAGAGGCAGTTATATTAGGATGTAAAAACTATCTTTCAATATATAAATGCCGAAACCACTACTGGAGAAGTAGATGAAGATCTAAAATAAGTACCAGTTCCTGACCACATCACTGAGCCTTTATACAAGCATGGGTACTTAACCATTAAGCCAAACTTGATTATGTGACTTGCTTTGGTCAATATACTTTGAATGGACACAAAACATACTACCTGTGAGCAGAAAGTCTTGTGCTTATCTTAAGAAACCACATATAAAAGGATCAGTTTGCACTGTTCTGTCTAAACTGTAAAATATAAGAAAAAAAGATGGAAGCTGGGTATAGTGGAACATGCCTGTAATCCCAGCAGCTTGAGAAGCTGAAGCAGGAAGATTTATAAGTTCAAAGCCAACCTCAGCAACTTAGTAAGGGACTAAGCAACTTATTGAGACTCTGTCTCAAAATAAAAAACAAAAAGGGCTGGGGATGTGGTTCAGTGGTTAAGTGCCCCTGGATTCGATCCATAGTACCAAAAAGAAAAGACAGAGGTAAGGGCAGGGGAGAGAAAGATGGAAGAAATTAGCATTCAGAGGGAATGGGTATGCATTCATGCTTTCCTTTCATGCCAAAAAATAATTAAAATAAAACTAAGATAGCAATATAAAGTGAGTCACTCTATTGAAAATCCAATTAGCATTTATTTGAAAACATTTTTTTCTTAAAAAGAGGCTTTAGTTATTTCCCCACAAAAGCATTCACTATATTTCCAACAATTTTATATAGGTGTAAGTGTGTATTTTTATTAATTGATGCTCTGATTCATGCTTCTCCAATATTCAGCCAGTTTCTCAGTTTTCTTCATATTAGTATCAGTGTTCTGGATATACATGAATAAACTAGTTCCTTCTCCATGATTCTTCAGTCTACAAACTGTACCTACATGTATACTCTTTCTCATGCCAGAAATCTTGGAATAATCCTTAATATCACACTTTTTCTCACTAACCCTCTCCACTACCAATTCAGAAATGTGTCCAATAGTTCTTACAAAGCATATCTCAGTTCCATCTATCTCTTTCCGCTTCTACAACCAAACTCCTAGCTCAATTATTTATTATGGAAAAATTTCCAAAGTATACAGAATAAGAAAGTATGTGTCACCCTGGTTTCTCTGATTTGTTTACAAGTCAGAGAAGCCATTACTGAATTGTACAAGAACAGTAGTAGCATAGTTCTTAGACTTTTGGCATATCAAATATGCTTGTGTACAAAATTACAAACTGAGAACCTCAAAATTTTCTCAAGGGAACTAATCTTCATATATTTAAAATAATTGCTGTGATAATTCCTATAACTCTACTCAGTCAGAAAATGTATTTACATTATGAACTAAATTAGAGGCATGCTCATAAAACACTTCTGTAGCCATTCAGGAGGCTGAGGCAGGAGGATCTCAAGTTTAAAGCCAGTCTTAGTAAGGGTGAGGTGCTAAGCAACTCAGTAAGACTCTGTCTCTAAATAAAAGACAAAAAAGGACTGGGGATGTGACTGAGTGGTTGAGTGCCCCTGAGTTCAGTCCCCAGTATGCCCCCTCCCCACTCACACAAAACCACTTCTGTAATGGTGGCACCATAAACTATATCCGGATTACACCTTCACTATAATTTCACTTTGTCTCTCAAATTGTTGTTTTTTTGTTTTGTTTTGTTTTGTTTGCGGTTCTGGGGATTGAACCCAGGGCTTTGTGCTTGTGAGGCAAACACTCTACCAACTGAGCTACATCCCAAGCCCTGTCTCTCAAATTAAGAGGAAAGAAAGGCTACATTATTTTCCAGTAAGAAACAAACCCCAGATCTCAACAAGGTAACATTCATTTTTGGTTCAAACTATATATTGAATATATATGCATGGGGAGGACTTGATTTAGTGCAGCTATTCAGGCCCAGGTGGATGGAGGCTCCATAGTGACAGGTTTCTACATTTGCTACCTCAGGGAAAAGGAGAACAGTGCCCTGAGACATGCATACAGAAGAGACACTCCTCATTTTTTTGTTCTATTACATTAGCCGAAGTGAGTCACATGGCCATACTTAACTGCAAGGAGGAGCTGGGAAGTAAAATTCTATGATATTCTCAGAAAAGGAAGAGAAAAAGAAATTGAAGGGAAATACACTAAAGGGTGCAAAACTGGCATAAAGACATTCAGAAGTATAAGTGAAACCATTCATTTAGTCAATCACTAATTCACACAACATGCATTTTTTTTTTTCTGCACTAGGCTGTGAGGTAATTTTAAAGGGATGAAAACTCAAGGGAGTCCTCTGTATGTGTTGGCTTGGGGGATAGCCATTTAAATAGGCAGCTATTTAAATAACAATGCTAGGAATGAATGGGCCATATATTGAAGCATGATGGGGAAAAAAAAAAACAACTTAAAGTGATCTTTGAGTGATCACACAATCACACAATTTGAAGGTGTAATCATTTTCAAGAAGAGATAGAGAATACTGTTAAGGAATTCTGAAGTTTCCTTTAGCCATTACATATTCAAATTTTGTTTCATTTTATTTATTTATTTTTTCTTTTGTGCTAGATATGGATACCCAAGGGCTCTTAACTACTGAGCCACATCACCAGTCCTTTCATTTACTTACTTACTTACTTATTTATTATTTCATTTATTTAATTTATTCATTCATTCATTGTATTTTGAGATAGGGTCTCACTAAATTGTTCAGGGCCTCACTAAATTGCTGAGGATAACCTTGAACTTGGGATCCTCCTACCTCAGCCTCCAGAGTTGCTGGAATTACAGGCATGCACCACCATGTCTGGCTCAATATGTTTTTTATTCAACAAATTACTCTGAAATGACTTTATGAGGTAACAGTAATAATTACTCAACTTAAAGATAAATTTCTCACTTAACTTCCATCCAGGAGGGGAGTGGGCAAAACTCTTTAAGTCACATCCTAGGGCTTTTTGTTGCCTTCTTTTTCGATGCAAATTATAGAAGCCATTATATGATTTTTCATAATGCTGGTTCATGGGACTCTAATTCTTAACTACCAATAAAATATCTTATTTCTATACTAAAATATGTAATTTTATCATTTATTAAACAATGTTACTTAAAGTCATTAAGTAACACTGAGAACTAGAAAGCATCCTTTTTTCTGTATTTCAATCTATTTTTCACATATGATCATTCAAAGAAATTCTACCAGGAAAAGGAGGAATGGGATAAGTAACATTCCTCTCTCAAATTATGGACAATTTTATACATGCAAAGAAGAGATGTACCCTTGAGGTTTGGGCCTATCTTGGTCCTAAGTAGAGACAAAAGGAGTGACAACTGCATCCCTAAGACTGATTGCAGAGATGCTGACTGCTCTGGTTTCATTTCCCCATGGAAATGAAAACTCATGTTAAAATTTAATCCTCATTGAGAAGTGTTAGAGAGATGGTGCCAGGTGGGACCTTTAAGAGGTGATTAGAGGGCTGAGGGATGTTGCTCAGTAGTGAGATACTTGCCAAGCATATGTGAGGCCCTGGGTTACAGGTCATGAGAACAGACCCTATTCGTGGATTAACAGATTGACAGGTGATTTAAGAGTAGGACTGCTATAAAATTCAGTTTGGCTCTGTCTCTTGAAAGCATCCCTCTCATGTCATAACTTGCAGGTCCGTGGGGTTTTACAGGGTCCCCACCAGCAAAAGGGCTCCTTCCAGATATGGCCCCTGGACTGGGACCTCCCAACCTTCAGAAACATGAGGTGAATAAATCTTTACTCTATAAATTAGCCAGTCTCTGGAATTCTTTTATAGCAACAAGAAACAGATGAAGACACTGACATTATTTGGTCAGTAGTCACTATTGTGCCATGTCTTTGGGGCTAAATTTACACTAATTGATAATTAATAGAGAAAATATATGCCTTGCTGATTTGCTGATTGCTACAGATGACAAGGGTCTTTGATCCATGCCAGAGAGTATGTTTCAAGTTGGAAGCAAAAAGTGCTTGGAGCTAAGGAGTTGACTAAAAATGCAACCTTTGAAGACTTTTTATATAAAACTTGCTCTATCTAACCTTTTATTCACCAGCACATTATACTTTAAGGTAAATGAATTCTTGGTGTCTATTTTCTTCCTCTATTGTATGTTTTCATAAATAAGAGATATAGTTTCTTAAATGATCATGTACCCCATGTAAATATGGAATGTGGCTCTATTAATCCATATCATAACTTTTAATGAAGCATATTAGTTTTATGAATTTATATGGAAAATAAATATATATCAGTTGTAGTAGTTTCTTCCTATATCAAAATAGAAAAGTTTATCTCCTTTGCACCAACCCTCTTTGCTTGTAACACAGTTTGAAATGTACTCTGTTTGAGTTCCCATGAAATGTTTTTTGTCTGCAAGAAATAAACAGATATGTCAGGGCCAGAAAAACTATCTAGCAAACAAACATCAAATGCCCTTTTCCCTGATGTTGTATATCTATATAACTCCCACTGAATGAATTAAGATATTCTGAAAGATAAAACAGGTATTATTTTGGGGGTGATTAAAAATCTGAGCTGGTAAATGTAGATGTCTTACTGGTAACACATGGTCTTGGGACATTCAGATTTTGTCATGTAAAATGGTGTGTGGGATTATATCACAGATGCAGAAGTGTGTTCCGTTCCATCACACCCACGAGTCTTAGAACAGAACAGTGAAAGGCAGCGTGAGTAAGAACCACTCTACAAATGCAAAGCGTGGTTAATGTGCTGATATGCAATGCACTAATTTAGTCATCATGGCGTTTCTGCAATTTTAAACATTATTTGTACTAAGAAGTTTTAATCTGTCTTTTGAAGAGAGTTATTAAATGGGACTGTACAGGAATATTTTGTTTAATTAACACCTTTGCAAATATGCCTTTTATTTCATTGCTTATAATGAAAATGCATCTATTTTAAGAGATTTACATCATAATTTCAAAAATTATTTGTAAATGTTGCTAATGTTTTGTCAGTAGGTGGAAAAATTTCCTTCCCTAAGTTTCACAGTAACCAAAGCTTCTAGATAATGTGGAGTGATAATTCTAGCATTACAGAAAACATTAAATGAGAAACATTTATTTCAAATTTGCCTTGTCAGAGAAGAACTAAGCTATAGCACAAATTAAACAGATATTTGGAAGGAGTTTTTTGTTTTGAAGGACCTTGTGAAATGTAACTTTTGAGTTTCAGTAGCATGCTTTTTGTCTAGAGAAGCAAACCTTAAGATATGTCAGGGAAACAAAGATAGCAAACAAATATAAAACACCTTTTACAGAGGGTGAAAAAAAATTCACAGAAATGGGTCTTTAAAACAGACTATATCATAGTTTATCTTAGTGATTAAAGTATTTTCCTAATCCATATTTAATGAAATATTTCATAGGACTAAGATAATTTTAAATCATTGCTGCTTTTGATTTAACTCATTGATTGGCCTTTAATTAAATTAATGGATTTAGAAGATAATTCATTTATTTAAAATGAATTGAACATTTCCCCATCATCTAATATTCATTTAGCTGAAATTATCATAGAAATCAATAATTTAAGAGAACATTTTAATTCTCATTAAGAAAAGGTTTAGTATCCAAATTTAGACTTGTTCAATATTAGTGAAAATGAATTCCATATTTCTTAAATAAAGGCATCTTTTAAAAAATGTAATAGTTAATGAATGTTAAATGTATAACATTGCAGTCTGCCTAAAGAGTTAAATCAAAGTAGAAAGATAAGGCAGTTGTCCAAAATTCTAAAGAATAACAAAAACACGGGGAAAAATTCAGGCCAAAATTAAATGAAAAAGAAATGTGTTTTATTTATTTGGATGTATTCTAGAATTACAAAATAAAATCAATTAATATCTTTAAAAAAATAGAAAAGAAATGTGTTTTGGGTGGTGTCATCATATTATCTAGCTACATTAACTGGATCTATTGAATTAAGATTCATTTCCCTCTTTCTCTTTTTTCAGGAAGAAAGGGCTCCCATATTTCCAGGAGTGTGATTTTACTGGCAGAGTTTAGGAACTAAGAGATATGGTTCCATTGCTGACTTCTCCCACCAGCAGCTCTGCATCTTCTATCAGGGAAACAAACTTAGCTGGGCCTTGGTTTTCTTTCTTATAAGATGAGACACTTTCAAGTATTTTCTACCTCCTAAGAGTTGTGAATATGTAACACCATAAGATTACAGCTATGTGTGTATGTGTTGTGAAATAGAACAATTTCAGCTATATTTGTATATGCACATTATACCTGTTCAACAATATGGTATTACCCTAAGGACACTGCTAATATTTAAGAATCACTCAAAGTTTAACTAGGTATTTGATTTAATTACAATAGCTTTTATAATTGTGATTAAAAAATTAATCACACAAGAAATAAAGAAGAAAACTTTCATGTCCTAATTTACACTAGTTCATAATAATACTAGACAATAAATATTCAATGTTATGAGGGTTCTTATAAACATGTAGTACAGTCTTCATGATTTTTAGGCGACTATCGCTGGTGATAACTACAATGGTGAATGCAGAACACTTAAGAAATTACTACTCAAGAAGTCTAATTTCTTGCACTTTTTAATTATTTTAGTTGTACCACCTTATATCATAGTAATTCTTTAAATTCAGCTGACATTTTAGCTTGGTGTACATTGCTCAACTTTTAGTACAAATGTCTTTATAACACTTAGGCACTATCTTAGCAAGGATATTTCCTGATTTTTTTTTCCATGATCCATAACTTGATAATGCAGCCACACTTCTATGAAATATTTTGTCACTACATAAAAGTATCTCTATCTCTTCCAATATAATAGCATAAAATCCTATATTTTTTTCTTCAGTGAACTACATCTAACACCTGTTTTCCAACTGTTTGTCCCATATTTTTTAAGTTGGCCTTACTGTTTTTCACGTACTATGTTCTTCTCTTTCTTACTATGAAAATCTCATAAAGAAGTGAGAGTCAGTTACCTCTTTTCTGTAAGTTATGCGTTTCTTGCTTCTCATACTACTTTACTTCTTGAGCACCACCAAATCTAATTCCCTCCATCTGAACACACTCAGATGCCTTCTACATTTCCCTTGTTTTCACCATAACAATATTGTTATGATACTACTTTGGACATAGTGTAAACCCTCCTGGTTTTAAATATGCTTTCGACCTTACTGAACTTGATGTAGAGAAATACCCTGGTGCAACTGAAAAAATGCTATCTTTAAGAAATCAGTAAATGAATTATTTAAGCAATGTAAACATCTACTTCACTGTTAAAATATTTAAACAGATCATGTCATGGCTAATATAAATCTTAACACTTCATCTCTGGTAACTATATTGCATATGTATTAAAGTGAAATATTGTTTTATAGAGATTTTAAGTAGTTTAACAAAACAGGGAGCAATGCAGTAAAATTGCGTAGAAAATCCTTTGGGTTTTTAAAGTTATTAATTTCTCCATGTGTCTTTGAGTGACAAAGTATATTTTTCTATTTTGATTAATAATTTAAATAGCACATCTGACACTCCTCTAGAGGCTTATTTATCAACTATATCAGAGTTTCAAAGTGTAGATGACAGCTATTGACTCAAAACATGCTTTATTGAAAACTTTCTTAATGTACTTCTATATGACAGATTCTAATAGGTTAGTAAATGTTTCTGTCATGAATTAATTATGCCAGGAAAATAAGCAACAATATCTCTTATATTAAAAAAGTAATGCAGTACATTATTGCCAAATCTGTAGATCATTTTGAAAAGCTAGATCAAAATCTTATTTGTTTCTATACATCAGGAAAATGTTCTAACAAATTTCAGTTATTTAACAAACTTCAATCTATGCCTATGAAGGTGAGAACATGACGTGAAGGTAAAGGTCAAGGAGACAAATCCAGGTGTAAGTATTGGACCATCACTTTCTAATTTTGCTATCATTAAGTCTCTGTTTTCTAATAATTAAAATGTTGCAAATAATACTTCTTACAAGATTATTTTGAAGTAAAGCACCAACACATAGAACATGTTTAGTAACATGTTCAGGCACTACTTATTGTAAGAGAAGAATGATGTAAAGTGATGTTTGTAGATTTCTGAGTATATTTACTTAATTTCGAGAGAGAAAATAGATATATTTGATTATTGAAATGGCATTCTTTTAAAATACACTATGCCATCAGCACCTACAACTGCACTCATACACACAAACAAAACAGTACTGTAGAAAAACTAATTTATCCAACTAAAATATCCAACCCGCACTGTCTTATTATTTGATATGTACTATGTCTAGTAATTGTTATAACTTCTATCGTGCACATTTGAGAGGCTGATTGTGTTATTGGTGAATGCACATTACTTGTGAAAGTACCTAAGGTTTTCTTACCCTCTTTGACTGTCTCAGGGTAATTCCCTACAGTTGTTTCTATAAAAACATATTCCCAATCATTCATAACTTATTTACACAAAATGATTAAAACTTTGTGAAGGAGAAAGATTATTGACTTGTGGTCACCATCTTCCAAATTTTATTGATTTATAGTATCACTTTTAATTTCAAGTTTTTATAAAGAATTCACAATTCAATATTTTAAGATGTATGTAAATATTGCCAAGCCAAAGATGTGATATATTGTGTAATTCCAACTATGCAACATTTTGGAAAAGGAAACCCTATGGAGACAGTGAAAAGTTATTATTTACCAAGGTTTTAGGGAGGAAAGGATGAATGGGTGTAGCACAGGGGATTTTTAGGGCAATAAAACTTTTCTGTATGATATTAAAATGGAAGATACATGTTATCATACATTTGTCAAAATCCACAGAATGTACAACACACTGTTAACTCTTATGTAAACATGCACTTTGGTTGATAATATGTCAATGTGCATTCATTGATTATGATGTTTATTATAATAAACATTCATAAAAAGGCCACATAGGAATCCCATCTGTGAATCTCCTACTTGTGTGCTTCCTCAAAATAGAATATAATCATTACACTATCGGTTGACATTGCTATTTTAATATTAAATATCCACTTTTTAATATTGACACTTTAGAATCTCCTATTGAAGACTAATGTGTCCCCTACATTGAAGATATTCAAAGAAAAATCCTCAAGGTTCTAACCTAGAATCATCTCTGGCATATCTTTCCTGGGAGACAGGATTTACTTAATGGTCAGAAGGCTTGTCACAAACTAAATGTCTGTTCTGTGTCACAAATGTGAATTAATAGTTCCCCAAAGTTATGCTGCAAATTCACATGACTCATCCAAAGAGAGTGTGAATGATACTCTACAAGGCTGTCGTCATTACTGAAGAGAACAAAATACTCTAATGTCTTTTTTTTTTTGCTGGTTTGATTATTATGATTGCCATGTTCAATGAACACCATATATCTTCAAAAGGAATAATTTTCCAACAAATTATTGAATAATTTATATGAAGAAAAAACCAAAGAATTCAGAAATAATCTGAATGGTTATTTATGAATAGTTGGTTACTCTTTGACTTTGTTAATATGGGTATGGAATGAAGTTGTTATTCATAGAATATGTGATTCATTCTTGTATTGAGGCAACAGTCATTCAGAAAATAAAATTATAGTATCAGAAGGTATACTTTTGATACATCAATTAAAATCTAATCTTTAAAAAATGGACGTGTTCTTAAAAATGGACATTTTAAGTCATAATTAAGAAAATGGACTTTTCACCAAAAAATTTTATCCTGCATTACTTATTAGAAAATAAGAGAAATATAAGAAATAGCCTTGGGAATTAACACTATGTAGAGTTTACAGAGTAAAATTTCATAATACTAATTAATAATTTCCACAATATTTTAAAATCCCAAAGCAAACAAACCTACAGATGCATGAAAATACTTTAAGTGTATGTTCTGTTCTTTATAGATAAATTAGAAAATTAAAAGCTTACAAAAAAAGTAGAATGAGATTTTAATTAAGAAAAAATTAAATGCCAGTCTAAAGCTGTGATAAAATTCTGAATAAAACATGGCTACTGTAATTGGACCAGGTTTGTTTCTTTATGAAGTTGTTTCTAATTCTGAAGCTGCATATGTGCAGGCACCAGTGATGTAGAATGCAAGCGTTGCCATGGTAAGTACACATCTTTTCTTGGACAAAATTTATAAAAATGTATAAAGAATTTTCATTTCATTATGTTATGGAAATTGACTATGCTTTCTCAGCCATGACATATTAGCATGATGCAATGCATCACAGGACAGAAATATCCCACGTTTAAAAAACTTTATTCCTGTTAAAATGGCTTATAATACATGGAGTGAAAATAAGAAATTTCTAAGTCATGTAACCCTTGTTAAATGTTGGGTGAGGAACAAGTTCTATCTCCATTAAATTAATGAATTATCAGCTTTCAGGACATCCCTCAGGCTGGAAACACCTCAGGAACCGAAAGCAGATGTTGCTAAACACACCTTCAATATATGTGTACCTCAATCCTTTGACTTTTAAGGAAAAATAAAATCTTTTCTGCATCCCTACTTTCTCATTCTTTTCTGGATTGATCAGTGGTTTCCAAGTAGAAGTTACAGGATTGCTCTACAGTCTTGCAAAAAGATCTCCTGGTGATTCCCTTAAAGTCCCGGAAGTCAGTTTAAGGATGCCTGAATTGAGGCGTGACACTTGGACTGGGGAGGTGGCAGATTCTGTTGCGAATGGCAGCAGGTTCTGAGGCGCTGGAGAACCCACGTGTGCAGAGGCTGGAGAACTTTTCCACAGCGTCTCCCACAGGGAATACCTCATTTTTAAAGAGACTGGGGCCAGGGGTGAGGGTGGAGGGTGGGCAGTAAATGGAATGTCGGAGGAGGATTCAAGCCCTTCACCGGCAACTATCTACCGGGGCTCCTTTCCACTCTATTCTCACCTATGATCAACTTGTTATTATTGTTGCTGTTACTGTTACTATTATTTTCCTTTCATAGGAGGTCTTCAGCAACTGAGATGCTGAGCATCTCATAGGCTCAGCCTGGAACAAAGAAAATCGAGTTCCTAATACTGTATCTCTCCGGTTGGAGGGATCACGTGTCCTGCTTTCGCTGGAATGCACTCTGCTCGCCCACGCTATAAAATCTCTATTGTGCTTAGAAATATTGCCCAGGTTAAAATATGCTCAACTATAAATTGCTTTTCTTTCATCAGGAGAGCTATATTTCAACATTTACAGGTACACATATTTACCTGCTGACCCAATTACCACTGCAGGTAAATTCGATTTAAGTGTACTGGAAAAGTAATGGAAAAGAGCAGGTGGCGGACCCCTGTGTCTCACTGATTCCCACCCACCCCCTCCCGCTTTTTCTAATTCCTTTTGAAGGAGAACTTCGAAAGGAACGTGGGAGTCGCAGATGGTTCCTTTCTGTAGCTGATTCCCAGGAGTTGTGAAAGTGACCCCTTCCCTTCTCTGCCTCGTGCTGTGCCCTCTCGCCCAACCCGCTTGCTTTGTGACTTGATGGGGAGGAGATAGGGAGAAGAGGACTGAGGAGGGTCTTTTATTCCGCGCTGACGGTGGAGAAGTAGTGTAATGAAGCAATTTTGCAACCATCTCCGTTATTATGAAGTCACACTATTTTTAAAGGCAATATGTACAACCCTCATCTCCACCCACCTCCCGGTTCTTGACTCTAAAAACAGTCAGACAAGAGACCTCCGGTAGCCAGTCTCACGGTCCGGTGAGCCAGGGTGCCATGATTACCCTAATGCTAATGGGCTTTCCTCCCTCTTTCCACATAGGATCAGAAACACGTCCTGCATTCTTAATGTCAGGGAGAGAAGGATGCAAAGGGGCCCTGTGCTGAATTAGGAATAGTGCGGGTTCACCAGTTTCTCGGCGGAACACAAAGGAGATATGCGGGTAGGAGTTGTCTGGCACAGGGAGAGGGAGGCATCGTTTTCCTTGACTCCCAGAGAAAGCTTTCACCACATTGCTCCCCCACTTCTTTCCGTCCTCCAGTCTTTCATGCTCCTTCATCTCCTTTATTCCCCAAGCCCCACCCCTGCAATCCTCAATGACATAAAGATCTCCTAAAAGCATTTTTCAAACAATTAGCTATCAAGACAGTAATGCAACATCCTCCAAGACAAACGGACGAGTGCGACCTGCCACAAGTGTGTGTGTGTGTGTGTGTGTGTGTGTGTGTATCAAACACGCGCTCCATTCTTCACACACCTCCAGGAAAAGGCTGACTGGAGATACCCAAGATAATAAAGAGGAGCAAAGCCTAACCTCAGCTAGACCAATGGTCCCAGCACCCGCGCCCAACACTCGCTCTTTACCTTGCCTTTTCGCAGTATGTAACCCTTTAGGGTGTCTCGCCAGCCCAAGCCACTAAGTGTTCCCGTGCACTCGCCCAGCTAGCATCCCATTTCCAAATGCCCGGCACCTACCACAGCACCGCCGCCTCCGCGGGCCACCTCACGAGCAGCTCCCAGCGAGCGCCCAAGACTCCCGCCCTCCCATGCCCACCCCCAGCCGGCCGCTGGGGTCCCACACCTCGTGTGGTTAGGGTCGCTGCGGCCGCAGGCAGCGAAGCCTCCCGCAGCCCCCTCGGCCAACGTGCAAGAGTGCTCTACTCACATCGCCGGCGGGAGAAACTGCCCATGAGGTTCTGGAGAGCGTGAGCCGTGCAGCTGCTAAGGGTTATTCCTTAAAGTGTTCGAGGGTCCGCAGTAGAGTAGGTGCGAGAGTCCTCGGAGGAGGAGGAGAAAAGGAGTAGGAGGAGGAAGAGGAGGAGAAAGAGGGGATTCCAGGCAGGTGCCACGTTAGACCATGATGCTGATGCCCTTCAGGTGGACGGCTGGTGAGGTTCCCGCGGGGAGCCGCTGAGGGGAAGCCCAGAGCGCCGGCGGGGGAGGCAGGAGCGCGTCCACTCCCGGGCCTCCGCCTGCCCTGCGCGCCGCGCTAGCGACCGCAGCAGCAGCGGCGGCAGTGGCGGAGGCGCAGCTCCCTCCCCGCCCCCAGAAAGCTCCACAGACAATAAATCCTGGGCGGAGAAGAGACTAGCAGGAAAGGGACCCAACTCCGTAACACCCGCTGCCCGCGGCGGTGCCTCTGCTGGGCTAGAATCCCCGGGGGCTGGGGCGCAGCGGGCTACTCGGAGGTGCAGCGTGCTTCGGAGGACGCAGCCAGCGGCGATGGCCGGAGTGGGAGGCTGCAGGTCCCGCCAACGAGAAACCGCTGCCCAAAGGCTGGGAGTCCGTGGCTTCAAGCCTGGGGTTCGTCGGGAGTGGGGTCCTCCTCGGTGCAGTGGTTCGGCGCACAGGTGCCAGGATTGGCAGGCGAGGAGGCGCTGCTCTTGGCTCTTGCCAGTGTCTCCCTGCTCTCCCCGCCCCCTCTCTTTTTTCCCACCCCCTTTTCCGACGACACCAGCTGCAGCTGCTTCAAAGTGTGAAAAATGTCAAGGAGATTTTCCAATGATAGGAGGGGGTGCCCATGTTCACAATCCTTAGCAGCTTTTCGAGATCCTCTCTTGCCTCTCTGACCTCTATTAGGACTCCCCTCAAATTGTGAGGAGAGGAAAAAAAAAGCCTCAGTCCCGTAGAGAATTGAAATGCTATTCTTCTCCCGGCTCCGCCGCCACAGGCTGCTTTTCGAAAACGGGACAACAGGCCAAGCTCTCTGGGTTCCTCCTGTCGCCCACGGCGCGCGAGGCAGGTGGCACGAGGCACGGCGCTGGGCAGCGCAGCCGCAGGCTCCTCGCGCTTGCGGACCGGCTCCGGGCGCTCGGGCGGCAGGGTTGTCCTGCAGCGCCTGCGACTGGGTGGCAGAAGCGGCTCCCTGCCTGTGCGCCTGCCTGCGCGCCCCTGCACCCGCACCCGCTCAGTGACGCTGCTCGTGGCTCCGCAGGCTGCTGCTCCTGCTATCTCAGCAAAGAGGCGGCCAGGAGCGCCTCCTCGGGGTTTCCTCCCCCGCCCGCCTTGCCTGCTGCAGGTTGTTGGCTGCCAAGGAGAAAAGTCTCTGCTTGCGGGTCCAGTCGCTTCATATTAGTCATGGCAGCGACCCTTGTGCCAGCTCTTACGTCCCCTTCTTCTCATTCTGGGGCTGTGTTGCTGCTCTGGGAGTGCGCAAAAACAGAAGGGTTTCCCAACTTTCCCTTCATCTAGTCACCGCCCCTCCTCCTGCCCTGACACACACAGGAACACACACACACACACCCTCACATAAAGGCACACACACTTTGTTCTCACACACTTCCCTTTAAACTCTCATAAGCAGCAGTATGTTAAAAAAATATTGAAGCTAGTGCTATATGTAGACTTGTATTCTCTAGACACATCTGATGTAATCTTTTAACATAGATTTATTTATTGTCCTGGAATCATTCTTTTGTGGAATATAGCCTATAGGTTTTTTGTTTCTTCATTAATGGAAGAGGAAGACTCTTCCCTTTCCGTCTCTGATCGCGAATACAGTCAGACTGTGTGAGGCATTTAAATGCCATGCTGAGGTGTATGTAAGCTTACAGTTTACCAAAAAGAAAAAGCACTTGCTTGTATTAGATTTGGAATACTAAAATCTTCAAGGTTAAAAAGCATTTTCCTGACTGCTGGGGATTGTCTAGGAAAAGCCTTGGGAGACTGAAACCTAATCTGCAGAGAACCAAGGAGAAGGATTATTGTCCACTTTATCTTGACTGGAAAGGTGGGCTGACTTTTAAGGAGGCTTCCCAGGGTTTGGTATAATTTACATGTAGAAAGCAAAAGTAGTGAGAATAAGGTCTGTAAAGCCGGATCATTTTTTTTTTTTAAGGGCTACAAAACACCATGACATAGCTTCTGAAAATGGCAAATAAATGGGGGAAAACATGTCAAAAGAATTGTTTTCAAATTAACCTTTGTTGAGCTCTAATTTTTCACACACAGTTTTGTCCTTGTGAACATCTCGCCTCATCTCAATGTCTCAGCCACATGGGAGGATACAAAAAAATTTAGATATCTTGAAAATCTATTGAAAAATAATTTGATTCAAGAATCCAATTAAAGCAATCCTTCATAGGTTTCCCATTCTCTTGAATACAATTTACACAGTACTGTCACATATTTACTTCTTTCCTAAAATTATGTCTAGTAGATCCACACTTATAAGAAAGGCAGAAAGGCTCATCTCAGAAAGGTCCTCGGCTGCCCTGTTCCTGAACTCAGAATTTCTTATTTTAACTCCAGGATTCTCTCATACCAAAATATTTCACAGAAGTTCTTTTATATAAAATCACAGCCAATTATGAGTAACTGCAGGTCCTTGCAAACAGGCCACCTACCTACTGATGAAGTGACATCCTGTGTGTGATTGAAATTGTTTTCCTGAGTGAAAACGAGCTTTTTCCTTTCCATTGAGGAGAAAGGTGGTATTTTGAGGAACCCAAATTGAAAGTTGGTGGTGCTGCTATAATATATTGAAGCCAGGTGTCCTCCTTTCTCATTTATCTTATTTAATGATCTTGATATTGTGCCATAAAAATCCAAATGGACAAAAGATTTTTGAATATGAAACATGAATTTTGCATTAATAAAAGAAGACGTTCTCTTTAGAATAGGCTTTGAACACCATGGCCCAATTGTTGTCCCTAAGATTTATGAATCTTGAAGAAAATTTTGCCACTTTCACTATTTAAACAAGGAATCATATTGAGGACATTTCAGTAGTTCATGGAATTATGGAACTACTGAAATGCAAATGTAGATACTGTCTTTAAACTCCAAGTTGCACATCATCAATGCAAATGACTGCATTGGAGAAAGATGAATGCTACATGTCCTCTGCAGTTGTCCATGGAAAAGTTCAACAATCACAACTTAAGACAATTGATCAAGGTAGTTTTAACAGACTAGCTGATCAGATGGCATCTATAAATGGTTAGATGTTAAGGCTATAAAATTTTAAGTTGTTAACCAAGTTCTTGACCCATGCTACTAAAATCTTTGAAATGATAATCTGTTCCTAGGATAAACAAGACTAACTTTATCTGAAAATAAAAGACATGGTGATTGATATTAAACAACAGGTGCCAAATATTTTCCCAATGTTTTTCTTTGGATGCATGAAATGTCCTTTGATTTAAAAGATATCCTCTTTGACAAATTTTATTTAAATAGTGCCATGTATAGAGAGGCTAATACTTAGCTTTCATAATTAATATCTTAACTAGATGGGCTTCATGAGATATTGATAATGGGGATGATAGTAAACTTAAATTTTGAGGTATGGAGATACAGTTCTGAAGAGCTCAGAGCTGATAGAGCCTAGTATGAAAATATCAATATCAGTGGGTTGCCATAAGGGCAGAAGAGTGCTGCTCTGTTGTGGTTAGCTTTTGAAAAGCAAGGAAGAAGATTTGAATAGGAAGTGGTAGTAGGTCATTAAGATTCTTCAAATGAGTTTGTTAGATGGACTTTACTGTGAAAACTGATCTCTCAGATTAACCATCTGTTCTAGTTAAAGAGAGTGATTCTGTATTATACACTTTAATTCCTTTTTTTATTTTTAAAAATTAGTTTGAATATTTAAGATACACAAAAAGCAATGTACACTGATGTGCCCACTATCTCCCCTAAGAAGGAGAATATTATGCATTATGGATATAATTGAAGCCTACAGTCCAGTTCCATTATCTCCCCTCTGCCCTGCAACCTAATTTCTAAGTTTTGTGTTATTTGTTCATTCATAACTTTTGTGTATTTTTGCCACTAACAATAGTTTTGCACTATTTTGTATACTGAACCCTTACATAAATAATACAATATGTATCTTTTTATAACTTGCTTTTGAGTTTAAAAAAATCAGCATTTTGTGTGTAAGAATGACTCATCTTGATGTGTCCCTCTTGCTCACTAATTATTATACCTCCGCAGTATAGTTATTTGTAGGAATTTATGATATTTATATTCTGATGATAATTTTTACTATTATAAGTAATGCTGTTGTGAGTATTTTTGTTTTTATCTCTGTGTACTTGTAAGAATTTTTCTAGTTTTTCTAGTTTATATACCACCTACGAGTGGATTTCTGGGTTGTAAAGTATAATAAGCACAATATTAAATTGTTCTTCAAGAATTCGCATTCATAGTAGCATTTAGGAGCTATCTTTGCTTGATTTCATAGAAGTTGAGAGTAAAATGGTGATTACCAGAAGCTGGAAAATAGATGGTGAAAGGTCATGGTTATAGTTAGATACACACAAGAAGTTCTGGGATGCTCTTGCACAGTAGGGTGACTATAGATAATGATAAAATAATGTGCTATGTATTTCAAAAAACTAGAAGCAAGGATTTTGAATTTGTTCATTATAAAGAAAGTGATAAATATTTGAGGAGATTGATATATTTACCTTGATTTAAAAATTACACAATGAATACATGTATTAAAACACCATATGGTCTCCCACAACTATGTCCAACTTCTCTATTTGTATATACTCATTTAAAACGTTTAAATCTTAAAAGTGTTTTTTGATCCATATGTTGGCAATCCTTGGTATTATCAGACATTTTCATGTTGTCCAGTCTATGGGATATGAAATAGTGCTTTATCATAGCTTAGATTTATATTTTCCTGCTTACTTGTGAATCTGAGCACCTTTGAGTATGTTAACTTGCCATCCACATTCCCAATATGAATTTATTTTCAATTGATTTTTCTTGATCTGTGTGTGTGCGTGTCATATGCGTGTGTGTGTGGTATGTATTATGGTTTGGCTATGAAGTGTCTCCCCAAAATCTCATGTTTTGGAAACATGATATTCAATGTGGGAGTGTTAAGAGGTAAAATGATGAGATCAAGAAAGGTGTATCCTAACTGGTAGATTAATCCATTGGTTGTACTAAAAATCTGAATGGACTGCTGGATGGTAACTATAGGCAGGTAGCACATGGCTGGAGGAAGTTGATCACTGGAGGCATGCCTTTGGGAATTGTATTTGTCCCTGGATTTTTGCCAGTGCCCCTCCCTCCCTTCCTCCCTTCCTTCTTTCTTTCCTTCCTTCATCTTTCTCTCTCTCTTTCTCTCTCCTTCCCCACTGCCTTTTGCCAAGCATCCTTCCTCTGCCATGATGTTTCACCTCACCTCAGGCCCAGAGCAAGAGATGGCTGACGATGGACTGAACCTTTGAAATGGTGAGCCCAAATAAACTTTTATTCCTCTAAGTTGTTCTTGTCAGGTGTTCTGGTCATGACAAAGTTGACCAATACCCTGTATGTGTGTGTGTGTGTGTGTGTGTGTGTGTGTGTGTGTGTG
>JAJEJO010002502.1:570623-583758 GCA_020662805.1 Glaucomys volans | reverse complement strand
TGTGTGTGTGTGTGTGTGTGTGTGTGTGTGTGTGTGTGTGACTGTGCTCATGGATTCTGGAGTCTAATTTTTTTGTCAGTGACATCTTTTGCTTTTACTCTAGATATGGGTTCATTTTTATGAAAAGAAACTTTAATTTAATATTGTCAACTTTAATTCTTTCCATTATGTGCTTTGTATCTAGTTTCAGGAAAGCTTACTACCTCAAGGTTTTGAATATCTTTTTCTGTGTTTTGTTTTAAAAGCTTTATAATTTTAAATTTTGTACCTTTCAAACTTCACATCATGTGAACTTGATTCTCTGTATGGTGTAAGGTAGGACTCACCCTGAGGGGGCTGCTACTCTTCTACAGAATAGTCTACATATATTAGTTTGTTGGTATGTATTTTGAGCCTTTCATTTGTTCCTAGATCTCGCTCAAATTGAAAACCGAAGTACTATAACTTTATAATCAATATTGATATACAAAGCACAAGGACCCTTATCTTGTTCTCTAAAATATCTTTGGCTTTTCTCCATCTTTTCTTTTGGTGTTATTAATTCTTAAGTGTGGTACAGATTGCTTGCTTAATATTTTTCACCCCACAGATCTCTGAAAAACAAATCATGAACTCCCAAGTCTGTGTTCTGTGTAGTGCTATATCAAATTGGCACTTTGTTCTCACAAGAACTTCAGACTACATTTATCATGCTAGTAGTCTAACAGAAATCTTATCTTCCATAAAATCTGAGCAAAAAGGGCAGTCAAGAAGAATAAAACATCTTTTGAGGAAAACAATGTAGACAGGTTCATCAACATATCACAGTGTAAATATTTTCTTACAATATATTGACCATCTCTAGGTATTTTCGTAGCTATACAAAAATTTTAAACACTTTTCTTCATTTTAAAATTAATACTTTGTAACTAACCTAAAGATTTCCAAATTCTAAAATTGCATTATTATATGTTCTTAAATTTTTTTGGGGGGGTTACTGGGGATTGAACCCAGAGGTGCTTAACCCAACATCCCCAACCCTTTTTTATATTTTATATAGAGACAAGGTCTTGCTGAGTTGCTTAGGACCTAGCGAAGTTGCTGAGGCTGGTTTTGAACTTGTGAACCTCCTGTTTCAGCCTCCTGAGCTACTGGGATTATAGGTGTGCACCATCGGGCCTGGCTTAAATTTTAATACAGTTCATTATTATTAACTTGAAGAATTAGGAATTATTGAAAGAGTTATGAAATAATTATTGATATTGTTTTCTAGAAACACTTTTTAAGTGATATTACATTAAATGATATTTAATGTTAATTACTGAAAACATCTAGTGGTCTGCAAATACATGAATCACACTGCACAACTGAACAGAGTTCAGACTATGTGTATACACAATTGAGAGCACATACAACGCTCACCTTCTGTTTGACAAAATCCTTTAATCCAAGAATCTGTGTATCATGGACACTAAATCATTTCTGTGATAAACCAATAAACTACAGATGTACTAATTATCTTTCCTTAGAAGTTAGGGCAAGAAAATAGTTATCACTTCTTTTTTGTTTGTGCTTCTCATAACTCCAAATGCATAAATGAAAATTTGGCAACAATTAAATTCTAATATTTGTACTTTTTGAAATCACTGCTAGAGTGGTGCCTTTTTATAGAACATTTTGTGGTGTTACATTGGCCCACCTGTAATTGTTTTATCTCATAACTCAAGTCCTGGGACTTCAGTTACAATGGCTACAATTTGATTTTTCCCAGAAAGAGAATTCCTAGGGGAAAAAAATGCCTTTTCATTTAGTGATAGGGAAATAGACATAGACAGAACAATATTATGATACCTATTTTGATTATCATGTAAATCTAAATGGAAATGGTGGAGGTAAATATGAATGAATGAAATCCCAATTTGATTATGGCAAAATATACTAAGGTGTGATAACTCTGACAATATTATTTTACATTTTTTCTTTTTTTTTCCATTCTGTACATATCTTGTCAATCTGTTGGATAGAATATAGTCAAACAGAATGGCAAATATAGTAATTTGAAAGATTTCTGATTTATGAAATTATACATTTTTAATAAAAGCAGAATGGAATGGGATAGTTTGGATATCACATATAGTCAGGAGTCAACATCATTTGGTTAGGTCTCACTATTTTGCTTACTTACGGGGCAAATAAATGCCTTTTTATATATGTATCCCAGGAGAATACTTCACTATATTTTTGGTGGTAGTATTTAGCATAGAATTGACCCAAGGTTCAAGATGGAGACGTGATACTATTTAATAATAAAAATAAAGTTAAACTACTTGTTATTATTCAATTTTTTTGAAAACCATTTAGTTTTATCATCAAACAAAGCAGTATTTGGTAGTATGAAACAAGTAGAAATCTACTTGGATTCAGGATAATATTTTACTTTAGTTATGTTTTCTTGCCATAGTTTGCAACTGATATAATACACAACTATAAAAACTGCAAATGCAAAAATTTTAGTTACATGAAAGTATCTTTTGTTAACCTTATTTATTAATAATGCTAGGTGGCATATGATTCACAGTGGATAGTTTACAGTGTTTTGAAAATATTTTCCCCCAGGTTTTGGTGTCCATTGTTGAAGCTGTAGTATCTGTATACAGTATAATTGCCATTTCTTTGTAGCCAATCATTCCACCATTCTGCTGACTGGTGAACTATTTTCTTCCCCCTTCTTTGAATAACATGTATTTTGGATATGGGATTTTCTTTGATTTTATTTCCTATTATTTTATTTTTCTTCTTTTCATGTCTCTAGGGATTTAAAATTGATTTGAAAAGTATTCATCCTATTTATATATTCTCTTCAATCCCTCTCATTCTCTATATTGTCTCTTTATTTTATCTTCTATATCTGCTACCATCTCTTTCTCTCATCATCTTTTTTCTCTCTACATCATTACATTTTCTGCAAATTTGTGGTCTTCATCATCCAGTTTACTAAATCTATCTCAACTATTAAATATGATATTTATCACATCATTGTGTATTTAATACCACTAATTAATTATTTAATTTATTATTTATTATTTCAAGGAATTATATTTAGCTATTTACTAAAATGTTCTGATCTTTTCTAAAACATTGTGTTTCTTGTTCATATTTTTGATTCACTACATAACATTATATGCTGTAACAATTTCAATATCTGATATTCTTGTCTAATTTGAGGGTCTGATTTATTTTTTCCTGACTTTTGTTCATGACAGTGAATCTTTTGTATTTTGAACTTATTTTCCATTGACCTTTACTTTTGGGAATTATGTGAAATCTTGATTGTTTCTCTCCAAAAATAATTTGTATTTGTTTCTTTCAGGAGCTCCAGGGAGCTATCTCCTTAAATCATTTCAGTTTTTAGCTGCTTATTTTCATTTCACACAAATAAACTCCAAATGCTGAAAAGGGCATGCCTGTGATTATGAATTCTTATAGAAAAAACTTTCTTCCCCACCCAGAGCCAAATTGATGCAGACAATGTGGCTTATAACCTCTATGTTTCAGGAGGTAGGTGTTTGTTGAATAACCATGTTGTGAAAATGAAACCCTTCAGGGATTTCACCTTTAAGTAGCAGTTTTATTTAACTCCCACCTTTCTCAGGCTAAAGGTCTAGTGAACCATTCAGCTGACTGTGAGTAGATAAAATCTAGATGACTGAAATTGGCAACTTGCTTTATGAGAGTTTTAAATGCTTTGAGTTGTTTAATGCTTTTTATCTTGCGTTTCCTGATTTCTCTTAATTTTGGCCTCCAAAGATTTTCTTCCCCAACAGTTTTTTGTAGTTCCAAGACCATGATATGATAAAAATACAGATAGTTTACTATTTTTAACCAGCATTTCTAGATGTTTTATCCTAGAAGTATTTTCATGATATTAAGCCTACCATATTTTGAAAGTGGACTAACTTATTTGTTTACATTGTAATCTTTGAGTTGTTTTTTTTTTTGGTGTCCAAATGTTCATGTTAGGCTTAATAAAATTTTATGTATTTCCTTTCTGTGGAGCATGACACTATAAAAGGTGGTAGTATAAATGAGCCTTATCACCATGATGTTGCTACAAAGTAAGTATGTAACTTTACCGATAGCTTCTAAGTAAAACAAAGACATATTTTAAATATTATTCCTTATGACCCTAATATATTTTCAGGATCAGTGAAAGCAAAAATCTCTTTACAATACCAGTTATCTCCATCACTTATATGATCAACACAATTGATGCTGTTTTTCTTATGGGGTGCACTAATCAACCACAATATACATATAATAAATATTATTTAACTAAAATCTTCTGTTCAGATTGTGATGGCAGTATGCACAATTTGAATCATGAAAGGTATTTCCAACATTCATCTAGCAATTAAGACTTTAAATTTGAGAAATAAAAGGTAGAAAACCAAGAGAATTTAGTTCTTTTTAGACTCTGAAAATGATGTAAAAGGAAATCCAAGATGTCTATTGTTAAAATCCAAAGCAGTGCAAAAATTTTATAAAGTGAAAATATGAAAGTTTTACATAATTCCTTCCCTTCAAATAACCACAGTTATTAATGTGGTATACTTCTCTAATTTTTTAGAAATGTTGTTAATTTTATTTTCCAGAAATATATTCTTACTTTATATACTGTCTTATAGCTTTCATATCCTCCTATTTTAGTACTAATATAGTGATATCCCATTCTTTCAGTAGGTTTCAGAGAACCCTACTGGATGAACCAGAATTTAAGTAATCTTTTTCTTACTAGCAAGTAGTAAGTAGATTGTAAAATTTTCACTCTTTAGCCAAATTTGCAATAAATATTCTTGTCTATGAATATGTACATGTAAGTGTCTTATGAAAAACATTTATAACATGTTTTAGAAATATTATTGGTGGGGCTGGGATATTGCTCAATAGTAGAGCATTTGTCTAGCATGTGGGGGAACCTTGTTTAATCGCCAGCATGACAAGAAAATAAAAACAAAAACAAATAAAGAAACAGAAAGAAACATTAATATTATGGCAGTATGAAAACAATATATATATGTGTATATATATATATATATATATATACACAAAAATTTGTTAGATGATATTTTCCTTTCCCCAAATATTAAAGTGATCCAAGTTCTTACCAATTAGGTATGAGAATTCCTGTCCCAATAGAATAGCCAAACACATTTGTTTATTTAATCTCTATGTCTGTAATAATGAAAATTTGAAATGCAGAGGCTTTCTCTTATCTATAAATGAAAAATATTATATTGTTCCAATGTGTTTTCTGTGGCAAAAAACAACTGAAAGTGAGGTATCAATATAGATATCAAAATCTTCCCCATAGAAAATCAGTTTTTTGTTAAATCCCATAAGGCCTTAGTAGTAAAAGGAAAAGGTGTTGAAGTTTTCACAATTCATTACATATCCCCACTATCACAACACCCAGCTCTTTCTCCTCATTTCTCCCAAGAAAAGGTCATAGATCTGAGAATCTCCGATATCCTCCAGGATTTAAACCACATCAATGAACTAACCTTCACCCAGCTGAGTTAAAGGAATGTTTCAGTGTTCAGACAAAAATTTGGCATTACATAGATACAGCCAAAGGGTTTTTTGATAACCTTATTCTTCCCATCAGACACTGACAGTTCACATTGTGTAATCTTTAACTCAGTAATACTTCCTTAGTTTCATTGCTTGAAAATGCCATAGACTAGTATCTCTGAACTTGAATTACTTAGAGTATTTGCTCCTGCATAAGAAAAGAAAATTAAATACAGTTCACTGTCATTTTTTTCTAAACTTGATATTTGATTTCAAATAAAAATGAAAATGTTTGTTTCCAAACAGTAGTTTCTCTATGTACAACAAAGCATTTTAAAATAAATAAGAGTCTAGTAGTCTTGATAGTGAATACATAATATGAAAATCATTATGAGTGTAATTTATTTTCTGTATTAAGCCAGTAGAAGTTATTTTATTTTCATTGTATAAATAGATCCTAAATGGATCAGGATGTAGGCATTATCTTCTAAAGTGTAGCAGGGTATTTTATAATGTTAAGTACATATCTAAAAAGATCAGGAAGATTTTATCACTGGTATTTAACCTTTATGTATTATGTATTTCCAAATTAGATACATCCTGTTTCTCTAAAGTACACACCTAGTTAATTTAAGATTTCCATGTTTATGATAACATTAAATCTAAAGAGATTATTTCACTTCCCTGGGAATGAATCAAAACTTTATAAAAGTAGCAAAGTTATAACATTAAAAAACTCCTTAATTTTAGATTGTATTGCATGCTTGTGTATCTATAATATATGTTCACATGTCTTTGTATCCATTATCTATGTTAAAATATTGAGGTAAGAATACATTTTTATTTATATTTTTATCATTGGTTTTTCCTATGCTTATTAATATCTCTATTTCTTTGAAGGTTGTTTATAGGTCATTGGCTGATTTCTATAAAATGATTACAAAACTTATACTTTTTTCATTCTATTTTCAAATTCTACTTCTATGAATGTATGCTTAATTGTATAAAATTAAGTCCAACACATTTCATGAACGCTTATTATGTACAAAATACTTAAGTGTAATGGAGAAGATGAGTTACATTATTATTATACCTTGACTGACAGTGATTGGCTTGGCATTTGAGTCTGTGAGAGGACAGGATGGAGGTCAAAAATTTCCTGCCACATGGTATTTTTAATATTCAACAATTTCAGTTGATATAAATAAATGGTAGCTTTCCCCACTGTGATGCTGGGATTTTGTTTGTCTCCAGAAGGAATATTTCATTTAAAATTCTCTTTTCTTTCTGGGAAGAAGTCCATTATTTCCACCTCCAGCCATTTCTCCCTATGATGTTATTACCAAAGTCCAAAGTTTTTTTTTTTTTTTTTTTTTTTTTGCTTCAAACTTGAATAACTTATCTCTCAGGCAAAGTAAATCAAAGTGCAACCATAGACGACTTTTCAACAAGGGCAGAACATGTTGTATTCCCTTGCTATTCTCATTTCCTCATCCTTGTCCTACTTTCCTTACAATGTAACAGAGCACGTGTATATGATTGCTTATTCTATCTTATCTTTCATACACTTCATCCATTATTGTCCATTCATTCTTTTTTTTTTTTTGCATTTTATTTAGAGACAGGGTCTCACTGAGTTGCTTAGTGTCTTGCTTTTGCTGAGGCTGACTTTGAACTCTTGATCCTCCTGCCTAAGCCTCCTAAGTCACTGGGATCATAGACTTGTGCCACCATGCCCTGCTTTTCCATTAATTCTTGCTTCTCAAGTCCCATTACCTTTCACAATGCAGGTTGTTTTAGTTAGCTTTTGCATCACTGTGCCCAAAATACCTGACAAGAACAATTTAGAGCAGGAAAACTTTATTAGGGGTTCATGCTTTCAGAAGTCTCAGTCCATAGAGTGACAACTCCATTGCTCTGGGCCCAAGATGAGGTGTATCTTGGAGGTGGGGGAATGACCCAGAAGAGGACAGCTGCTCAGCTCATGGTGGGGATCAGGAAGCAGAGAGAGGTAGTGAGAAAGGTGGGAAGGGTTGCAGGAAGAACAACCCTTCCATGGCATGCCACCAGTGGCATACCTCCACCAGTCAACTCCACCTACCTAGAGTTACTACCCAGTCAGACCATTCAAATAGGATGAACAGATTAGTATACAGCCATCATGATCTAATCATTTTACCTCTGTATATTCCTGAATTAACAGAAGCTTTTGGGAGAAATCTCATATCCAAAACATAACACAGATGAAATAAATCAAGTCTCTGGCTTCCGAGAGCTTGAAGTCCAGTGAGTTCACATAGATGTTTTTGAAATACTCCAGATAAAAATGGGCTACTGGAATTTTTCCATTCAGAAACATAAAATCCAATCATACATTCCTTTCCCTAAGTGTCAGAGAAAAGGAAATCTTCATTTTACTAATTAGTAAAATTTGCTTTCACAGATGAGCTATTCTAATTCTAACAAAATCCACCAAATAGTATGTACCACAGTATTTACCAAGTGCAAAGAACGATGAAGAACATAGATCAACATAATGCAATACCTTGAAGTATGTTCAAATCAGTAAGGGGAATGAAATAGATATACTTTGAAAATTACTTATAACACTTATTTATTATTTTCTAGAATGTGATCATTATGGTATCTGAATTGTTTATTGTTATTTTTTTCCCCAGAGGGCCGGAATGGGAAAGGGAATGAGAAGTGAGAGTAGAAGGTAATACTGGACACATTATTCTTCAAAAAAGAGTATGCAGTGGTAGGGCTGACAACTGACTTGAAAAAATATTATCAAAGAAAAAGGTATAGGCTGGGTTACTGGTACAACTTACAGGAGAGATCCCACAGAAGGAGATAGTTTGTGGTTAGAAAATCCCATAAATTATGGGAGTCAAATTTTAAAATGTGATTCTTCCCTGTGACTCAAATTTCTGCAAAAGATATTAAATCAAGAAAATGCTGACTTTGTATTATAAGCAAAGAAAACTCTGAATACCATGTGCCGGCTTCTCAAAGAGTGAGAAAAATAAGCCTATGAGAGTGAGCAATTTACATTTGGGATATACATATGAGAAAATGTTATTAATTTATGGCAGAACATGACTAGTCCTGAATGAATAGATCATCAGAAAGTATTTAATATGTTCACAGTGGAGTGGTCAGGAGATTTTTCATTAAAAAGGGGCTATTTCTAAGTCCTTGTCAATTTATGTTGAAAATCAAGTAAGCCAAGCAGCAATTTCCTATGCACCTCATAAGACAGAGGAGATCTTTAAGCTGCTAAGAATATGCACATATGTACCTGAGGAGAACTCTCACGTCAGAACATGACTATATGTTCCAAAGAAAACAAGTAAATGGCCCGCCCCTATTCTTAACCTAATCAGTGGAGACTAGATTGTGATTGTTGTCCATGGGGACGAGGTGCCTCTTAGAGAAATCTTAAAACTCTGACACGGATACTTTCTTTGAAGTTTTTGGCAGTTCTCAGTTGACAGAGGAGCAAACTGAGTCTGTTGGAGTTCTCAGAAAGGGTTTGTTATCAACTTATAACATGGAATCTTAGACTACATTCTTAAAATTAATCCATTCTTAAAACAGAGCTAATGTTTACAAAAGGGTATATAAATGGAAATAATAGCTACTTAGAATAATTAGGTATCATCCTTAAAACTTAATGCCTTGGCTGGGCACAAGTGGCACTTGCCTGTAATCCCAGCAGTTTGGGAGGTTGAGGCAGGAGGATCATGAGTTCAAAGCTAACCTCAGCAAAAGTGAGGTGCTAAGCAACTCAGTAAGACCCTGTATCTAAATAAAATACAAAATAGGGCTGGGAATGTGACTCAGTGATCGAGTATCCCTGAGTTCAATCCCTGGTACCCCCTGCTCTCCCGCACAAAAATACCTTAATGTCTTATCTTTGAGTGGTCCCATGTCCTGCTTATACTCTCCATTGCCCTAACTATGGTCACTCACAGGCTCATTTTAAATATCACATCGAATAACACCTGGTACCTTGGATGTTGTCAGAATTTATGGTCTTCAGACATTATGAGGAAATGGGTATGACAAGCCCTAAATTTACCCAAACCGGTCATATTTTGCCTATGACAAAAATTAATGCCTATAAAACTTTGGATAATACACTGAAGAGGTAACCAGTTGGGAATACAATGTCTGTAAGATAAAGAATATGGTGTTGATGGCAGGTAGATCTAGGTTTTATAAAAATTTTAAGTGCCTCAGTGTCTTCATCTCTATGATGTCTACACCTCTAGATTTATGAATATTAAATAAAATAACACATAAAAGTTTTCATATGGGCTTGTTGGATAAATGGTACTTTTTTTAAACCATGAACTCTCTTTTAAATGTTTACATAGTCTAAAAGCAAGAGGAATCCCTTTCAGATAGGATGTATTTCAACTGGAAATCGTGCCTGTCTTCCCCACTAGAGCATGATCATTATGTGGACAGAGAAAACATCCATCATATTAACCAGGGCATTCCCACAATGCATAGTAATCACTGAATTTTCTTTGTGGACTTATGGAATGAGCATGCATCATCTGGGGCAGTTCTATAGAACACTGACAGTCCCAAACAAAATTTGAAGAAGAATGCATCTACACAGTGTTGATTAGCAGGTGTTCAGATTATCACTGAATAAAACTCATAAGACTTTACCAAATTATGTTTTGGCTGATGCAAAGGTGGAGCCAAATTGGTGACCATTTTTCAGTAAAGCAAGCACTAGTAAAGATCCACTTGGTGAAAGGGGCAGCAGGTTATCCTGTATACTGTTGTAAGGTACAAAATAATGAATAATAGTTAATCTTAATCAGGACTCAATGTAATGGATAACAGGAAAAGGAGCACAAAGACCTTTAAGAAAATATCATTAAAGTCGCTGTGACTGCTCAAGCAGGGAAATATTTACTTATTGTTAATTACAAACACTAATTACTAATAACAGATGGATATGTTTGATAAATAAGGCCTCACATGTATATGATGTACATGCCTGCTCTCCATGGTCCCTTGGCCTCATTCTCTATTTCCTATCCCTCACTGCTCCAGCCATACTGGTTTCCTCCTTCTTCCTCCAACATCCCAAACACAATTTCTTTTCAGGGAATTTTGTATTTTGTTTTTCCTCTGCCTGGATTGTTGATTTTCCAGGTTTCCATAAAACTCAACTTCTTACTTATAGATTGCTAATGAGATATCACTTTTTCAACGTGAGGTATTATAATCACTAAATATATTTTAACCACACATAGAAAATTTGTGTCATTTGCATCTGTTTAATATACTCTCCTAAGCACTTAACAGGGAACCTAGTTCACATGTCTTGTGGGGTTTCTTTGTTGTTGTTGTTTTTTCTCCTATTTTATTTCTTATTTATTTGTTTGTTTATTTTTTAGTGCTGGGGATTGAGCACAGGGGCATTTTACCACTGAACTACATCACTATATTTTTTTATTTTTAATTTGAGACAGGGTCTTGCCAAGTTACTTTGGGTTTCACTAAGTTGCTGGGGCTGGCCTTGAACTTGCAATCCTCCTGCCTCAGCCTCCTGAGTTGCTGGAATTACAGGCGTGCACTAATGTACATGGTAGGTTTTTCCTATTTTAAAGTAATCTCATAAGAGATTTCTGTTCTTGCTCAACTAATGTATGTCCACTTCCTTGAAGAAAGATGGCACATGGTAGGGGATTAGTAAATATTTGTCAAATTAAAGAATGAATGAACTAACTGTTGTTTAAATATTTACAGTTCAGAAAGTGTGTTCACATGCACTTGTTCTTCTTCTTCTGAACAATTCTGCAATATAATTAGGATTGCTTTTAGCGAGAGGAATAACTGAAGACTTCTTAGGAGAGATGACACTTGAAGTATGGGTAGGATAATTGGAGAATATAAAAAATAGTACATTCCAAATTAAAAATGTCTCTGAAAAGTTCTTATGGGTCTCACTATTTGAGCAGAAGGAAATGCAAGCTATGTAACTGCAATGGTTATTTTTATGGCTGAGATGTATTTTTCAAGCATATGTGATTTTTTTTTCTTTTATTTACTTATTGATTCATTGAACACAAATGGAGTACAGCTATTGTTTCACTGGTTGTACACAAAGTAGAGTCACACCATCTGTGCATTCATGCATGTACACAGGGCAATGGTATCTGTCACACATTGTTATTAATTTTACCCCCCACCCACCCCCACCCCTCCCTTCCCTCTATGCTAGCTATCTTTCCTCCATTCTTGCCATCTTTCCCCCCCACATTATGCATCATCATTCATATATCAGAGAGACCATTCGGCTTTTGGATTTTTGGGATTGGCTGATCTCACTTAGCATAAGAGTTTCCAACATCATCCATTTACCTACAAATACCATAATTTTATTCTTCTTTATGGCTGAGTAATATTCCATTGTGTATATATACCACAGTTTCTTTATCCATTCATCTACTGAAGGGCATCTAGGGTGATTCCATAATCTAGCTATTGTGAATTGAGCAGCTATGAACATTGATGTGGCTGCATCACTGAGGCAATCTGATTTTAAGTCCTTTGGGTATAAGCCAAGGAGTGGGATAGCAGGGTCAAATGGTGGATTCATTCCAAGTTTTCTAAGGAATCTCCACACTGCTTTCCAGAGTGGCTGCACCAACTTGCACTCCCACCAGCAATGTATGAGTGTACCCTTTTCCCCACATCCTCGCCAACACCTGTTGTTGCCTGTGTTCTTGATAAAAGACATTCTAATTGGGGTAAGATGAAATCTTAAGGTGGTTTTGATTTGCATTTCTCTTATAACGAGTGATGTTGAACATTTTTTCATAAATCTGTTGATTGCTTGTAGATCTTCCTCTGTAAAGTGTCTGTTCATTTCCTTGGCCCATTTATTGATTGGGTTATTGGTGTTCTTGGTGCAAAGATTTTTGAGTACTTGGTAGATTATGGAGATTAGTGCCCTGTCTGAAGTGTGTGTGGCAAAGATTTTCTCCCACTCTGAAGGCTCTCTCTTCACATTGCTGATTGTTTCCTTTGCTGAGAAAAAGTTTTTTAGTTTGACTCTATCCCAACCATTGATTAGTGCTTTTATTTCTTGTGCTTTGGGAGTCATGTTAAGGAAATCTGGTCCTAGGCCAACATGATGAAGATTTGGACCTATTTTCGCTTCTATTAGGTGCAGAGTCTCTGGTCTGATTTCTAGGTCCTTGATCCACTTTGAGTTGAGTTTTGTACAGGGTGAGAGATATGGGTTTAGTTTCATTTTGCTGCATATGGATTTCCAGTTTTCCCAGCACCATTTGTTGAAGAGGCTGTCTTTTCTCCATTGCATGTTTTTGCCTCCTTTGTCAAGTATGAGATACCTGTACTTATTTGGGTTTGTCTCTGTGTCCTCTATTCTGTACCATTGATCTACCTGCCTATTTTGGTACCAATACCATGCTGTTTTTGTCACTATTGCTCTGTAGTATAGTTGGAGGTCTGGTATTGTGAAACCCCCTGCTTCGCTCTTCTTGCTAAGGATTGCTTTAGCAATTCTGGGTCTCTTATTCCTCCA
>JAJEJO010002502.1:521798-563979 GCA_020662805.1 Glaucomys volans | reverse complement strand
GCTTCAGGCCAACCTCTCCAGGTGCGGCTAGAGGGCCTGGGAAGCCCGAGATGGGCACTCTCCACCAGGGAAGCTGGGGGGAGTGGCACCGAATAGTTCCCACTTCCCGCCAGAGACTGCGTTCCCAGAGTTTCCCGGTTGAAGCTCCCCTGACGCAGCCGAAGGCCCCAGGAAGCTGGTAATGAGCCTTCTCCGCCAGTTAAGCCGCCAAAATGGCGTGGGGTAGTTCCATCTCCCCACCAGAGTCCGCGATCTCAGAGTTTCCCGGAGGCCTCTGAATGCCCAGGTAGCCTGAGATGCTCGGTCTCTGCCTGGGAGGCCGCCGGCTGGTGCTGGAGCCACGGCCAGTGACTCCACAGGGCTACTGGGGACCCGCACTCACTTGTTGGCTGGCGCAGACCCAGGTCGGTGGCTCCGAAGCAGCTGCAGGGTCTGGCGCTTCTGGATGGTAGCTGCCCGCGGCGGGCTGAGCCCAGCCCGGCTGAGTTGGTTCTGGAGCGGCACCTGGGGACCCCTTATATGTGCTTTGAATATAAAATCTCATTGAGAGTCATATTCCTGCTGTTTGGATCCCGAGCAAGTAGGAATCCATGGAGCAAGTAGGAATGCAGCCTTCCTCTAATCCGCCATCTTGGATCTGCATATGTGATTTTGATTGTCCAACATCCAGTCCATGAGCACTTGATATCATGAATGGCCCTAATCACCCTTTATATGACTCTTCTTTCAAACTTTTCACTCCAGCTTTCCTATTCCTGTCTGACTTCTTCACAGGAAGGTATTATATAACTTTGATTTAAATCAATTTCATTATATTTAAATTTGTTTATTGAAAGAAAATACAAGGCCTCAGAAGTGGCACAAATGAGTTATTAGCCATGCTAGGTACCCTTGTTGACAGTTTTTAAAATTAGAATTTTATTTTCCAATGTAATCAAATGAGTTTCACTGTCCTGTGAGGTCCTTGGACAAGCTTTATCCTCTCTCCATCTACTGGCATGTGGTATGTGCTCATTCAATCTTTGCTTAATGGGTATCTGTTGCATTAGTATAAACCAACCACTGATTAGTGGAGAATTAAATTTAAGCTAAATAGGGTATGAATTAACTCATATCCTGTTATGTCTTCAATATAAACTTAGGGGGCTCTAATAATGTTTAAGAAACTGTTCTTTGTACAGGGAAATGATGATGAACTGGGATGTTCGGATTGTGCCTTACTGCAGATTCCAGGCAAGTGGGAAAAACGGACCAGATATCAAGCCATAACTGATTATTCTTGTGCTATGAAACATTCTGTGAAGGAGATGCCACCATGACAATGAAAAAAGAAGGATGTGTCTGATTATAAAACTACCATTATAAGTTAAAAAAAAAACTTTTAGAAAGGTGTCTTCTACTAAATGTGGCAAAGATGCCCATTTTTAGAACCAAGAGAAACTCACAGAGTAAATTTCACAAATAAATAGGAAAACTAAGATGACAAGTTCCTCTTTTCTTTGAAGAGGGCATGTTTTAATAGTTTGGAAACAGAGGAATAACTAATTAGAACACATTTTTAAAAATTGTAAAAAAACAAAACAAAACAGAACAGTATTGGGAAATGGGAGAGACATGGACTTCATCCTTAGCAAGTGCCAACAAACCAAATATATAAAGAAATTAATTTATAAGAGCAAGATAAGACAAGGAGCTAAGAAGACAGAAAGATGGGAGTACCAAAGTTAGGCAATTCTAATTGGTAACCAGAAGTGAAAATCAAAATGATAGGGGGATGGCTTGTTCAAGTGAATTTGTGATGTCTTTTTAATCTTGTTCCCCAGTAAATTATTTTTTTTAAGGTTGTATACTTAACTCACACTGGTGGAATGAAGACTAGTGCTGGTCCAGAAGAATATTAAAATGTAAAAGTTTATCCACTCTTTGTTCATTTTTAATGTATGTTTATAGCTATGTTATTTTTCATTAAAGCTGCCTTTCATTTTGGAATCATGAATTCCAAATTTTATGCTAAAACATTGGTCTTTTAAGATATATGTGCTATTTATTAAGTCTGCAAGTGTTGAATATACTGGATTAGGTCACCTTCTCTGTCTTATATGGGTGACTGATATATGGACACTGATATCCACCCCAGTCCTTCCTGTCCCCTTGGCTGTGACAACATGGTTGTCTTAGGTAGGTGAAAGCAATGCCCACTATCCATGGTGGCAAATGTTAGATTGCATTTTCGAGGGAATAGAGTTCTTTAGAAGAAACAGATATGTAGGCAATGGTATGGGCAGGTGTTGGCTTCCTGTATTCAGGCATTACCTACTTCTTATTGACAAAACCTCAATTTTGTTCAGATATGGAATGTTGATATGATAAAGAAAGGATGGTTAACCTATCTGGATGATCCCACAACACTTGGCAAATGCTTTGTTTGTGTTTGTCATAAGATGAGAAGAATAGATAGCTACGGTTTTCGTGGTGTAATATGTTGCTTTCTGATATAAAGCAAAGAGAAATACGTGAGAGATACAATGGTATAAATTGAGGAGGTCAAGTGGAACTGGGGTGGTCCTACTCTGACCATGAAAAGGAGCCAAGAGAATCACTGATCATCTAAACAATCCTGGGACCACCTACCTCCATTCACTTACCATAGTGGAGGAAGAAAACCTATTTTAAGTCATCTTTAGTTATGCATTCTCTTACCTCATGTCAGAAGCATTCCACCAATTCCTGAAGAGTTTTTGTGAGTCTGGTTTAAAATAACTTAATTCTGTTTTATGTTTATATTTTCACCTGTTGATATTTTGTTCTGATCAGACAGTGAATATGATGTAAAATCATCTATACTATTCATTTTGAATAAAAGAATGTTATCAAATGACTTGAATAGCCATTAATGTAATACTTGGTTTAGAATAATATTACTCTCAAATATGGTTCTGCATAGGTGCTGGGAAGATAAAGATGCCTTTGTTAAAGCACTAGCAACTGTAGTTAAACAGCTTGTCTCTTAGTGCAGCATCATAAATTCTTATTGCTGTGAAATATATAAGCCAAAGTTTTAAAAGTCCTTACCAGAGGCTTGAATCAATCAGTCAAATGGGTGGGAAGGGCATTCTAGACAAATGGAATAACATTAACATCAGTTTCCCTGCAAATTATTCCCTATAGCAAGAAAGCAATAGTTAAGGGTCAAAAATCTATAAAATTCTACTTGGGGGGAAATTTGATAATAAAATATAGAAATCTTGTGGTACTTAGAATACTTTTGCCTATCCAGATCAGAAAATATGACTCCAATTAGTTTAACACTAAGAAAAGTCATTGGCTCAAATAATATTAACTCCAGGTGGACAGAGTTTTCAAGGTTGGTTAGCCTAATATCTCTATAGTGTTGTCAAAGATGCAAGTTCTTTCTATATTCCTACTCATCTAGTTTACACATTCCCATAATCCCTTTATCTCTAATGTTTAGTTTGTAATAGCAAGTATATTTTCTTTTGTTCACATATAGGCAAACGATGTGACAGAAAGACATTTGACTCTGTTTTAAATGTTAGGAACAATTTTCTAGGAGCTTCCACCAAACTTTTCTCTGGTTTTTATTGGTCAGAATTGGATGACTTGTTGAAATAGACTGAATCTTTAGAATCCCCCCATTCATATATTAACATATTAATCCCCAGAGTGATGATATTAGGAGATGGTGTCCTTGGAAGATAATTAGGTCATGAGAGTGAGATCCTCATGACTGAGGTTGGTGACTCTAAAAGGAAATCCAGAGAGGTCTCTCACCTTCTTTCTACCATGTGAAGATACAATGAAAAGACTGTAGTATGCAAGTTGGAAAAGGATCTTCACCCAAAGGTGACCATTCTGGCACCCCGATATTAGGCATCCAGCCTTCTGAACTGTGAGAAATAAATTTCCAAGTCACCCAATCTATTATACTTGTTTATAGCAGCCTGAAGTAAGAGACGTGAACATTCTCAGGCCAATTCTAGGCAAGAAAGAATGAGATTCTTAGAACAATGAGTGCTCTCATAGACGCAAAAGACCTTTTCCCTAAACCACATGAGCTGCATGGGAAGGGCTATTATATCTAAATAAAAGTCAGGCTCCGATAGGAAGAAAGAAGTAGATGAAGGAAGAGACTAAGAAAAAAACTAACTGCATTTCTTATTCACTAAGAGTCTACTGTATTGACATAGTAAGATTCTTTATTCATTAAAATATTTGATTATCATTTTATCTATATCAATAGCGGATGTTTTGGTGGATACTGTTGGGGACCTAGGATATTGCTCAGATTTTGCTCAGCAATGTTTCTCTTACAAAAACAAAGCTTTATGTATTCCTTATGTTACCTTGTCCACACAGCTTTGTTCCATGTCTTCTTCACTCTAGAGTCCAGGTTGAAGGAGTAGCCCTATGTGGGGGATACAGGAGTGTTCTTTGTAGAAGAGGTAAAAAGACATGTCCAAGCCTCATGATGTCAATTAAAACTACTGTCAGAATTGGCATATATCACTTTTACTTACATTTCACTGGGTAAAGCAAATTTTATGGTCAATCATGATGTCATGGAGGCAGGGAAGTCAAATCCTCTTATAGTCAACTAATAATTGGGAACAACAATTTACTCTATCACTCTTAAAACACATCCAGGTTCTCTCTCCTTCTTTGTTCCCCATGTGTCTAAGTGATGGAGCTGGGATTTGGATGTTGGTCTTTATAATTCCATGCCCCTTTCTAACTGGTGTTCTAATTGACTATGCAGGGATACAGAATAAATACCTTGAAGTGTATTTTTAAATAAACACTTAAATTAATTCACAAGTTTAGGAAATAGAAGTATTCTTTAAAATAATTCTATGTCAGTTATTTGCTGCTTGAGGTAAATACCATGAAAGCAGTAACTAGTAAACATTTTGGTCTCAAGGCTACTTTACAATCTTAAATAAATTGCTGAGGACCATAAAGAACTTTTATAATGTAGTCCTATATTAAACATGTCAGAGATTAAAGCTAAACATTTTTAAAAATTGAATATGAATCCATTTTCAAATAACACAAATATGCCCATTACATGTTAAAATAAATAGAATATTTTTATTAAAAATATTTATTTCAAATTTTAAAATTCAGTGAGAAGCATTGTTTTATATTTCTGTAAATTTCTTGATGTAATGGAAGATAGCTAGGATATTATATCTGCTCTATTGGTGCTATATGCTCTTTTATTAAAATAGATGAAGAATCCTTACATATATATGTAGGAAACAAAAGGAGGAACAGTTTCAGATATTTTCTATGTCCTTTGATACTACACTAAAACTTGACAAGTAGCTGATTTATAAAAGACAGATGCAATATAGAATCAAACCACATAGTGAATTTTTCAGATTCTCCTACAACCAAATCCACTGTTCTTTTGTGTACTTTGAATGATCTTCTATCCATCATGATTCTGTACCATTCTTCATGTTCATCTAAATATATTGTTTACTAATTTATGCACATCTTCCAAATGTTGACATATTTCTTTATGTACTAAAAACTCATTTCTTTCATCAGAAAGGTCTTTAAGTATTAGGAAGCTGTCAAGTTAATAACAGCAAACAAGTTTTACAAAATTCTAATTTTTCACAGGAAAGGTCAAATTTTATCACTGGCAACAATACTTGTTGTCTTTGAGATGTTGGGTTCGCTTTATTCATTTTTGGAGAAATGTGTGCCAGATATCCAAGTATGAATAATCATTGATATCTGTCAGTTTTTCACATTGAAATGATGGTTTTTTTTTTTTTTTGGAAAAAAACCCAAAGTGGTTATTTTAGATTGCAACTTAAACAAGAACTCAAGTACTTTTCTTGATTCAAATACTTTCTTGTTGTTGTTGTTGTTGTTGTGCAGTAGAAATGCTCTGGTATCATTCCCAGTGACATCACACAGGATGATTAAAAAGAAGGTCGAGATTTTGTAAAATTAACTTCTATTTTTTTTAATCAATAATATTGTTCAGTGGAATTGAAATTCTATTCTTATTTTATTTTTGCTGTTTTTGAATAAGAACATGTGGTAATTATAACAGTACAGTGTGGTACTAATCCCTTGATTCTTGTTTTTGCATGATCAATGGAAATTTCAAAGTAGTAAATAAAGCAAATAATACCTTGGCATTACTATGAAAATGGTTTTTGTCTTGTGGTTTTCTCATAAAAGCTTTAAGGACTTTCAGAGGTCTGCAAACCAGTCTGAGAATTATTCCTCTATACAAATATCATAAAGTCTGCCAATTTTGACTTACACATTAAGTGTAGGGTTTTTTTTTTTTAACTTTGCACCCTTGTTCTCTTCTTAGCCCTGTATTAGGTACAAGGACTAAAATGATGTATAATGATTCTAGAATCATTCCAGGCTGAAGAATAGACTTTTGAACCAATAACTGCCTTCTAGGGTCATAAGTACTCTGATTGAGTAGCAAAAGGAACATCTGGAGCATGAATGGCACCTAATTTTGTCTGCAAGTTTAGGCAACAACATCCAGAATTGGAGAAAGGTTAGCCTAATGACCAAACACAGGATGGGACAGTGTCCTGGGTCAAGAAAGAACCCTGTAGTAAGACATGGAGACATGAGCCATAGGTAACTCAAGGTCTCAAAAGGTGAAGTTAGGCATAAGAAAATGTGGGTGAGTTTGGGTCACCCAGGGTTTTGAGTGCCCAGTTAAGTGATAAATAATTCCAAACGCTGACATTAAACCAGCCAGACCAAAGGGTGAACAAGGTGCAATTAAGTAGGGTAAATTAGGAATGTGGAGATAGGACCTACAGTGGGGAAGAGAATGTGAGAAAAGGAAGGGTTGAAGAGTTAAGTGTAGAAGTCGTTCAGTGTGGCTACAAGACATCAGGTGAGTTGGTGCTGCTAGAATTTGTATGCACCAGAAGCTTGAAAGTGATATTATGGGTGAGATGGATTTATATCATTAGTGTAGAAATGACAATAAAAATTGTGGGACTAGAGGACCAGAGAGAAAAGAGCAGTAGACCAAGAATGGATCCTATGGGAAATGGGATTGGCAGGGGAAAATAATCATGCAGGACATTAAAAATGACAAGGCAGAAAGACAGGTGGGAAACTGCTTTTGGACAATATTAGCATTTAAATCAGTCTACTTTGCATGAGCAGGCTGCCCTTCATTTTTGTAGGTGGGCCTCATCCAATCAGTTGAAGCCCTGAATAGAACATGAAGACCTGCCTCCTCAAGCAAGAGCTCAGCAGAAGAAACTGCATTCAGATTTTTTTATACTGTCGCCTCTCCTGGGTGTCAAGCTTCCTGGTTCACACTGTAAATCTGAACTAGCCAGACATCCATATCTTTATCTGGCAATCTACAGATCTCCTGTTGGCTCTGTTTTTCTAGAGAAACCTCAGTAATTCAGAAACTATGAAAATAAACTACCAGGAAAACAAATGTGTAGAGAAAAGAGTAACCATATATGCTTCTCAGTACATTTCCACTGCTAAAAGCAGGGATGAGGGCAGAGCTGGGGCTCAGTGGTTAAGCACCTGGGGGTTCAATCTCTGGTACAAAAAAATGTTCTCTTACACATTTAATGTAATAATATATGTGAGAATCTGAAAGAGCTTTGTCGTACATATTTTCTTCTTAAACTTAGTCATAGGGACAATTTGACAAGAAGAGTATTTTAAGAGACTTTCAAAAAAATTTGGGGGGAAACACTGGAGACTTTCAAAAAGGAATAAATAAATATGATGTTGGACAAAAGTTTAAAAAGAAGAATACTTGAGATGCACCTCTAAATGGAGAATTTCCTGGAAATGTTAAGTTTTTGTTTAGGAAATTACAGAGGGCTGAGAAATAAGTGGGAGTTAAGAAAACAGAAGCAGTAAGAACCACTACTTTTTCTAAGGATCAGCTCTTTGAGAGGTGAGCAAAATAGTGCAGTGCCTAGGTAATTCATGAAAAAGAGAGATCTATTTCTTATAGTTCTGGAGACTGGGAAGTCCAAGTTTGAGCACTTCACATTAGACAAGAGTTTTCTTGCTGTGTCATCCAATGTCAAAGAGTAAGAGAAGGAGAGAGAGAATGCTTGAGAGGACCAAGGAGTTGGGGGAGGGCTTGCTGAAAACATCCTCCCATCCTTTCATCAGAGACACATCCATGGGATAACAGCATCAGTCCATTCCCGAGGGCATGAATGACCCAAACGCCTTTCAAACTCCAAACTTCTCAACACTATTGTATTGGGGATTTCGGTTCTAATGCATAAACTTTAGGGGACACATTCAAAACATAGCAGTGGGTGAGACATGAACAAGTTTACAGTGAGGGGAATGAGTTACATGGAGAAACTGTTGAAGAGATAGGAGAAAGGAGAAAGGAGTCAGGTCCCAAAGGCCATAAAGGTGGGTCAGATAAGGATTATAAAAGAAGGGCTATCCTACATAGACAATGATCACCACCTCTGCTCCTGAGGCAGGTGGAAAGGAAGTATGCATATGCCTCATTGTCTAAAGGTTTCTGGTGGAGAGAAGAGATGAGGGGTTCATGCCAGACTGCTTAAGGCTTTGTTAATGTAGGAAGTAAAGACATTTGCTGAAAGTAACTAGGTGTTATGATTTAGATATGTGGTGTCCCCCAAAATCTCATGTGTGAAACAATGCAAGAAAGTTTAGAGGTGAAATGATTGGGTTATGGGAGCTTTAACTTAATCAGTGCATTAATGCTCTGATAGGGATTAACAGCGGTGACTAGGCAGGTAGGGTGGTGTGGCTGGGGAGGTGGGTCACTGGGGAAGTGCCTTTAGGGAATATATTTTGTTTGTGGTGAGGGCAGTCTCTCTGCTTTTTGGTGGCCATGTTCAGACCTGCTTTCCACCACTACACTCTTCTGCCATGATGCTCTGCTTCACCTTGGACCCTGAGGAGTGAGTTGATCTTCTATGGACTGAGACCTCTGAAACTGTAAGTCCCAAATAAACTTTTCTTTCTTAAATTTGTTCTTCTCAGGTCTTTTGGTAACAGCAGCAGAAAAACTGACTAAAACCTCAGGATGGAGGGTTTGAAAAAAAATTTGTGAAAAGTTTTATACAGGAGATAACCAAAGCACTGGTGGTCAAGTGCTGATAATGAATTTGAATCTGTTTTTTTCTGTCCAAATAACTATATCAATCACCTGAGGAGGTGAGGAGAGGCCCAATGTAGATAGGGAGCAAGCAATGTATGTATTTGAGGGAGGCACATTCTAGAAAATATTATTTATTTTCTTTTTACAGTATTATTATTTTTTTAGAATATCTATTAGATCTCAGTTTACGGATATATAATCATTCCAAATATTAATAATTCTGTCTTACTCTCCACAACCCTAGTATTTTATCTTTAAATCAACTTTCTCATTTCACTGGTGTTTCTGAAGAAACAGCTTTTGCTTTTACGATCGTTTTATTTTATTTTTCTATTTCAATATTTTTCCCATTGGGATTTTAATAGGAATTGTATTAAATCTGTATAATACTTTTGGTAGTATGGCCATTTTGACAATGTTAATTCTGTCTATCCAGAAGCATGGGAGCTCTTTTCATCTTCTAAGGTCTTCTTCAATTTCTTTCTTTAGTGTTTTGTAGTTGTCATTGTATGGGTCTTTCACTTCTCTTGTTAGATTGATTTCCAAGTATTTTATTTATTTTATTTTTTTGATACTATCACAATAGTCTCAATTCCTAATTTCTCTTTCAGTAGATTCATCACTGATGTATAGGAATGCATTTGATTTATGGGTATTGAGTTTATATCCTGCTACTTTGCGAATTCATTTATTTATTCTAAAAGTTTTATGGTGGAATTTTTTGGATCTTCTAAATATAGATTCATATCACTGGCAAATAGGGATAGTTTAAGTTCTTCTTTTCCTATTTGTATCGCTTTAAATTCTTTCTTCTGTCTAATTGCTCAGGCTAGAGTTTCAAGGACAATCTTGAATAAAAGTGGTGAAAGAGGGTGTCCCTGTTTTATTCCAGTTTTTAGAGGGACTGCTATCAATTTTTCTCCATCTAGAATGATGTTGGCCTTGGGTTTAGCACATGTAGCTTTTACAATGTTGAGGTATGTTCCTATTATCCCCAGTTTTTCTAGTATTTTGAAGATGAAGTGGTGCTGCATTTTGTCAAATGTTTTTTCTATATGTATTGAGATGATCATATGATTTTGTTTTTAAGTCTATTTTTACATGGATCTTCATTAACTTTTTCTCATTATTTCTATATCCTTTGTTATTTTAATATTTTTAGGAATTAACCTCTTAGCTCATTAACTTTTGATTTTAAAAAAATTTAATGCCATTTATTTCTCAAAAATGTCTTAGAAGTTTTGACTCTCAGTATTTTTCCATCATAATCTCAACCTTGTACAACTTGCATTGTGCTTTGAGATATTTCTATCAGATATTTTGGAAGTATTTTGTTTTGTTTTGTTTAAATCACTTAGTGGTTAGGGAATGTTTTGTTATTGACTTTAAAGAATTTAATGGCCAGAGGTCATGAAATTTATAGTTTTATTCAATTTTATTGAGATTTTCTTTGTAGTTTAGTTGGTGATCAAATTTTGAGCATTTTCCATGTGCTTGAAAATAAAATATAGATTTTCTAGTCAATGAGTTCAATATTTTTCTTAATGATTATGTGGCATAAATCTATTTCCTCATTAATTTTTCTTTGCTCAATCCATCAATTACTGAGATATGTCTTAAAATTTACTATACTAATTAATCGTAAGATTTTATAATTTTATCAATTTATACTTTGTGTATTTGAGGCTATCATTCAATGTATATACATTTAGAATTATAGTATCTTCATTGGAATGCTATCATTATTTAGAGATCTTTATCCCAAACAATATTTTGCCATTAAGTCAGTTTGATCTGATATTAACAGAGCCACAACATCTTTCTAATTGTATTTTCCTGTCATACAGTTTTTCCTCCTTTTATTTCCAACCTTTGTCTATCTTTTCATGTTCAGTGCACATTCTGAAAAAGTAGTGGATGTCCTTGTTAAATAGCACAGAACTGGATTTTAATATTTTTATGCAGTCTTAGACTCTTTTTGGGGGGGGAAGGGGTACTCAGGATTGAACCCAGGGGCCCTTAACCACTGAGCAATATGAGCCCCACCCTTTTTATGTTTTTTTTTTTTTTTTTTTTGAACCAGGGATTGAACTCAGGGACACTTGGCCACTGAGCCACATCCCCAGCCCTATTTTGTATTTTATTTAGAGACAGGGTCTCACTGAGTTGCTTAGGGCCTCGCTAAGTTGCTGAGGCTGGCTTTGAACTCGCGATCCTCCTGACTCAGCCTCCCAAGTCGCTTGGATTACAGGCGTGCGCCACCACGCCCGGCTTGTTTTATTTTGAGACAGTGTCTCCCTAAGTTGTTCGGGACTTTGCTAAATTGCTGAGGCCGGCTTTGAACTCAGGATTCTCCTGCCTTAGCTTCCCAAGATGCTGGAATTACAGGTGTGCTACACCGTGCCTGGTGGAGACTCTCTTTTAATGAGTAACTTAGTTACAATTGTATTTATTGAAATTATTGATATGTTTTTACATATTCAACACTTACTTTGGTTTTCTCTTTTTTTAAATTTGTTCTTTTTAGATATGCAAGACTTTTTTATTTTACCATTCTTGTATCTCATTTTCTTTCTCTTTTTTAACTTTCTATTGGATGAGTCAAGTTGTGTTTTTAATCATTTTATTTTCCTCTCCTCTGATGTTTATGCATTTCATGTTTATTCTTCTGATGAATATCTGATTTAATGAAGTTGATTCTTAATCGATATTTCTGGCTTACTCCAAAAACTACAAAGATTTTAACACATTTAAATTCCTCTCCCTATCTTTCATACTGATGTCAAATATTTTAGTTCCAACTTGATTTTATACCTTCAAATTAGTCATCATCATCATTATTGTTTTATACAATCAATGCTTATTTATATTCGCCAATACCAATTACTAGGCATGTCATTATTTCTTACATCACACAGTTCTTTTCTTCTGAATTTAAATGTATCCATAACATACAGTTCAGTGGCTATTTCAGAAAGGGTCTTTGTGTGGCAAACCCTTTTAGGTTTTGTCTGAAATGTGTTTGTTCACTCTTATCCACAATTTATTTGGATTTAGAATTTTAGATTGACGAGTTTTCTGCAGCATCCTAAGAAAGATATTCCAATATTTGTCTGGCTGTTGGTATTGTTGCTGTTCATTTAAATATCATTCTTTATTGGAGACCAGTTTTCTATTTTAAATTGAATTTTGTTGTACTTTTACTTGTAAAAAGTAAATACTGTAAGGCACAGGTAGAACAGTAGGAGATATAGCATGCATGAAATAAATCTTAGTCACAATAGTTAGTTTTGAACAGGAATGTTTTGTCTCTTGAAGATTTCTTTATCTCAAGTTCTTGAGTTGCAAATTCTTTTGTTTACATTTCTGCCAACTTCCCTCTTGATGAATTGTTTCCTTACTTTGTAATGACTTATTAGTTTTTGGGGTTTTTTTTCTCTCCCACCTCCCCAGGAAGTTTGTTCATGTGTTTGTTTTGTTGTTTGTTTTTTCCTTCCTTATATCCCATGAATTCTAGGTTGTAAAACTTTACAGAATGCAAAATTTTGATTTTTGTTGGAATCCCAAGAATTTTAATGATTGGGGACCAACTTTTCTACTTCAAATGTTGATCCCATGGAAGATCTTACCCTTGCATTAAAATGAGAAGAATGAAAGTTCCTGTCTCACCTGGTCTTGTATGACTTGGAGGTCCACAGTGACACCACCTATATGGACTGTGAGGCATTGGGGGCAGACATAATCCCTAGGGGTTACAGTTTGTAAATTTAACAAATAACAGGGAGCAGGAATTGAGGCCTTGGATCTAAGTGAGTTGAGGCTCTGAAATCCAGAAGTTCCCGAATTCCCTCAACCTCAACTAATATCCTTGCTGCAGTGGCATTTAGTTATATCTTTCTGTCACCTGGGGTTGGATTTTTCGTCTCTTTGAGGTGATGTGTTTTAAAATTGCTATATTTCTTCAAATATTTTATATGTTTAAGCAGGAGACTTTTCTATGACCATGCAGTCTGTCACAATGTAGGAAATCTTTTCTTTTTGACATTAATGTTCAATTAATACTGCTTTTAGTTTTATTGATGAACAGCTTATAGAGGTACAGATCTAGCTGTTAAAAAGGAGATCTATATTCACTTACAATATTTATTGACTAAGAAGATCATACATTTTTTAACTTATTGGAGACTTCATAACAACACCATTTGAAAAACATTATCCCTTTTTTTATAGAAAAAGAAAACCAAAGATAAGATTAAATGAAATACCCACAGGCCACAGATACAAACAGGATGAATATTCAAGACATTAATTCCAAATGCAGGATCCTTTCCTTCAAAACACTGCATCTAAACTTGAGTGAGACTTTTTAGATAACTTCAGTGTTATTCTGAGTATTGAAAGTTTGACTCAATACCCTCAATGAATATTACAAAATATTAATGCCATATCAAAGAAAAGCAAGAATTTCTCTCAGCATCTTGTGTGCTGTGTTTCTTTTACCCATTCAGAGATCTAGCATATGACCAGAGCCTTTGGGTCAAATTGAACACATGACAAGCAAATGCATTCACAAGAACTACGTAAGAGAATAAGAAAAGTAAGTTCTGGTGCTCTTGTGCTCTGTGTCAAGAAGCTAAACTCAGTTTCTGCTTAAAATTGACTTGACTCAAAGCAGGGAACCATAATTGGAATGCAGAACCATATATTTGTTTTATATTATTTATTTTTAGAATACAAATGAAGCTATTTTATTTATATTTTTAGCCAATTTACTCCAACTTTGCCTCTGGAAATTTAGCCTATAGTTATTTGGCAAACACAGGGAAGACTGTTGTGGTAATATGTTAGCACATTATCTGAAATAGTATGTGTGAGTGTGTGCATACACACATATACTATGTATAAATGTATATATGTGTATATATAATGCATTATGTGTATATATAGGAAGTGTACTTATGTATATGTATACATAAACTATATATAATAGATGTGTATATATGCATGTAAACAAGAATATATATATATTAAATGTTTTAATGTACAAATTTAGATGCCTTTTTATTTTTAAATATAACCATGTTTTAACTAAATGCATAATTAAAATGTAGGAAGTACCTTTTCACATATTTTATCTGTTTTCTCTTTATGAATGCAAAAGTCAAATTTAAAGCCAGGAATAATGCTACTTTTTCAAATATGCTAAGATTTTCTCCAACATATAAGTGGTAAAGTAATGGAATTTAACAAAAGAAAATATTTATTTTATTTATTATTAAACTAGGAAATTTAGATAATTACCACTGAGATTTAATTATTCTGTACTAGACTAGATCAAATTGTATCTGTTTAGATAATGAAATTGATTTATTTAAAAATTCAATTTTTTGTTTTTTTTTGTAATGTGGCTGCATTACATGGTGAAATCAATCAAGTCAACAATACAAAGCTCACAATAAGGCTGGACATGGTGGTGTATGTCTATAATCCCAGCGGCTCTGGAGGCTGAGGATGGAGGATACTGAGTTCAAAGGCAGCCTCAGCAACTTAGCGAAGCCCTAAGCAACTCAGCAAGGCTCTAAGCAACTCAGAGAGACTCTGTGTCTAAATAAAATACAAAAAAGCATTGGGAATATGGCTTAATGCTTAAGCCATCCTGGGTCCAATCCCTAAAAGTGTAAAAAACAAAACTCATATTAAAATATTTTAGAGAGTAGATCTGGCATTTCTGCTTAGACTTTTTACACTGATTTGGAATCAGGGACACCACTAATATCAACTTCTTCGAATAACAACTCCCCTGGAATAAAAAAAAAAAAAAATAAATAGTATAAAAAGTTTCCTACTGGCATAGTAGTTAGAATTATGAACTCTGAGTAAGTCTGTTTAGCTTCAATTTTGGGGTAATTTCTTAACCTTTTTGTACCTCAGTTCCAGCTATAGAATGAGGATTATAATATGATTGTGAGAATAAAATTGAGTACCTAAAGATCACAAAAGTATGCCTGATGCATAGTTAAGAGGGAACAAGTCAGCTGTTGTGATTTTTTTTTATTACCACTGTATTATTTCAGATAACAGAGTCACCAGGATAAATTGGAGTAGAAAAATGTATATTGAATTATTTAGGTTTGTGAGATATATGGAATAATTAAACTAATGTAGAACTTAGTCAAACCAAATGATGCTATTCACAGATGGACATTAAATTCTTGGTCTTTTTTGGGTTAAGAAAATGATGCCCCAAAATATGATGCTTTGGCATGCTGACTATGTTGAACCAAAGGAGATGGAAGGCCTCAGAAGAAAAATAACTCTCTGACTTTCCCCTGCCAACCTGTCTCCAGACCCTTCTCCCCTGAAGACAGTCATAGAGAGTTTCTCCTCCAAAGGAAGCCATTCAACCTAAAAAGGACCACTCTCTCTTTTCTCTCTTCTTTGTGGAAAACCTTCACTGTAGAGGGGTAAGACAGAACAGAGAGAAGAATTTGAACAGAAAGTACACTCCCACTCTAATCTATTATGTTAGATCACACCTTCTGTCTAGTCCCACTCTTTACAGATCTCCATTCTTCATCCAATCTAAGCATAAAAATAGACAGATTTCCCTGGATATTTGGTTATTTCTGAAAACCCACATGTCACATAAAACTTTGGAAACTCTTGTTATGCTTGTCTCTTGCTGACCTATTTTGTTTGTGAAGGTGTAATCATTGACACCATGATTAGCAATAAATGGTATCATACCTTCCCTCTTTTACAGGCAAAACCAAATGTGTGATATTTTGATTCTGAATGATGTAAGGCTCTTATCATTTTCTAGGTTTGTCAACCATGGTTGTCAACATCTTAAAGAAATGTGACGTGAGCAAAGATACTGTCAATACTTAAGGTCACTCAGACTTGAATATTTAGTAAGACCAAAGATTACTAGTACGACAAGAAAAGCACAACTAGGAAAGAAGACTAAGGCTTACCAAGTCAGCATTCTCTAAAGTATTGCCTAATTAGTCAACTAAATATGAATAGTAGAATTGTTATTAACTTAGTAGATCACATTAGACTCTTGTCTTCTTTTCTCATTCTTCCACATGTGAGTCTGTCCAGCAAAGCAAAAACACATTTATAATTGGAGTTTTGGAAAGTCTTCAAAGAGAGAGACTTAAAGATACCATGAATTGACCTAAGTGAATAGACCTTGCTTATTCAATGTGATGTTTGTAAACTTTTTTCATTTCAAGGGATTTTAACAGACCATATTGTGATGGTTTCCTCTTACTTAATTATGTTTCCTAAGGATGCCATAGGTCTATGGATTGAAAACAATTCTTAGGCTATATTCTTATTTTGGTAGACATTATGATTTTTGCCCTGCTAGTGGTATTTATTTTACCTCTTCCCACACTTTGTACTCACCATGCTAGTTCAATGATTTGGGCTGTCCCATCAACAATAGTTGGGTTGGGGAAATTAGGGAAATCTTCTGTTTCCTGTTGCAGTTAATGGTTTAAAGATGGGCCCTAATAATAAAGGGTGTTCTCCTAACCACAGTGACGTGACCTAAGGTATTTTATTCAGGAGGGAACTGAGACATTATCCACAAAGGTTGGAGATGGCAAAGCCCCCTTTGCCTCTTGGATGTTATCAAATAAGATTAAGCAGTTGCTTTTCTCCCATGAAAAAAATAAGTCTGATGAAGCATCTATTACATGAATGATGGTACAGTTGAGGAAGTCAAAGTAAAATGTAGCTGCATTCTTTTGAAGATATCCCATCTTAAAATAATAATAATGATCTCCCATCAAATCCTCTGCCTCTGTCTCTAAAAGACTTTCAGAATCTGACCAGTGTGCACATATATTACTGGGTCCTAGTCCAAGTCACCCTCATCTCATGCCTGGCTTATTGCAATAGCCTTCTAACTGATTTTGCTTCTTCTATCTTTGTCCCCATCCAGTCTATTCTCAGCACAGCAGCAGAGGAACTTGTTGAAGTGTAAGATTTTCCCACTAAGAGCTTTCTGATCACCTAATAGCTCCCTATCCCCATAGTAAAATCCAAGGCTCTTACAGTAGCCAAGCCTACAAGTTTCTATGTTCTGAACACCATTTCTATCTTTACCATCTCTCTTCACCTTCAGTCTTCCTTACTTTTCTTAGGCCACAATGGCCTCCTTTCTGCTCCATAGCATTCCATACAAACTCATATTCCAGGTCTTCTCGTTACTTGCTGCCTCTTCTTGGAATGCTCCTCCCCCAGACATTCTCGTGAATCATTCCCTCATTGTGTCCCTGTCTATATCCAAATGTAACAGTGAGGTCTGTCAAGACCAAACTATTATTATAAGCCACTATTCCCATCCCCAAACATACACAAACAAATTCTACTTTACTCCTTCACAACATAACCTTTATCGTCATGTAATTAATACATATTTAGCTTATTAATTGTGTTTACTTTTTTATCTTCTCTTAATTGAATGTTCCAGGAATGTTTATGTTTGCCTTTCTGGTATATCTTGAAAGCAGAGTAAATTTCTTGGCACATAGCACTCCATAAAACTTGTTGAATGAGTCATAAATCCTTGAATTAAGTCATGTTGGAGATATGATCTCTTAATTTTTTTTTCAGTACTTGGAACTGAATCCAGGGCCTTGTGCATGCCAGACAAGTGTTCTACCCCTGAACTATTCCCCCAGCTTCTTTTATTTTGGGACAGGGTCTTGCTAAGTTGCCGAAAGTGGCCTCAAACTTTCTGTCTGTCTCATCCTCCCAATTAGCTGGGATTACAAGTGTATACCACCACAACTGTTTTGGATTTTTTATTTACATAAACTAACACATTTCTTTTATTATTTAGACCAGTTTAACTATCATTTCCTTATGGCTGCATGCATTGTACCTGAGACAGTAATTAAATATTTAGTGGACAGATGGGCTTGCCGAAGCCAACTTTCAGACAAGGATTTATGTCATTTTAGAGAAAGGTTATTATTAGGAAAAACTTTTATGGACTGAATTGTGCCCCCCCCACCACCCATGTTGAAATACTAACTCCAGTACCTTATTTGGAAATAAGGTCATCGTGGATGTAATTATAGAAAAGGAAGCCATATTGGATTAAATGTTAAATTTTTTCCTTACATAAACTAGGAAAAGACAGAAACTATAAGCAGAAGATGTGTGTTGTATACCTATAAATAACTTTCTGATGTTAAAATTGGTCTTTTTATTCAAGCAGCACAGAAGAAAAAAAAGGAACAGATGAGAAAGTAAAATATGCTGAGGATGTATTTCTGTGTGTACCCAATTTCAACATTGTTAAAGAATTACAGTAATAAAGGACAAGTGATCATTTTTATATGAGAATCTGCTGTATTTCTTTAAAAAGTTAGGTCAAAATTATACTAAAATTTTTATTTGTAAGTTTTCTGTAAAGACCTTTCATTTCCTGTAATTTTAACTTTTTGATACATTTGATCTATGATACATTAGCTATTTAATTCAGGATTCTGACCTTAATATTGCTACAAAGGACGGATTATGGTAATAAATTCATGCATTGTCTTATTCCTTTGTATTGTATAGCACCTTATATTTAATAAATTCAAGGGTATTCAGTATTTGTTAAATGAGTTTTAGTGGTTTAGAATCTAGGGCTAATAGTCATAGAGAAGTTGCACAGCACCTTGGGAAATAATTCACACATTTAATAGCATTGATACACAACAACCATTGTGCAAAGAATGCTTGGAGGTTGCCTCCATGATACATCTGAATGACAGACAAGTGTATAATTTTTAAAAAAATGGCTTGAGTGTGTTTTTTTTTTTTTTTGTTGTTGTTGTTGTCGTCAAAATCTGTTCTGAAAGTTCCAGCCCTCTAACCCCCTGGTCTTTCTGGTGACCAGCCTCTTCCTGAAGTTATATAGGACCACACGTCAATTACGAAATTGTGTGGATCACCCACATCCAACCATAAGATGGGAAGCTGCAGGGAAGGAAGTTCCTCCCACTGGAGAATGTTGTCATGTGTTAGGTGAGACCTCTACAGAGTGCAGGAAGGCTGTCTCCCTCTCATGTCAACATATAGGGGTCTTGACGGGCTCACTCTGACAACTTGCACATATCTTAGCTTTCCAAGGGACATGTTTGGGAATGCTGAAGGTGAAAGGAAGCTGCATTTCCACTCGGCCTGTCAGCAAAGTGAGACTTTCTCATGACTTCTGTGGATCCATAAGATGTACATGGCCAGGAAGCCAAGTTCAAATAGTATGTTTGAAAGACTGAAGGTGTTACCATTGGACTCAGAAACTAAGGGTATCATCCTAAGAGGGCAGGCAGCCCATGTAGAGCCATTACTGCTGAAAGCACACCAAGTCCAATGAGGGGAGTCTTCAAATAAGAAATCCTGAAAACCCCACAAAAGTGCCCTCATCCACAAGAGAAAGAAATCAGTTAGGGCAAAGGAAAGTGCTAAGTAGAGAAACAGTTTTTCATTCTCTTCCCCTGGACATCCCCAGGCTTCAGTGTGGGGTTCCCAGCCTGAACAATCCTGAGTCATTTTTTGGAGAAAAGCTTTGAAATGAGAAACACTGGATCCTTACAATTAGGACCTCAGTCCGGAAAATGTAGATCATACGTGGATCTAAAAATGACCAGAGGAGGTTCTACTGTCTGAGAATGACTGAAAACAGTAATTGTACCTATGAGAAGTTTTACCCAAGGGATAAAGAAACAACAACAACAACAACACTGAAGCTAATATTTGAAAGAACAGCCTCAGTTTGTTTCCTACTGAAACAAACTGGCCTCAGTTTGTTTCCTACTCGCACATTATTGATCCTGCCAATGGAATAAAATAGTTACCCTAATACTGAAAAATAACTGTCCAGCACCTGCTTTTCATGTTTCAGTCATGTTTCTTGGAGCCAGCTGAGGCAGCTTGCTTTCCAAGTTTTAACTGCTGCTTCTGTTACTCACATCCATACTTCTAAATACTATACATATTTTGCTCTATATTTATTAACTCTGACAGAACCTATTGAACTTTTTGTTATAATAGTTAAGAGTTTTAATGAACTAAGAACCATCATCTTATCTTCCCCATTTAATTATACCATAATTTTGGTAAAACTCAGTAGTACTTACATTAGCAGGTTTATGCAAGTTGCTCAACAAAGTAGTATACTTTAAATATTTCCTTTCTATTACTTAGGGTTAATAATTATCTCATTTCATTTGCTTAGTTAACGCATACTGGTTGCTATTTTTTTCTCCATCTTCAAGCAAGTCTTCCCAATACCTTGGCTTAATATTTTCAAATATTGCCAAATATTAGAGAATCTGCCATTTCCATGTTTCTATTTATCAACCCCCTGTTCCATTCACCCTTCATGCAAAATGTGAATCTGGTAAACAGCTGTCACTCAGGGACTTCCTTCACCTCCATTTCGGAAATTCCCTTTGCCTTTCATTTTTGTCCTGAGAGCATCTCTTTCTCTCTCTCTCTCCTTTCCCTCCCCCATTTTCCTTCCTTCCTTCCTTCCTTCCTTCCTTCCTTCCTTCCTTCCTTCCTTCCTTTCTTCTCTCTTTTCCTTTTTTTTTGGTGCTAAAGCCCATTATTTTTTCTTCACCAAATAAGGTTCATGGCACATAACACGAATCACTGTTTACCTGATCCAAGTGTAACCCTCCCACTGCCTTGAGAGCATTTTAAGTTGGAACACCTTCTCCCTTAGTATGTGGAAGCCATTGATAATTGTTTGCTAGCCCTGGAGTTCGACTTGAAATTCCTTTTGTTTCTTTCTGCTTTTCCTGTCAGACTATTTAGGATCTTCTTGGTATCCACAATGTTCTGAAATTTTATAATGCTGCTTTGGTATATATCATTTTTAATTCAGAGTTCTAAACCTTTGGTGAATCTTATCAATGCAGAAACCCACATCTTGGAAAAATCAGGAAAAATCTTTTGTTAAGGAACTCTTAATGTTACCTAGAGCTAATAATTCAATATTTGATAATACATTTTTTTCTTTTCCCTAATTTTCCCCCCAAACTCCTGTCAGATATATGACCCCCTATATTGACTGTTTAATTTTCTACTTTTTCTTTCCTATTTAATCTTCTTTTTGTCTCTTCCTAGATGGTGTGTTTTCCACACTTTCAACTTCTTTTTTGAAATATTTTATTTGTTACATTTTTTTAATGCAAGTACTCATTCTTCTCAGATCTATTTTTATAACATTATCTTTTATCATTGTAATGCTTTATCTTTCTGATTATTTAATTATAGTTTTTAAATTCTTTTTCTAAAATAAGTTGGCTAGGGAAATCTTAAATTGGGAGTGATTTCTACTGTGATAATTTTATGACTGCTTGACTTTAATTTTAAAGCTTTTGTTTCTAAAAATTAATAAAACTTTTCTAATTATTCACATGCTGACTTCACTCATTCTATTATTTTTATTGAACTATTAGATTATTTGTTATTAGATAGCAATGTAATAAAAGTATCAATTATTTACATCATAATAATCTAGAAATTATTTTTAGATTTGCATTTGTAATATTTCCGATCACAACTTTTGGATTTTGGTTACAAGCACACAATTGTAATAAATCCATTTAGAATATATAATTTGAGATCATTGATAATACAGGATAATATATTCTTACAAAACAGCATGTAAGGATAATTATTAAAACAAACTTTCCTTCTATAGGCAATAACAATTGTTGAAAAAACTTGGTTTTTTTATTGTTGCAGTGGACACACATTCAGGGTCTCTACTGTCACAAAAATATGTTTTTTCTTTTTGGAGCAGGGAGCAGCGTATATTTGCCATTTGCTGCAGTCTGCTAAGGTCTGCAGCAGTTTGTGCCAAATGCATTGCAGATGCTGCAGCAGCAATAATGTATTCATGATGTGTACAACTGCATTTTGACAGCAGCGGTTTCTAGATGTGTTGAGTCAAATTCTGGCCTTCCCAGGGAACATGAATATAGATTGCTTCATATACTATGCATATCCATCAAATTTGAAATAGAAGTGACCCTTGTAAATGGTAATATAAAAATCCATGATGGTGATGGGGAATAAAGTAATAAAAATTTCATTCAATATAATTTGAAATTTGACAGGTAAGCTATGAAGTGTTTGTTGTTTGGATGTAGAATACCTACTTGATTCAAAGAATTTGTGCTACCATCTATTAGTCCAGTAATCCAACAAGTGAGATAGTACCCCACATAATGTCTAAAGCTAGATATAAGGACAAATGGGCTGACTACCAGCCCAAGGTTAATGTGATTCCTTAAAGGCTAATGGAATTAAAGCTAATGTATCAGTAGAGTTTTGTAAAAGGGTTAAAGTTAATGTATTTTGGTTATTGGAATTATGAAGATTTTCTTTTTAGGAGGTGTAGTTATAGATGGCCAATTTTCCTGAATAATTTCTTTCCCTTCTTCTGATGTGATAAAGATGTTAGGTAGGTAGAGAACAATGTTAATAAACATTATACTTCCAAACCTCCACCTGCAGCAGAGTTGGTCACATGACTACTTTTTGACAAATGGAATGTAAACACAAAAGACAAGAGTAAATTTCAAGTTCTGCCCCCACTGGGAAGAGGTACTGCCTATCACATCCCCTTTGCGTTTTTTTGGTAGCTTTGATGCTATCTCACACCACTCAGGCAACAGCAACACTTTGCAAATGATGGAGCCATTGATGAGGTCATGCTGGAAGGTCAATGAACATGCACTTTTACATAAATAAGAAATAAACCCCTTCCTTTAAGGTCAGTTCATTTCCCAAGACTTTCACAAAATCCTGCCTGATCAACCTTCTCAGAATTAATCTCTCCTATTCATATATTTACTTGGCATATAATTAAGGCTTTCAAAGATACTTTTTATCCTGCTGTTTTTGCACTTCTTTCATATGTTTATACATTTCTCACCATCATTTCTACCACGAAACAGTTACAATATTGTATTCAAGTCTTTCACCCTGGAAAAAAAATGAGAATATTCTTATCTCAGGACATTTGTACTTGCTATTCCCACTACCTGGAATGCTACCCAGATATGTTAATTATATAAAAAATTATAAGAAGTTATATAACACATTTCATTCAGGTATCTGTTTAAATGTCATCTCCCCCCAAATTCTGTTCTTACCTTATTCATTTTAACTCTCTACTTGCTTGTATTCAATCAGCAAGGACATTAGATCAAAAATTTTAAGGAATTGCTGAGATTATATCAAAACACATGGAAAGAAGTGGAGGGAAGGAAGATGTTTGGGTGATCTGGTGGTGAGCCTCATTTGGAGCAAGTGGGTGGTATTCCTTTCATTCTTTATTGTTTATTAGCAAAATAGTGAGTAGTTGGGGTATTTACCCACAAGTTCATAGGAGGAAAAGACCAAATTGAAATCTGGGAAAAAAATTCTCCACAGTAGGCACAGAAGACAGCAGAAGGAATCATTTTGCAACCTAGGTGCAGGGCCAGTAGCTGCAGGAGCAGATTACTGGCGTATCCAAGTCTCACCCAAAAAACAAGCCAGACAAATGCACACTGCATGACAGAGAGTATGCCTAAGTGACCAGGAGAAAATCAAGCATGAAGAGAGATTTAGACAGGAGAATACTGACTGAGGAAACCCACCTGGCTTCCCCATCCCCTGCCAATCAGGCTGCTTAGAGGACCAACTGGGAGAGAAGTGCCTGACCAGGAATTTGAAAGAGGTCCACAGGCAAAGTAGTGGGCTAAGAATAGCCTCCTACACCAGACGAGTGGAACCAAAAGGAGATCCCTGCTGTGTAGTCGTCCAGTGTGGACTGGCAATTGCTTGGCCTGGGAGGTAAGCTGACTTAAAATCTTCATTCCAACTGGCACCCAGCAACGAGACTGGAGCACACCTCAGCCTACACCCTGCCTCCAGGAACTGTGCCTGCAGGACCAACCCTTTCACCCTAGCAACCCCAACCATCCTGAGGGTCGCACTAGCACCAAATTCCAGACAACTCCACCTAACTGCTGAGGAGGGAAGCTGAGATACTTTTGAATTACAATGGAAATAATTGTTCAATTTTTCAAGATCCTTTCCAAATTTTTTTTCTTTTCTCTTACACGTTTCTATCATTTTTGAAATCGAGTATTTTTCATGCATCTGTTTATTGAGGACTAGGATCTCTGAACAGTATATTACAGTTTTGTTGTACATTCTATTATTTTTACTTTTTTCTCCTATTTTTAATTTTTTATTTTCTTTTAAAATATTTACTTTATATGCGTGTGTATGTATGTGTATATATATATATAAAAATATATATATATATATTTCTCTCACCCGTTTCCCTAAATTCTTTCTTTCTTTTCTCCTGCTAACAGTCAACCTCTATTAAATTCTCTTTCACTCCTCAATAATTTTTTACTTCTATCTTCTCTTCTCCTTTCTCATCACCATCACATCATACACCACTTCTGTTCTTTCGTTGTCCACCATTTGAAATTGTAAACACTTTTGCAAACTTACTATTTACATTGTAGACAATAATTGAACACATCATTTTTGTTTGTTGTGAAAAAATATATATGTCTTAATAGAAGCTATTTGGTTTAAGGCTGCATATTGTTTGCATTGGGTGCTGTTATTATTTGTCTCCCCCTTAGAGTCAAGGTACTGGACTTCAGGGAACTATAAGTGTACAGGGTAGAAACTATACTACCTCAAATTCACACTACTAGATAGGTAGACACCCCCAAATCATGAAAAAATAAGAGAAAAAAAAATCACCCCAAACAAACCAAGATGCTCCAATAATAGACATCATAATGGAAGAAATGTCAGAGAAGGAGTTTAGAATGTACATAGTTAAACTGATCTGAGATGTAAAGGATGATGTAAGGAGTAAAATTAGAAATAAAATTCAGGAGATGAAAGATCACTTCATAAAAGAGATAGGGGTTATGAAAAAAATCAAGCAGAAATCCTTAAAAGTATTTTGATGGAAGCAATAAACCAAATTAAAAATTCAATGGAAAGCATCATCAATAGATTAGTCTACTTGAAAACAGAATCTCAGGCAATGAAGAGAAAATATGTAATCTTGAAAATAGAGTTACATCTCAAAGCCCTAGGAAAAAAAGAATAAATGAACACCCAAAGCAGTAAAAGACAGGAAATAATTGACATCAGCCTGGACATCAATGAAATTGAAACAGAAGAAACAATTCAAAAAATTGACAAAACAAAAAGTTGTTTCTTTGAAAAAATAAATAAAATCAATAAACCCTTAGCCACTCTAACAAAGATAAAAAGAGAAAACTCAAACTATTAATATTCATGATGAAAAAGGAAATTGTCACTATGGACACTGCTGAAACACAGAAGATAATCAGAAACTATTTTGGAAATCTATACTCTAATAAAACAGAAAATCTTGAAGGCATTGACATATTTTGAGAGACATGACTTACCCAAAGTGAATCAGGAGGACATACACAATTTAAACAGATCAATTTCAAGCAATGAAATAGACGATGCCATCAAAAGCCTACCAACCAAGAAAAGTCCAGGACCACACTGATTCTCAGCCAAGTTCTATAAGACCTTCAAAGAGGAATTAACACCAACACTCCTTAAATTATTCCATGAAATAGTAAAGGAGGGGACCCTTCCAAACTCATTCTCTGAAGTTAGTGTCACCCTGATAACAAAACCAGACTAAGACACATGAAGGAAAGAAAACCTCAGACCAATATCCCTGATAAACATAGATGAAAAATTCTCAAAATTCTGGCAAATCACATCCAAAAACATATTAAAAACATAGTGCACCATGATCAAGTAGGATTCATCCCAGGGATACAAGTTTGGTTCAACATTCAGAAATCTATAAATGTAATTCATCACATCAATAGACTTAAAGTTAAAAATCATATGATCATCTCAATAAATGAAGACAAAGCATTTGACAAAATACAACATCCCTTCATATTAAAAACATTACAAAAACTAGGGATAATAGGAATATATGTCAACATTGTAAAAGCTGTGTATGCTGAATCCAAGGCTAACATCATTCTAAATGGAGAAAAATTGAAAACATTTCCTATAAGACTGGAACAAGAAAAGTATGTCCTCTTTCACCATTTTTATTAAAGATCATCCTTGAAACTCTAGCCAGAGCAATTAGACAGAAGAAAGAAATTAAAGGGAAACCAATAAGAAAAGAATTCAAACTATCTCTATTAGCTGATGACATGATTCTATATTTAAAATACCCAAAAAATTCCGCCAGAGAACTTTTAGAATTAATAAACAAATTCAGCAAAGGAGTAGGATATAACACTAGCACCCATAAATCAAAAGCATTCCTATACATCTATTCCTATACATCAGATGAATCCCCTAAAAGAGAAATTAGGAAAACTACCCCATTCACAAAAGCCTCAAAACAAAATAAAATACTTGGGAATCAATCTAACAAAAGAGTTGAAAGACCTCTATAATGAAAACTACAGAACACTAAAGAAAGAAATTGAAGAAGACCTTAGAAGATGGAAAGATTTCCATGCCTTTGGAAAGGCTGAACTAATATTATCAAAATGACCATACTAGCAAAAGCAATATACAGATTTAATGCAATCCCTATTAAAATTCCAATGACATTTTTCATAGAACTAGAAAAAGCAATTGTGCAATACATTTGGAAAAATAAGAGACCCAGCATAGCCAAAGCAATCCTTAGCAAGAAGAGTGAAGCAGGAACCATCACTACATCAGACCTTATATTATACTATAGAGTTAGAGTAACAAACACAGCATCTTATTGGCACCAAAACAGACATTCAGACCAATGGTACAGATAGACACAGAGACAAACCCATATAAATACAGTTATGTCATACTAGACAAAAGCCGAAAACATTCATACAAACATAGCCTCTTCAACAAATAGTGCTGGGCAAACTGGAAATCCATATAAAGCAAAATGAAATTAAAACCCTGTACCTCACCTGCACAAAACTCAACTCAAAGTGAATCAAGGACTTAGGCACTACAACAGAGGCCCTGCACTTAATAGAAGAAAAAGTAGACCCAAATCTCCACCATGTTGACTTAGGATCTGACTTCCTTAACAAGCCTCCTAAAGCGTAAGAAGTAAACTCAAGAATCTATAAATGGGATGGTTTCAAACCAGAAAACTTCTTCATGGCAAAGGAAATAATCAACATGAAAAGAGAGCCTACAGAATGGGAGAAAATCTTCATCACCTGCACCTCAGACACAGCATTAATCTCCAAGATATTTATAAGGAACTCAAAAAACTTAACACCCCCCAAAATAATAATAACCCCATAATTAATGGCTAAGGAACTGATCTGACACTTCACAGAAGAAATACAATTTATCAACAAATATATGAAATAATGTTCTATATCTCAAGTAATTAGAGAAACACAAATCAAAACTACACTGATTCCACCTCACTCCAGGCAGAATGGCAATTATCAAGGAACAATAAGTGTTGGTGAGGATGTGGGGAAAAAAAGTACACTCATACATTGCTGGTGGGACTGCAAATTGGTGCAACCACTATGGAAAGCAGTATGAGATTCCTAAGAAAACTTGGATTGGAATCACCATTTGATCCAGTTATTCCACTCCTTGGTTTATACTCAAAGAACTTAAAATCAGCATACTATGGTGATGCAGCCACATCAATGTTCATGGCAGCTCAGTTCACAATACTTTAAATATGGAACCAACATATGTGCCCTTTAACAGATGAATGGATAAAGAAAATGTGGTATATATACAGAATGGAACATTACTCTGCCTTAAAGCAGAAGGAAATTATGACATTTGCTGGTAAATGGATGGAGCTAGAGAACAGTGTGCTAAGCAAAATAAGCCAATCCCAGAGAACCAAAAGGCAAATGTTTTCTCCAATATGTGAATGCTAATTCACAATAAGAGTGGGGGACTAGGGAGGAATAGAGGTATTTTGGATTAGGCAGAGGGGAGTGAAGGGAGGGGAGGGGCACATCATGAACAAACAGAAGAATGAAAAATTATACTCCATTTATGTGTGATGTGTCAAAATGCCTTCTACTATCATGTATAACTAATTTGAGCACATTAAAAAAAAGAAATCTGGGAAAACAGATAGCGCCCATATTACCAAATAATTCTACCAAAGATGGTTGCTATCCAAATTGCAAAGAAAAGCTACTACACTACCCTCTAAGTAGTCCCTTATAAGCAGTAGAAGTAGGCAGACAAAGAATCCAAATACAAATATGAGAATACAATGAAGAATCATGGCCTACTTAGAAAAAAACCAGTGCCACAAAAGAGAAACACCACATTTAATATCAATATTTAAAAAAATAATAATATTTATGAAGATCTAGCAGAGTATTTCTGAGGATGCTCTGTGCAATTTAAAGGCTAACATGTTAGAAATCAAAATGTTGACTATCTGAAAAAATATTGGTAGGTAGGTTCTCAGAAGAATGGTATCAACTAATAAGCTGTTGGAAGAATAAGAATTAGAAGCCAGAAGATTGAGCCCAAAAACTTCTCCCAAAATTATTTGAGGTGAGATGTTTGGAGATTGTCAACAGCACTTTCTTTGCTTTCCAATGTCTTCTTTTGTCCTATAGCCTTTAATCTTTCAAGCCATTCATCACATCAGTGAGTAGGCAGATACTTCTTATAAAGAAGCGAATGATCAGTTTTGAGTTTCAAAATAGACATTGTAGCTTCTGATATTGGGATGATGTTCTAGTTATTTATAAGCTCATTATTTTGATGCATCTCTCATTTGACTGACTAACTTTTAACACATTTTTGAAGGAAATGATACATGGTGATTTCAGAGTCCTGGTGTATGCAAGAATGTCTGTATTGCCAACACTTGTAAATGACAGTCTGGATTGGCATAGGTTCTTAATTTGCACTCATGTCACTCAGTGTTGGACACTCTTCCACTATTTGCATCTAAAGTTACTGAAGAGAAACCTGAAAGTCAGGTTAGTGTTTTGCCCTTCATAAAAGACCTAATTCTTCTAGTTAAATGTTTCTTAGATAAGAAAACCTTGAAATCTAATTTTTAAATATATCATTTTAAGAATAACATAAATACCAAAAATTAAAATGTTAATTATAAATATGTAATTCATGACAAATAGAATTTTAAATTGTCAATCTTGTTTTTACTCTGACAGATTCAGTGAGTTCTTTGGAGATACACATTTTATTTATGTCATTTTTTATTTGTAGAAAGCTTTATTTATACTTTTAATTTTTTAAAATTATCTCATTTCTTTTCTATTGGCATGCAGTAATCTTTGTGCTTGACATTTGTTGTCTTTCTCAACTATTAATCTTTCTTTAATTGCTTCCCATGGTGTTGACTGTGATCTTTTGAAGTCTCCACCCCAGGCCATCGATTTGGTCTACTAAAAACTTATTATTATGTTCTTTTTTTCCTTTGGCTAATATTTAAGTTGCACATTAGCACTATTAGTCTCTTTGATTTATTTCCTTATTCTATTTTGTCTCTTTCATTTAATTTGTTATCATCCTATTTCATATTTTTTTTCATAAAATCATGTTACCTTCAATATCCTTAACTTTGTGTGAGTGTGTGTGTGTGTGTGTGTGTGCGTGTGTGTGTGTATGTGTCTATGTATGGTCAAATTTTTTGCTGAGGCCATATCTTTTTCTGTTCAGTGTTGTTTAGCCAAAATTCTACTTAAGTTCATTTGTCACAAAACACAATGGGTAGAATCTCTTTGAAACTCTTTGTGTTCATCTGTGCAGTTGATGAATGTGCATTTTACTGAATTTCATAGCTGTGCCAGGTACTGATTTTGGCTCTGGAGGTAAAAAAGTTAGCTAGACAGACAACAGAACAGCTCTCAAGGAGATTTTATTCTAGTTTTGGAAATAAGACTGGAAGAAATATACAGAAAATTATTTTCAATGCCACTCACTGTGATGGAGAAAATGGCATGGAGGAGGAGAGGAGTGCATGACTCTAATACTATTGCATATTTAGTATTAGTAAGGCTTTTGGGACAATGCTGGAGAGACCAATGTCACAAATTCAGTGGTTAATATTTTGTTGCGTGTTGATGATCTAAGGATCTGGGAGCATGGGTAAAGAAATGTGGATATTTTTTAGTTTCTTTTTCCTAAATTCATTGCTGCATATGATCATTGGACTTGTCCCAAAAGCTAGAAATGTTTGTAAATTCCATTGAGCTCAACATATTCTATTTTGAGTAAACCAGTTACCTTGATGAAAATTCAAGAAAGATTTTTATTTGCTGAGATCTATCATAAATGTGAGAAAGATTTGCAAATGCTTTTTCTGTACACCAATTGATGCAATCATGTGATTTTTCCTCTTCAGTCTGCTGGTAAAATATGGTTAGTTACATAGTCTGATTAGTTTTCAAATTTTGAGCCAGTCTCATATAGCTGAAGTAAAAAATACTTGGTCATAGTATATAATACTTTTTGACATATTGGAATTCCTTTTGCTATTATCTGAGAATTTTACATCTGTGCTTAAGAGAAAAGTTGGTCTATAGTTTTCTTTGTTGTGCTGTCTCTGGTTTTGGTATGAAAATGACTCTAGTCTCATAAAATGAGTTAAAAGTTTATTTTCTTGGAGCTGGGGTTGTGGCTCAGTGGTAGAGTGCTTACCTAGCATGTGTGAGGCATTGGGTTCCATTTTCAGCACCACATATAAATAATGAAATAGAGGTCCATTAACATCTAAAAACAAGTTTATTCTTATATTTTCTGAAATGAATTTTGTAAAATTGATTTTAATTCTTTCTTAAAAGTTTGTTAAAATTCTCCAGTGAAACCATCAGCATCTGGATATTTCTTTTTCAGGAACTTTAAAAAATAAAATTGAATTTATTTGATGGTCATAGAATTATTCAGGTTTTCTATTTCATCTTCAGTGGGTTCTGCTGGTTTGTTTTTTAAGGAATTCTTCTATTTCTTTTATGTTGTCAGGTTTGCCAACAGGATATTTTTCACGGTTCTTTTTTGTTCTTATAATAATGACTATGTATGTACAGATAACTCTGATTTCATAACTAATATTGGTGATTTGTGTCTTCTCTTTTTAATTTTTGTTGGTTCTGCTATATGTTTATGAAGATATTGAAGCTTTTAAATAATTAGATCTGGTTTTCATTGATTTTTATCTATTGTTATCCCATTTCCAATTTCATTGATTTCTGTTCTTTATTACTTTATTTCTTCTGTTAGGTTTGAGTTTATTTCCCTTTTCTTTTTACTTAAGGTAAGAACTTAAATAATTGATTTGACAACACTCAGACTCACACTGCCTGACTGCAGATGAATGGGGTGGAAGCAGCTCCTCCACTGACCCTGCTGCAGCTTTCCAGTGCCAGAGGGCAGGGACCTGCTCTGCCTCCTTGAATCTAAGTAAGAGTGTGGGAAGAACTCCCTGCTGACCCCTGCTGATATCACAGAGGAGAGAAATAGTCATTGTTCACATCATGTTGTTGCTTTCCACTGTACCCCACCAGCCTACTACACCAGCTCTGCCCCACTCCACCTGGCTGAATCTAATTAGTAGTTGGTCGTAGACGTTCAGCTGACTCTTGGGCTCTGCTGAAACTGTCCTGGTTGGAGAACTGCAGCACTGGATGATTCAGCTTCACTCTGAAAAGACCACCCCATGCTGGAGGAATGGTAGCATCACCTTCCATGGTGGGGTCAAGAAGTCCCAGTGAAATCATACAGATTAGAGACAGTGTGATTTTACCTGTTGGAGGTTGCCTGGTTTAGGGCAAGAACACTCCCAATGTTTCTCTGTTGTTGGGCTACCCCTTTCCTGGACCTTTGGCTAGAGGAAAGGGGCTTTTTTGAAACTCTTTTTGTCTGTGCTTATTGTTTCCAGATTAGAAGAATCTGAAGCATTCTGTCCTGGGTATGTGACAGGCAATAAGGAAATGCAAGGAACTCATCACCAAGTCTAAAGTCCTGAGTTCCCTAGGTTGTCTGATTTCTTCTGTCCTACTTTAAAAATTTTAATAAGCTATGTACTGTGTTGGTCCTAGAATTTTGATTAAAAGGAGGAGGACCAGGGAAAAATGAGGCTATTATTTCTTGGTGGGACCTGAAACATTAGCATTTTAAGCCTCTTCCCCTTTGAACATTGTATTGCTAAGATAAGATTACCTTGCTCAGCTAGTTAACTCAGTGGACAATTCCTACTGATCCTTCAAGCCTCCTGGCAGATGTGGATGTGTTCTCCTCTATGTGTGGGCAAAGCCCTGCACACACCTTGCTGTGTTTCCTTTCATATTGTATTTTTTCGTGCTATCGCATCTCTATCTAGCCTGAGAGAATTCTTATAAGAAGGGGTTTTGCCTTATTTGTCTTCATATCCCTAATGGCTGGTACATATTTTGCGTCTTATGTTTACCAAATGCTCAAGTTACTGATTGCAATTAACAGGGGTTTACAACTTTACAAACATGCTTTATACTTATTATCTCACTTGATGTCCCAATTATTGCCTCTCTCCTGTGCTCATTTGGAGAATTAGATTGTTTTATTCTGATTTTTTTTTTAAATGAGGGAACTGAAGACAAAAGTTTTAAAGTTTTGTTAAAATAGAACTTGCAATGATATCCTGGTACCTGAATTAGAGACTATTCACATTTACTTCCTTTTAATTATTAATTTTTTTTTATTTTTAGAGACTTCATTTTGATTCATTGTACATATATGGAATACAAGTTTTCATTTCTATGGTTGTGCATGATGTACATTCATATCATTCTTGTTAATCACACATGTATGTAGGGTAATGATGTCTGTCTCATTCCAACATTTTTTATACCCCTTCCCCCTCCCCCTCTTATTTCCCTCTACATAATCTAATGATCCTCAATTCCTCTCTCACCCTCCCCCCAACCAGATTCTATATCATCATCTGCTTATCAGGGAAAACATTCCTCACCTGTTTCTTTGGGATTGACTTATTTCACTTAGCATAATAATCTCCAATTCCATCCATTTATCTGCAAATGCCATAATATTATTCTTCTTTATGGCTAAGTGGTATTCCATTGTGTATATATACCACAGCTTCTCTATCCATTCATCTGTTGAAGGACATCTAGTTTGGTTCCACAGTCTAGCTATTGTGAATTGAGCTGCTATTGACCCAGTTATTCCACTCCTTGGTTTATACTCAGATGACTTAAAATTAGCACACAACAGTAACACATTTACTTTTTAAACTAGGAAGGTAGACAGTTGTATCATAATTTCAAACTTTCTGCCAGAAGAGACAAATAGAATTACATCATCTAGCAATTTTGTATTATTAGAATGCTTCCTTGACACTACAGTTGCAGACTTCTGTATGGAAAGTGGGAACAATGTTTTTTTTTTTAAAAAAACTGTAATTACTGTTGCAAAACTGTTTTCTCTTCCAAATCCAGTAGAATTAAAACTGGAAATATGCTTGCAATAGAAATAAGAAAATGAGCTAGGTACAGTGGTGCACGTCTGTAATCCCAGTGACTCAGGAGGCGGAGGCAGGAGGATTGCAAGTTTGAGGCCTGCCTGAGCAACTTAGTGAGGCCCAAGCAATTTAGTGAGACCCTGTCTCAAAAATAAAAGATTAAAAAAAAATTCAAGGATATAGCTCAGTGTTAGTGCACTCCTAGGTTTAATTCCAGTACAAAAAAAAAAAAAAAAAAAAAAAAAAAGAAGAAGAAGAAAAGAGAAATAAGGAAATGAGGTGCTGATTAATGTTTTACTGCCTTATCTAAGGCTGTGTCAATAGAAAGTCACCAAATAAAACGTATTTCATTTGTTCTCATCATTAAAATCTTGCATCTGAATTTTGGTTAACAGCTGGATGAACTAGAATATCTGAACAGTTAGTATCCTAGAATATGAGAAGTTAGGGTAAACTCACTTGTTTCAATTAAAAATATGCTAAAATTGAATTGTAGACTTGAAGTTGTACTTAAAATGTCCCTGGCTCATGCAATTTAACTACATGTTTGACCTCAATCTGGATATCTGACACAGTCTAAGTGGAATGAATTCTACTTGATTATGATATTAAAATAATGAGCTAACTTCTTAAAACTCCATTTGTGGACAACATCTAGCTAAAACAAATATAACCTGTTATATAATACATAAAACTTTTTGTCTGCAAAAGTTTCTGGTCCTGAAATAACCTTCCTTGAAAACAAAATAGACCTTTGAATAAAGATAAAAAACATCAGATAGATTCAAAATACTAGTTTTAGCATTTTCAATTAATTGCATAAAAATACTACATTTTCTTCTGCGTTATGTCTCAAAATAATAATAATGATATCTTGAAATGATGCTGGAGATGAGCTATTATGAAGCACATAGTTGGTGACTGATGTGGATTTTTAAGTGATTGAATAATTTTTGGATAAAATTTCTCAAATTTTTATTTGCTATGTGTGGTTTTCTAGCACCTCAATGACCTTGAAGATCTCATGTCTTAAAACTTAGTTTGTTCCTAATTGTTTCTACATTTCTTTAAAAAAACTTGTTCACCTGTCATCAAAGCCCACTTCCAAGCCTCTTTTCATTTCTTTCATTTTTATTTCCTTGTAACTTTTAGTCATTCATTTAGCATGATGCTTGAAGTCTATTTAACATATCTTTTCTTTATCATCATATCTTCACTTAATTCACCAAAAACATTGCAATTATCTCCTATTTTTCCTTCATTTATCCTGCCCCCTACCAAAGCAACTTCTACAGCATTGCTTCTAAAAGTGGGTACGAGCACCTGTTATATTACAACCAACCATACAGAGCTGTTTTTCACCTGGCTTCACAAAATGATATGTGTAGAAGTGGAGCATGTTTGTTAAAAGTTATGACATAAGATAAATAAATTTCCTGCGAATTAAAAAGCAAGGACCCAGACCTTAGTACCTAAATTTAAGTTTACACGCACACACATACATGTTATATACATACACGTATACATACCGTATGTATACATATGTATGCGTATATATGGTAGGACTGCAATGTACCTCCAAAGGACATAGTGGATAATACAATGTAGTTCTGTGAGTCAGATACTCACCCTTAAACTTGGTATTTGTATGTTCCTTGTAATATCTGAACCTGAATTTTTCTTTAAACTCTTTGCTTGGCACAACACTTACAGCTTGTAAATTCCTACAATTTCTTAGACGATAATGTGTTTTTCTCCCAAGGAGAAGCAGCACAGTGTAATTTAGTAAAAATGTTAGCTCTGGAGTCTGACAGAAAGCAATTGAGTTTTCAGACCCAATGCAGAGTTTCTTCACCATTCACTGTGTACACATTTAGCTTTTAGTCTGCCCTATTTTGATTTTGTCCCTCCTCTCCCTTCTCTTATAAAGAAGGGACAGCTAAGGAGGCATATGGATTTGCAGAACAAAAGTCACTTAATAATAAAAACAATGGTCTATCTAACAATATCATGAGAAAAGCAACAGGAGCCAAAATGTACCAGAGAACAATTATTATCTTTCTCTTTCAACTCACCCAGGATACAGAATAACCAACCAGCCCCCTACTTAGAAATGGGCTGCTGTTCTTAATAATCCTTCAGACAAACAACAGTATTCTGCTTAGGTGTTGGTGGAGAGAAAGATACAAAGATCAAAATGATACAAATGTGATGGGAATATAAAACACAGTTGGCTGTAGACCAGGTTTTGAATTCTAAATCTTCCATTCTACATGTTTACAAGTTACGCAAAATCTTTGAGCTTGGTTTTGTCACCTGTACAACTGGGCTTAGAACAACAATGACTTCAGAAGGAACTAATCATGACTATACTACTAGTACTTGTTTATGGTTCACTACCTATCAGTATAACCTGAGTACTTTATACACACTTCTCCATTTTATCATTCAGCAACCTTGCTGAGTAGGTTTTGTAATCATCAAAATGAGGAAATTTGTGCTTACCTCAAGTATGGTTACTTAAGAAAAAGTTGGCAAGCAGCCAGTTAAAATTAGGATTATCATCTGGTTCTGGAACATGAGTTTCTACCACCACACAATGCTGCACTGATTAACTGAAAACATGTCTATGAATGAAACTCATGCATATGTGCTATTTGTCATTTTCTTTCTTTAACCCTTTATTTATATTTCCAATATTATGAATTAAACAATGAAATCATAATGATTTTGTTTTTCAGATTCATATATCATTAAGTCTTTTCAAATTTAAAAATATTTTATGGTATTAAAAATGGAACATAGAAGGCCAGGGAATAATCACAGAAAACCTTTTGAGAAAAGTGAAATATGAAAGATCAAAGGAGAATAATCATATTGATGAACACTAGAGATGACTTAAAAAATTAAGTGAATAGAATTTGAAAAAATATGTTTATTTTTATTATATTCCTACTTATGAATAGTTGTAATTAAATTGGGTCTAAATACATAAGTATGTTGTACTTGGTCAAGAGATAGAGTGGTCTCCATCTATGACCACATATAACAAGTGTCTGAGTATAGATTCTGTATTAAAGTTGTCCAAATACCTAAGCCATGCTCTGTGCCACCATAATTTTATGGGAATAGGATCTGCAAATCACTAGGATAAATACTGTACATACTTACAAAGATGCTTCTAGACTTACTATGAAGTCATGTCCTGATAAACCTACCATAAGCTGAAAATATTGTGTCAAAAGAGCAGTTAAAACACCTAACCACTGAGCATTACAGCTGGGGACCATGGTAGTGCTCTTGGCATCTCATTCACTTTCCCTGAAGACTGGGAGCTGTGGCTCACTGCCACTATTCAGCATTGCCAAAGAGCTTCATGCCACATATGACTTGCCTGATTTATTAGTCCATTTTCTGTTGCTAAAGAAGGATAATTGAAACTGGATAATTGATAAAGAGGTTTACAGTTCTAGAGGCTGGGAGTCCAAGAGCATGGTACCAGCATCTGCTCAGTTTCTGATGAGGACCTTTTGCAGCTTCCATTCATGACAACAACCAGGTAGAAGAAGAGAAGCAGACACGAGAGGCAAACACAAGACACAGCCTCACTTTATGCAACCTGCTCTGGCAAGGAAGACCACATTCTCATTAGAAAGGCAATAATCCCTCTTCATGATGTAATCACCTCTTAAAGACCCTACCAGGTCTCAATGCTGTTACAATGGGGACCATATTTCAATGTGTGTTTTAGTAGGGTCAACTGTATCCAAAACATAGCACTCAAGGAAAGATAAATATTCAAAGTACACTTTCTAATGAATACACATCACTTTCACAGCATCGGAAAGTGAAAAAAAGAAAAAGAAAAAGAAAAAAAAGTTAAGTTGAAGTATAAGTTGGAGACCACCTGTACAGTGTTCCTGAAATGTTGACTGATTATATAATTGTCCCAGAATCTGATTTTACTGTGTACTTATGAATAAAAATGCAATGTGTTTGTACTTCAATGCCTAAAAAGTCTACAAAGAATACACAAAAGAATTTATAAAAATAGTTAATAGAGCTATTATTTAGAAATAACATGAATCAATTATTGTGAACACTGAATCAATAACATGAAATAACATCAAATAACATGAATCAATTATTATGAATACTGAAACTCTTCCCCAGGACTAATTCTCTTCTTATTTCTCTTGGCATTAGACCCCCAAATCCCGATATTAAAGTTGAGAACAGGTCTGACCTGCTGCATTAACCATGTGACTAAGTTTAGAGCAGTGGGAAGGAAGTTGAAATAACATGTACAACACATGTCAATTTTCAATCAGACTGTTTGCCCCTGATGTTTGCCTTTCTTACCCCCCAACCAAAAAGGAATGCAGATATGAAGGTCAGCCAGCTTCACCACAAGGACAATCATGCCACAGGATACAGCCAGGATAGAAAGAACTAAGTCCATGAATGGTTTTGGGAAGAAGGGTCACCTACCCACCCTGGTCTATTAAGCAATAAATAAATAAAATTTGTTTTTTGAAGGAGCTTTCTTCTTTAATCAATGGGAATTTTAGGTTTCTTTGTTACAACACCTTAGTCTGTGCCTTAAATAATAGATAGATTTTACATATTTTCCTTCATTGAATCTTTAAGACAATCATATGTCATGGGTATTATCTTCATGTTATTTGCTGTTCAAGAAGCTGGACTATGTTTTGATCAGTCTTCCACTCACATAAAGATTTATGTACATAATACATGCCTTTCTAAGAATCGTGTATTTTTTTTTCCCTTTCATTCTCATTTGTTCATTCTCATTTCCATTCATTTGCTCTTGAATATCTTTCTGTCCTTGGCTTTCAGGAGCTCAGTTCCTCTTTGACTTACCTGGTTTGGTTTTGCTAACTCAGCAGCTCTCCTCAGTCATTTCTGGCTTTAGCATCTCTTAGAATAGCAGTGTGTGCTAGTTTGTAATGAATAAATTTACCACTATACATAATTTTAAAAATCACACGAAAAAGTTCCATTTTTCATGAGTTCATGGAAGCTGAAAGGAAATAAATCTGACTACATCCAAAAGACCAATTTAATGAAATAAATATCATCCATTTTTAGTTGATTGGAATCTGGTCTCTGTACAGATTGAAGACTTTGTTACTGGCTCGCAGTCTTCCTCTCCTTCACACATCCTTAGTAACTAACATATCAATGATCTCTAAGGAAACTTGAATGTGAGTGCTTTCTCCACCTCCAATGTCTATTTCTTCCACACCACCTCAGCCATCTGCTCTTTGGATGAATATTGGATGTTGTCATCATCAGAAATTGAGTTTTCTCTTAGATCTATAGGTTTTAAACATCCCAATGTCTAAATATATCTTTTTAATACTTCTAAGATATTTGCTCTAAACCACAGTTTCTTTACTTCTTCAATTTCATAAAGGCATAAAATAAGAACTCTACCATCTCTCACTCTCCTATAAGTTTTCTGTTGTTAAAACAAAATCCTGAAATAATCAACTTATAAGGAAGAAAACTTTCTTTTGTCTCATAGTTTGGGAGCTTTCTGTCCATGACTGAATGGCCATGTTGTTTTGGTCCTGTTGTGGCATGGCATATCATGGTGGGAGTATGTGACAGACACCTGCTCACCTCATGGCTAGGAACAAAAGAATCAGAACAAGAGACTCACATCCTACAATCTCCTTCAAAGAAATGCCTTCAATAACTTCAAGACCTCCTACTAGGCCCTACCTCTTGAAGGTTTCCACTTCCTTCCGATAGCACTAAACTAGGAACAAGCCTTTAACACACCAGCCTTTGGGGAATATTCTACATACAAACTACAGCATTCAGCCCCTGTCCCTAAGTAGTGCTTATATCCTTTTTATAATGCAAAGTGTGTTTAGTCCATTCCCAAGACTCTGCAAAGACTTAACCATTCTAGCATTGCTCAACAATCCAAGTCCAAAGTCTCCTCTGAGACTCAAGGCAAACTCATTTGTGATCCCTTAAAACAAGCAAATAAGTAAACGAACAAATGACATGCTTCAAGGACATAATGGTGGGTTAGGCATAGGAAAACATTCCCATTCCAAAAGCAAGGATCAGGAAAATAGCAAGGAAGGATTGGATTGAAGCAAGACAGTAACTCAGTAGTGCAAACATTAAATTTTGTCTCTGCATCCAGAACCCAGGGCACACTGGAAGGGCGAGGATTTCCAGTGTCTTGGATATCCCTTTGGCAGCCTCATGGTGGCAGCTTCTCTTGACAGGTGTCCTTTTCCTGGCATCTGTATTCTGCAGGGTATCCACTGCAGCCCTGGTTTCAGTTTCACAGCTCCACACATTGCCCTGTCAAGGTCTGCTTGCAAGGTCTCCAGCCTCACAACATAATGCTTTGCCTCCAGACTTTCCTTTGAAATTTAGGGGGAAGCCTCCAGGATTGCCTAACTCTTAGATTTTGCATGCTTGCAAGACCAGCATTATGTGGATGACACCAAGATCTGAGATTGGCATGACCATATTGGGTGCACCTGAACATGGTTATATAGTGGCCTCTGAGTTCTTCACTGCGGCTCTTCTTTCAAAAGAAGAGTCTTCCCTGGAAAGTACTGGAAACAAACTTTCACTTTTACATCTTTGAACCAGTGATGAGTGGGGTATTGCTGATCTCTGAGATTGTCCCAGGCATCTTTTCTATTGTCCCAATGCAAAGTGCCGGACATTTTTAATGGCACTAAACTCTTTAGCAACGGTACCCTCCTTGACTACCTGTTTAAACTTGCTCATTTTCTCAAAAAGCTGTGAAATTTTCAGTCTTCCCACTGTGTTTTATTCTTCTTATTCTAACCATAAGTTTGGCTAAAAGCAGTCAGTAAAACTCATGCCACTGCCTGGATGTTGTGCAGCCTTGAAAATTCCTAGGGTAGATGAATTAGTCTATTGCCTTTAAACTCAGCCTCCCACAGTCTCAGGGAATGGATATAATGTAGCCAAATCCCTTTTCATGGTGTAAAAAGGGTGCCCTTTAGTCCAATTCCAAATAGAGTCTCATTTTCATCCGAAATCTCATGAGCATAACCATTGCTATCTGCATTCTATTAGCATTCTGGTTTTCTGAGATCTGACCAGAATTTCCCCCTAAGCTCCACTAACAGCAATTGAGAGTTTCTCTAACATACTCCTTCAGATTTTTCGAAATTCTTCATGCAAACCAGTTCCAGAGGCTCCTCCACACCATTGCAGGTGTAGTCACAGCAATTACCCCATTTTTCTGTTAGTCCACTTTGTGCTGTTGCAGCAAAATATACAAGATAAAAAATTTAAAAAGAGGAAAGGTTCATTTTGGTTCACAATTGTGGAGATTCCAGTGCATGATTGAACAGACCTGTGCTTTTGGTTTTGTGGTGAGGCAGCAGATCATGAAGGGAGCACATAACCACATAATTGAGAAAAGTTGCTCACCTCCTGGTGGCTAGGAAGCAAAGAGAAAAAGCAAGGGGCTAAGAGCCCATTATCCCCTTCGAGGCACATCCCCAATGATGTGACCACCTAGTTGGCTTCACCTTTTAAAAGTTTCTACCAACTTCCAATAGTACCAACTTGGGGACTATGCATTTAATAAGGGCCTTTGGGGATCAGGGGCAGAATGCTATGGTTTGGATGTGGAATATTCTCCTTAAGTTATAATTGCACCCTAGCAAATGTCCCTAGATCACTGGCGGTTTCTCCTTTATTTTTTAAAAAATCACCTGATGTATATCCAACCACAGAGAAAACAGATTATTTTCTCCTCTTTATCTGTACTCGAGGAAATGAAAATTGCCAAAGAGAAATCAGAGCACTTGCTTCACTCTAAATTCATAATTACAAACTTCAGACAAGTCTCTGGTTCTGCACATTAGTTATGCTGTGTTCTCCTATAAAATTATTTGTCATTCTATGAAATAATTATTTCATGCCTTGTCCTTCTTATGCCCATCTATTCCTGCTTCCTCTGGTTATGGGAGACAATGTAATCCTCCTTTTTCTTTGGTTTTTAGGTTTTATACTTCTCCTTTTTATAAGAATATGACCGGAGATTTGGCCGGGAGCGGAGCAGCTTCCCGGCTCCAGCGGGGAATTTGGGCCCGGTAGGCGCCATTCTACAGCTTCCCTGTTGGAGAGACTCCATCTTGAGTTGTCTGAGCCCTTGGACCTAAGCCCACCCCTTCCCACAGGGACACGGTGCTGCGGCTCGAGGGCCACGGTGCTGCATCTCCTGGTTGCCTCTGCCCAGAAGCATTGATCATTCCCAACCTGGATGTTGTGAGACAGCAGCTATCTTGGGTCACCACTTCATCAAGCACCTCTCAAAAATCTGGTGAGTTACTGGAAATCTGCAGGGATGCCCTAAGTCTTTACAGGGAAATTGCAATCCCTCTGATTTGCACTACTAGAGGGGAAGATACATGAGCAGCATGAGAAAACACGGGAAGAAA
>JAJEJO010002502.1:402232-516798 GCA_020662805.1 Glaucomys volans | reverse complement strand
TACAGGTATCTCATACTTGACAAAGGAGGCAAAAACATGCAATGGAGAAAAGACAGCCTCTTCAACAAATGGTGCTGGGAAAACTGGAAATCCATATGCAGCAAAATGAAACTAAACCCATATCTCTCACCCTGTACAAAACTCAACTCAAAGTGGATCAAGGACCTAGAAATCAGACCAGAGACTCTGCACCTAATAGAAGAGAAAATAGGTCCAAATCTTCATCATGTTGGCCTAGGACCAGATTTCTTTAACATGACTCCCAAAGCGCAAGAAATAAAAGCACAAATCAATGATTGGGATAGAGTCAAACTAAAAAGCTTTTTCTCAGCAAAGGAAACAATCAGTAATGTGAAGAGAGAACCTTCAGAGTGGGAGAAAATCTTTGCCACACACACTTCAGATAGAGCACTAATCTCCAGAATCTACCAAGTACTCAAAAATCTTTACACCAAGAACACTAATAACCCAATCAATAAATGGGCCAAGGAAATGAACAGACACTTTACAGAGGAAGGTCTACAAGCAATCAACAGATTTATGAAAAAATGTTCATCATCCCTCGTTATAAGAGAAATGCAAATCAAAACCACCTTACGATTTCATCTTACCCCAATTAGAAGGTCTTTTATTAAGAACACAGGCAACAACAGGTGTTGGCGAGGATGTGGGGAAAAGGGTACACTCATACATTGCTGGTGGGAGTGCAAGTTGGTGCAGCCGCTCTGGAAAGCAGTGTGGAGATTCCTTAGAAAACTTGTAATGGATCCACCATTTGACCCCGCTATCCCACTCCTTGGCCTATACCCAAAGGACTTAAAATCAGATTACTACAGTGATGCAGCCACATCAATGTTCATAGCTGCTCAATTCACAATAGCTAGATTATGGAATCAACCTAGATGCCCTTCAGTAGATGAATGGATAAAGAAACTGTGGTATACATACACAATGGAATATTACTCGCCATAAAGAAGAATAAAATTATGGCATTTGTAGGTAAATGGATGATGTTGGAGACTCTTATGCTAAGTGAGATCAGCCAATCCCACAAATCCATAGGCCAAATGGTCTCTCTGATAAGTGAATGATGATGCATAATGCGGGGGGGAAGGGAGGCAAGAATGGAGGAAGGATAGATATCATAGAGAGAAGGGAGGGGTGGGGGCGGGGTGGGGGGTAAAAATAATAACAGAATCTGTGACAGATACCATTGCCCTGTGTACATGTATGAACGCACAGATGGTGTGACTCTACTTTGTGTACAACCAGTGAAGCAATAGCTGTACTCCATTTGTGTTCAATGAATCAATAAGTAAATTAAAAAAAAAATTAAAAAAAAAAAGAATATGACCCCTTTAAGACAACAATTCTGTTGTCACCTCTTTCCTTTACAAAAAAACAACAAAAAAAGCTCTCCTAAGGCCTAGCAGGAAGAGGCTCTGTGTGTATCCTCCTTCTCTGTATCTTTATTTTCTTTTCTCCTACTATCTATTTTCCCATCAGTATGAAGATATGCTAGAATATTTCCCACTTCACAATATTCTTTCCAGGATCTTACATATGTGCCTTAGTTTCTCCACACTTCTTTACTCTCCTTCCCCAGTAAAATATTTCAAAAGGGTCATATATTGTCTCTAATCTTCATACCCTCTTCATTCTGTTAACCTTCCGAATCAGTTTTCAATTCCCACTAGCCAATAAAAATTACATTCTTTAATTGTCAAAACATATCCATGTGGTTACTAAATTTTCAGGGGGACATTTTCTAAGCTTATTGGACCTTGAAACATCTTTCAACAGAGTTGAATACTTTCTTTTTGAACAAGCCTTTTCTCAATTTTCATAATCCTATGCTTTTCTAGCATTCTTCCAAAACTTTTAGCCCCTCTTTCTATGTTCAACTATTAAAGTTCTGTGTGAAGCTCAGTCATGGTGTCTTTACATTTGCTTTCAAAGTGAACTTTTAAATTCCTATGAAATGATGATTTTGAAAATTATCTCTATGCTATCAATGCCCATATTTATATTGGGAGCATGGACCTTTTTTGATATTCTGATTTCTTTTAAAGAAAAGAATAATTGAGTTACACAGTTACATGTTTCACATACATCTCGTACTTAACATATTCTAAAATAAAAGTATGAAGTTTTATCCCAAGATTTTTTTTTTCCTACAGTATCACCCTTCCCACTTAGTGACACTGAAATCATATCAGCTACTCAGTTCAGAAACCTGGTAGTCCTCTCTGGTATTTCATCTCTTGTAGACCCTACATCAATCTCTTTTGGCACTGGTTCTACATAATGCATCTCAATATGTATGCTTCCTGCTATTATAATTGTTTCCACACTAGTAGAAGTAACCATCACCTCCAAACTTGTTGAAATCATCTTCTAATTTGTCTCCATAGTTTTACTTTGCATTTTATTGTTTACGAAAACCTTCTCTGATCATAATATTTTATAATTCAAAATTCTGTCTCCTCCAGTTGTTCTTATAAAGAACGCTACTTTCTTTATCATGTCATACTGCCTGCATAATGTATTGCTTGCCTGCCTGTCCAAGTTCATATTGGGTCACTCTCTCTTTGCTTCATCTCTCCATTTCAGCTACATATTTTCTTTCTGATCGTTCTCTGTATATGTCAAGCTCTTCCCTGTGCTAGGCTCTGCACTTCTCTTTCCCTGTAACTACAGTCATCTTCCTGGGACTCCTTGAACTATGACTTCTTCGCCTATTCCAGGTTTAAATTTAAACATTTCTAAAAAGAACTTTTTCTGTTTATTGATTTCTGCTAGCAAATTTAGCAAGATTTTTTTCTTGTTAATCCCTATTAGCCTTCACGGTATACAAGTTACCTTCATGGTATGTAGTATTTAATATAAGAAAATATTATAGACTTCATTCTAATTTCAAAGTAATTTACCAGTAGAAGTACTAATAAATAGAAAACTTTATGGACAATTTCTCTGATAAAAACGTCAGCATATATATTGAAGGTGAAAATTAATGCAAGTTTTTTTTTTCTGATTATTCAGGTCGGAGTCAAGTTTCAGCTTGTGCTTAGATGTGAAATAGCAACAAAATCCAGGCTGTGCTGTGGTTTGTACACTACTATTAGATACTATACTGTGCTGTTTATCTATTCATTACAATTTCTCACTTCAGATTGAATGCTGCTAAGAACCCTGGGGGACAGAGTTAAAGCCAATATGGATTAAAGTCCTTAGAAAACTATTCATGACACAGAGTACATAATCGAGTGTGTATTCTGCACAAAGCAGTATTAAAAATTCAATTTGATTGATAATACGTGTTGCCGAAGGTTATATGGGAATGGTGCTACTCTGGTAATAGTAATTAAATGTCTGTCTTGCTTTTATAAAAGCTTTATAATTTGGTTGAAAAGAACTGTCTAAAGGTGAAACTGGACTCAGCAAGACTGCAATTGTATTTTACCACCTCTCAAAAAATAAAGTTATCTCTTTGTTAAAAACTGTAAACAACATGGACATTAATACTTAAAGTGCTGTTTTTAACTAAAGGACTATTGCCCAAGGCAATTTTGGTATATCTTTGCAAAATTGAAAAAAAAAGTTTAGAATTATGAGTAAGCCATGTTTTATAATACATCTAGAAAGTTTGTGCAGCTTTTATTCACTTTCCTTTGACATTTCTATCTCATAAGGTTCTCATCTCATTGACAGAAATCCTATGAATTCACTCTTTACTTTCTGTGTTATATATGGTCTCCTTTTTCAACACGAAATAATAACAATATTATGCCATCCTGGCCTTAAATATTTTCAGTTTGTGCTCAAGATAAAAATTTTTGAGAAAGTGGCTTCAATCATTTGATTTTCTCTTTTTAGAAGAGCACTGTTAAATGACCAATCTTTAATAATATAATATGCACTTTAGCTGGAATAGGAGAGCAGTTGTTATTAATTTTATTTGTGAATATACTAATGTATGTACAAAATTCTAAAATGTTTGTGGGATATTTCCCCACCAATAACAAAACAAAACAGTCATGTCAAGGTTTAGCAATGACCTTCCTACTATTAAGTATTTTGTGTGGGACAAATAACAGTTCTCATCAGTAGAATAAAGTGGATGTGATATTGTATAATATCTGGCTTTAAAAACTAACCCTCTCACTGTGTGATTTCCTGCCATTTGGCTTCCTTGCCTCTTTTCTCTTGAGAATTAGTCATCAAGCTTCAAGGAAGCCCAACCAGCCTTCTGGGGAAAGATCTATTACAGTCAATACCAATAGGCTCACTGTGGTAGTTAGCCAGCCTTTAAATTGGCCCACAGTAATTCTAGACTTCTGGTATTAAAGGACACACTGAATGAGAATCAGCAATGGGACCAGTAGGATACTGCAGAAATAACAGCGTGTGACCTCTTAGGCTAAGCATTTAAAACCATGGCAGCTTGCTTTGCTCCCTCTTAGACCACTTTGAAGAAAGTCAACTTGCCATGTCATAAGGTCACTAAAACATTCCTATGAAAGATACATGTGATGAGGAACCAGGGTCTTCTTCCAAAGCCAGGATCGGCTCCCCATCCACGTGAATGAGCCTTCTTAGAAGCAGAATCTCCTGTCCTAGTCCAACTTTCAGGTGCCTGCAGCCCTGATCAATGTCTTGGCCATAACACCATGATAGAACATAAGCAGAACCCCAGTTAATTCTCCCTTAACTACCCGATCCATAGAAATCATGTGCAAAACAAATGCCATCTTTTCAAATGGCTAAATTTGATTTAAGTTGTTAAGCAGTAATAGATAATGAACATACCAGCCACTCCAAGAAGCCATCTTGATAGAGATTTTCCAGCTGTCCCACTGCCACTGTGTGGAATACAGGCAAGACAATATCTCCTTGCTGAATTCCGTCCAGATTGCAGACTTGTGACTAAAAAAATAATTACTGTTTATTTAAATCACAAAGTTTTGGAGTAATTTTTTCTGTAGTAATCAAATAACTGGAACATATGGGAATCATGTAATATATATTCTTACTTTCAGAGACTTTGCTACGCAAAGGCAGAAAAATAAATTTGCCAAAGTGTTACAATGGGGTGATAAATTGTGTTATTTGAGCATGAAGAAAGATCACCCAGCTTAGACATGAGTAGAAGTATTGAGAAGGCTTCCCAGACTAAAAACTGAGACTTTTAAAACAAACTTTTTTTGCAGGAGAGGGGTACCAGGGATAGAATTCAGGGGCACTCGACCACTGAGTTACATCCCCAGCCCTATTTTGTATTTTATTTAGAGACAGATTCTCACTGAGTTGCTTAGCGCCTCACTTTTGCTGAGGCTGGCTTTGAACTCATGATCCTCTTGCCTCAGCCTTCCTCCCAAGCTTCTGGGATTACAGGCATGCACCACCATGCTAGGGAAAAAGAAACGTTGATTCTGATATTTGGAAATGTGGCATGTTCATATGAATATTATTTACTTTTTATTCTGCATTATCGTTGGAAATCCAAATGTATAGCTTTCTGCAAGCATTAAAAAATAACGGTTTACCAAAATACAATTCTGCAATATTGGTCATTATTATTGCACACAAAAATAAAGTCAATATTTGACAGGAATAAAGACATATAATATCTCTAATTGAATTGAGACTCAGATTCTAGCTCACATTAATTATCATCATAGCTGTGGAGAAGATAGTAGATCCTACTGTCATCACAATAATTATTGATGTTTTATGTTGATCACAGATCTGGATTCAGAATGTTTGTTTTTGGAATATTTCTTAAACTCCTAAAGTTTCCAAAGATTCTTGTCTCTCTTCTACTGCCTCCTCTGGTCCAGTCCAGTCTCCCTGGTTGATACTGATAAATGCAAGGAAAAACAGTCTAAGCAGCAAGTTTATATTACAATTTTATCCCAGGCAGTTTACATATGTCATCAAGAGAAAAAGCTTCTCCCCTTTCTCAGAGAGCTCTTGAATAAAGTGATGCCAATAACTAGAACTGGTGAGCCCATGTGGATATACAATTACAAACTTATTATACAAAACTGTTAGCAAAGTCATAGATAAAAACCTTGTCATTCATGGAAAATTTTAAGCATTTTTTATGCAACTGAAGATTTTTCACTCATGACCTTGGTTTTTGTTGATAACAAACATCTGGAGCTATTCTAGACGTGGTGTTAATTAGACCATGTGGGGCTGATTCTATCTTCTATTTTCTTTATTTGTTTGTATTGTTGTTCTCCTTAATGGCATTACCATAGAGAAGGAGGCCTCCTTTCAGAGCAATCTGGAGGGGACACAAGAAGTTCAATTTTAACTTCTGTTCTAACTATATCTGATGAAACATCTGCTGTGGAGTTTACTCACTTCATTTTTGTGGTTTTGAGAGCATATAAACTCTGTGCAGTTTCCCCCTTATTTGTTTATTTTTCTTATTCAACATCTCGGTGCAATATGCAGTTGCTACCAAATTTCTAAACTACCCCAACTTATTTCACATGATTAGTTTTAATGCTCTTTCCTTCCTCCAAAGGAGAAATCTCCTTATCAATGCTGTTGGTGAGAATAGCTCTTTTTTCTAACAAAGTAATGGCTTAAATGATATAAATTTCATACAATAATACTAGTATAAAGAGTCCAGATCTTAAATAGAATGTCCATAATAAACAGATGGCCATTGTCATGGTCTCACAACTATAGCACAGATTGAAATGAGGGTAATAATGCCTGCACTTCAGCCAATGGGAAAAGGGGAAGGGACAAAAGAGTGAATGCAAGGACCTGGCCAAAATTGCATGCAATTCTTTTACAGGTACAGCTAAGTCACATGACCTCACTGAGCTGCAAAGGAGACTCAGAGGAACATACCTTGGCTGGAGCACATGGCTTGCAAAAACTTGAAAGTTCAATTAGTAATCAGAAAGAAGAAAAACATTAAAAAGGCAATGGGAGTTATCTAAACCTGTGAAGACAAAGTATAGAATTTCAATATTCTATTTCTAATTATAATTTCTGAGGAGGTTTTTGAATATAGTAGATTCTGAATAAATATTGTTGAAAAGTTATGTAGAATATATGTTTAAGGATAGGATAACAACAACAAAAATCATACTTGTTCTTCCTTCTGAGATGAGAATCCTTGTTTTTTATTTACACCAAATTTTTTATTTTTATAGACTGCATTTTCATTCATTGTACAACAAATGGGGTACAATTTTTCATTTCTATGGTTGTGCATGATGTAGATTCATACCATTCGTGTACATAGGGTAATGATGTCTGTTTCATTCCACTATTTTTTCATAATGCTGACCCCTCCTTCCTCTCATTTCCCTCTAGGTAATCTAAAGTTCCTCCATTCTTCTATCACCCCCAAACCCACAATCCTATTATATATCATCATCCACTTATCATGGAAAACATTTGGCCTTTGTTTTTTGGGGATTGGTTTATTTCACTTAGCATGATATTCTCCAATTACATCCATTTATCTGCAAAGGCCATAGTATTATTATTCTTTATGGATGAATAATATTCCATTGTGTATATTATCCATTCATCTGTTGAAGGGCATCTAGGTTGGTTCCACAGTCTAGCTATTGTGAATTGAACTGCTATAAACATTGATGTGGTTGTGTTACTGTAGTATGCTAATTTTAAGTCCTTTGGGTATAAACCAACGAGTGGGATAACTGGGTCAAAAAGAGGTGGGTCCATTCTTAAGACTCTTCTGATACCAAGGAACAAAGAACCACTTGGGAATCTAATGAATCTTGAAGAAGAAAAAAGTAGGTATAGAAATTTCAGATGCAAAATGAGATTACTTTGGGTCTGTCAGGCACTATAGAGTCTCTTAGCTCTCTGGAACTCTTCCAAATTGACTATATTTATTTCTCCCACCAATCCCCACTAACCTTAGACTTGATTGTTTTATTCAGATGCATATATTCAGATAATGACAAACAACTTCAACTTTTATCATGACCTCTGTGCTGTTCCACATTCCATTAACAAAGTTTATCAGAATTCAAATTCCTGGAGTTGAAATTATACTGAACCAACTTCTCTTTTCCAATAATTCCAATGTCACTGGCCAGCCCACATGGGTTTTCTCTGAGTCAAACATTTGCTAAACTAATATGACTTAGTCATCATTGCCAGGTGTCTGTTTGTTAATTTGTTTGCCTCATTAAGAAAAAAAAAAAAAGCAAAGTTCTAAAGGCCATTCTTGTGAAAGGGCAGCTATTCCATCAACACCAGAAGGGAGAGGGAAGGTTGAAAGAAATGCCGGTCGTTTCCCTAGAAGTCATTTGCCAACAACATTATCATCATTACCATTGTCATCATCAATCATGATCATCCTTATCACAGCTGTCATTAACTTCAAACTTTGTAAAGGGTATGTCAAGAGATAGACATTTAAATGTACCAATGCAAATAGTAGAATGAATGAGCTTAAGACCACTGAAAACAGAATAACTACTTACCATCAAGTGCCTGCAGAAGGAAAAGTAACATCACAGGGAGTGGGGAAGAGCATTAGTAACCTAAAACACCACAAAGAAGAAAACAGAAATGACAGACACAAAAGGATATATAGTAATATAACAGGAATGAATTAAAAAGAAATACGTAATAAAAAGGAAATTTCTATTTGTATTGAAAATTGGGTAGCGATGCACATAGAAAGGCATATTTTTAAAATATTCAAAAATTAGCTTGAGCACTGCACCTCTATCAGAAACAAAATCCAGATTAAAAGAAATATAAAACTGTGCAATGAAGGAATTTTCATAATGAGTGATATCAAAGTTTCTAATATATTTGGTTCATATTATCTCAAGAAGCAAGGAGGGGTGCATACTATTCATAGACAGCCTCTGTTCATGTAATGCAGACATATTTATTGAATGGTTAGTGTGTGCCAAGTGTATACTGGCCCTGCATGTGAGCGAAGGGTTTGTAAATGTTGTGAGTGCTTTGAATGCAAAGTTGACTAGAGGAAGAGAAAAGTGGCCTCTCCTATTCCTTCTTATGATTGTTAAATATGTTTCAGCAGAAACAGTAAATTTTGAGCTAATAAACTGAACACTGAGAAAATGTTAGAGATATCTGTGTTTGAAGTATTGTATTAATAGGAGCTATGAAAGTTTTCTTGTTCTTTACATAATTGTAAGCAGTAAATGAAATGCTTAATACGTAGGAATTTTCTATGAAGATAATCATGTTTATGATTTTGGGAAAAAAGTGAATGTTTTAAAATAAATGTCTTATTGATACTTCAGTGGTAAATTTTATGTGTCAAATAGCTGGTCACAGTATTTGTGAGGGTGTTTTGGGATAAAATTAGTATTTAAATCATCAGAACTTTTGTTGTTGTTTTTCTTCAGCCTGAAAGCCTTTGGATTTAAACGCAGCATCTGTTCTTTCTGGGTCTCTAGCCTTCACATGCAGCCTGGACTTGTCAGCCTCTATAATCATATGAGACAGTTCCTTAACGTGAATTGCCTTTAATATTTACGTACATGCTATTGATTATGTTTCTTTGGAGAACCCTGACTAACATAGATTTAAATGTACTTTCTACTAATAAATTTTTTACTTCATTCATATAACACATTTGAAAAAATGAGAATTTTAAGATTGAAACACACATTTCAAGGGTCTTCATTTCTGAGGCATTATTTTCAGTTTGTCTAAAGAATTTTTGTCTGACACGATCTCTTAAAACGGGCCTCTGTCTTCCCATTGAATCTCACATAAACACGTGCACGATAAAAAATGTTGACTGGCATTTCTCCTAGGAGAAAATACTGACCTGTTTTTACATACCTTTCTCAATGATATCATCTTGGGAAAACTCCTTTGAAACCAAACCAATATGGAGCAGAGACAGAAAAACTTGCTAGATTTAGTGCTTGAACCTCAGTTTGATCTTTACATGAAGCTATGAGGAGTAAAATCAATGGCACGTTCAGAGACTTGAACTTTCTGTGAAGGGATCTATATGTTTTAATTTTTACTGTTGTTGTCAATTTCTTTTTTGAAGAAAAGTTTTCCTCCCATGTTTATCACTTATTAGTTTTTAGATATATTTATCTGTGTAATTCTGAAATACTTGGGACATACCATTTCTGGAGTGTATGGTTCATAGAAATGGTTTTAAAAAGTACCTGTGAGTTCAACTGCATGGAGAAGAAATGGGACTTATACCCTGTCAGTCTCTCTGGTAAATATTCTTCTTATCTACCACTTGGTCCATAGTTACTATTGTAATTCTTGTCCATCTTTGTGAGCTAAAAGTTTTGCTGCTATCCCTTGAGCCTCTAGTGGTTACTTGAAGTGCTTATTATCTCCTGTGAATTTGATTCTTCTCGAAAAAATTCACTTTTGGTACCTCTCCTTATATTTATGCTCTTGGAAAGATGACCTTGATACTTTAGTATTATCTTATCACCACATCTTCTCCTAGAGTCTCTGGATTTAATCCCCCAGTTTCTCCTAGCATCTACCATTTTAATGAAACTTGGAGTAAATTCCAGTGCAGTTAAAACTAAGTACATTTGTGTGATACCATTCCCATTGCCTCAAACCAACAGACTCTCAAGATGTGTTTAGGTGGGCTTCATCTCTCTGAACTTTGGATGTGGCCCTCTATTTTCCATTTTGTTGGAGAATTAAACTTGGTGTCCTGTAAAATCCGAAACCTTTGCTTTTGGAATACTTCATTCAAACAGGAGGGTCCCTTTGGGTGCTGGATTCTGATAGAGATGAATAAAATCCCAAAACCTTTGCTTTTAGAATCCTTTTTCCAAACAGGAGGGTCCCTTTGGGTGCTGGATTCCTATAGAGATGAATTTTTTTTAAAGTGCTTTATTCTCTTCTGCCATTGATCAGTTGCAGGTGGTAGTTGCACAAGCCCAAACCATCATGATTTTACAGGACTTCTCAACACATGATTTTACAGGGCTTGCAACACTCGCCTGCTAAGTGTTCTGTTGGTCCTCAAGGCCTGTGCTTCCTATCAAGTCTCACTGGTATTGTGGTTCAGTAAGGTTTTGCTTGTATAGCAACCTTCACCACACTGCATGTTAGTATCTCTTTTCTTCTCCTTCGATGTGATTGGTTGTCATAAGAAAGGTTAGTGATGTTCTTATGTCTCTCCAACATTTCTGAGGAAAACAGGATGAATAACCAGCACACTCACCACTATGTTGGAACTGAGAGATTGCTTTTCACCTCATCATGCTGGTTATACGTGCATGCTCCAGACTAGGTCCTAGGTATATGTGGAGTAGAAAAGTCGAAGTTGAGGATCCTTACAAAGGCAAAAAGCACCATTGCAGAATACGGTAGATCTAGGATATATATCATCATACACATATAATCAGCCATAAGATGTACCTTTGCTTCTATGGGTAATGTTAAGACATGTAGACTTCTGGGAGATTTTCTGTAATCAGACAGACAGAAAAGCAATTGCTTTTTAAACAAAAAAAGATAAACTAGAAACTAAAGAGTACTTTTCAATATTATTATTTCTAGTAAAATTTATAGATCATTCATTGAGAGTATAATCTACTGGTATAATGAGAAAAATTTGGACTGTTCTTAATTTACAAAAATACATTTATTTGAGTTCCTTCTCTTGTTATGAAAGTTAAGTTATAAGAGGTATCTTAGTCAACATTTATCATTAACTTAAATAAGCAAACAATGGAATAAGTTGATATCAAATATTTAATGATTCACTCTTTCCAAGTAAATATATAGATCTAAACAAATTCCATATCACTAGGTCAATGTGTTTCAAATTTTTATAAAATCATAGATACTGTTTACTACATATTACTTTCACACCTAAATAATAATTTTGGTATTTAGACATAATATTCCAAAACTTGTGCATCTTAAAAATTAATAAGCTTAATTTTTAGAGCAGTTTTAGTCTCACAGCAAAATTTAGCAGAAAGTTTCTGACTTCCCACAGAAACCACCTCTCACTATTAACAACTCCTGACACAGTGAGTGGTACATTAGTTGCAATCAATGAACCTATATTGACATCATTCCACTCTTAGCATTTACATTCTATGGGTTTCAACAAATGTATAATGGCATGTATTTACCATACACAAAGTAGTTTCACTGACTTAAAAATCTGTGCTCTGTCCACTCTTCCCTCTTTCCCTGTTCACCCCTGACAACAACTGATCTTCCTTAATGTCTACATAGATTTTACTTTCCAGAATGTCATATGGTTGGAAGATACAGTACAGAGCCTTTTAGATTGACTTAAACTTTCATATGCATTTAAGTTTCTTCCACCCCTTTCCATTGGTTATTTATTTTTGGTGGTAAATAATATTCCATCAACCATATGGACCACAGTTTATCTTTGACCTGTGGAAGGACATCTTGGTTGCTTCCAAATTTTGGCAATTGTGAATAAAGCTGCTATAAATATCCACGTGCAGGTTTTTGTGTGGACATTAGTTTTCAGTTCACTTGGGCAAATATTAAGGAGCATGCTTGTTGGATCATATGGTATGAGTATGCTTATTTTTTTAAGAAAAAGTACAGTTTTCCAAAGTGGTTACACCATGTAGCATTTCCATCACTAATAAGTGAGAGCTCGTGTTGCTCCTTGCCAAATATTTTTGTGAGCATTTGGTGGTGTCAATGTTTTAGATTTTGGCCATTCTATTAGGTGTGTATTACCAAGTGACATATGATGCTAAACATTATTTCAGACGCTTACTTTCCATATGCATATCTTTGGTGGAATCTGTGTACAGATTCTTTTTTCTTTATTATTTGCATATGGGTTATCATTTGTTCTAGTATTATTTGTTGAAAAGACCATCTTTTTTCCATTGTATAGCCTTGTCAAAAATAACTTTACTATATTTATGTGATTCTATTTCTGGGTTCTGTATTCTCTTCCACATAATTGTCTCTTTGTTTACCAATAACAACATAATCTTGATTACTGTAAGAGCTTTAGAGTAAGTCTTAAAGTTGTCTGGTGCTAACTTCAGCAAGTTCTCTGACTTGTTTTCTTTCAATATAGAGGTGGTTATTCTTAGTATTTTGCCTCTCTATGTAAAACTTTAGAATTGGCTTCTCAATGTCCACAAAATGACTTCCTGGGATTTTGACTGAGATTTCTATTCTTGCTTTCTTTTGATGATTCTTAACATGATACATATTTTCCATCCATTTATTTTTTAAATTATATGTGTTTTTATGTGTACACTGTTATTCTTATAGGCAACATGCAGTTGGTTCTTGTCTAAATCTAAATTGACAATCTGTAACTTCTCATTGGTGTATTTAGACCTTAGACCTTTGTTCTTTAGAATGATTATTGATCTTGACATATTTGGATTGATACATGCTATATTTGTTACTGTTTTCTGTTTGTAGTGCTTATTCATTGTTCCTGTTTTGTTACAAACAAAAAGACACTTTCTGTCTTTTGGGTTTTATATGCATGAGCATACACACAAACACACACATACACACACAAACACAAATATATATACATAAGTTATATGCAAAAGTATATATTATCAAATATGTTTGTAGCTCTTATTATTTCAAAAACTTATCTGCTATTTCAACAAGAACAGGAAATATATTTTATTTTACTTTCACATATTATTTCTCTGACATTCTTTTTTTTAATGTAGGTCAAAATTTCTGACCTGCATCATTTCCTTTCTCCTTGAAGAACTTCTTTCTACATTTTTAGAAAGCAGTCTTCTGGCAACAAATATTTTCAATTTTAATTTTTTGTTTCTGAGAGAAAGTTTTTATCTCCCATTCACTTTGGAAGAATAATTTCATATAGCATTCGATTTTAAGTTGGTATTTTATACACTTAAAATGCTTTTTGTATTTCAATCCATTATTTTCATGCTTTCATAGTTTCTTGGGAAAGGTCATATGTAATTCTTACCCTTGATCCACTCTAAGGTAAGGCATTTCTCTCAATCTGCCTTCTTTAATTTTTTTTTTGTCTTTAATTCTCTGAAGTTTAAACATCATATGAAGGGTTTTTGGTGTATGTAGTTATTGTTTTTTATTTGTTTTCTTTGCATTTGTTCTGCTTGATTTTCTCTGAGCTGTTTGGATATGTGGTGTGATGTCTGACATTAATTTTGGGGAAATTTTCAGGTTTTTTAAAAATACTTCAAATGGTTCTTGTTGGTATTTTTATATTGCATGAGTTACAACTTTTGGTTGTCTTACAGTTCTTAAATATTGCATTCTTCTTCTTCCAGGCCTTTTTTCTTTCAGTTTTAGAAGTTTCTATTGTCATATTCTTAAGTGCAGAGATTCTTTCTCAGCTGTATCTAGTTTGCTAATGAGACCATCAAATGCTTTCTTCAGTTCTGTTGCAATTTTCTTTTGCTGTCTAGCACTTCTGAAAATGATTTCCTATAATTTTTAGCTCTCTGTTTATATTGTCCAACTGTTCTTGCATTTTATCTTCTTTCTTATTAAATTACTTAACATATTAATCATGAGTTTTTTGAAAAAACATCCTGCTCTGATATTTCTAACATTTCTACAACATATAGTTGACTGGTTCTAATGCTTGTTCTATCTTGTCACTTTTTATTATGCCTTATGATTTTATGTTCCAAGGCAGATAAGATGTACAGGGTAAAAAAAAAGTGGTAAATAGGCCTTTAGAGATAGGGTAAGGGGAGAGGAGATGAATTGCATAATCCTATAATTAGGTCTCAGTCTTTTCTTGAGGTAGTGCCCCTGAGCTATGAACTTCATAATTGTGTCTTCATTCTTTCCCCCTCTTCATTGGTATAGTATGGCTGGAGGCCTGCAATTAGATATTCCTTTTCCCCTACCTGGAAGTCCAGTGAGAAGTGGAATTAAGTGTTTCCTTTTTCTTTTTCTTTGGTACCAGGGATTGAACTCAGGGGCGCTTAATGATTGAGCCACATCCCCAGCCCTTCTTTACTTTTTATTTTGAGATAGGGTCTTGCTCAGTTGTTTAGGGCCTTGCTAAGTTGCTGAGCAATTCCTGCAAATCCTCTTGCAACAGCCTCCAGAGCTGCTGGGATTACAGGCATGCTCCATCATGCCCCGCTTCCTTTTTCCCATATAGGTTAGGCTCAGTTAAAACCCCAACAGATTAGGTTTTGGTGAAATAGCTTCTTCTGAGACTTCAGTTTGTTAAGAAGAACAGAATGCTCTGGCATATTTCAAATGATTACTTTTCTTCTCCACCTAAGCAGAAGCACAAGGGTATTCTTCTCTCATGTTCACTGTGAAGACCTGGTAGCTATCCTAGCATTAAAACTCACAAAAGTGTGGAGGGTTCCTCTATGACTGGGTGTCTCTGGAATTTAGAACTCTCAGACTTATCCTCTCTGAATTTTCAACAATCCCTCAGTTAAAATTCGGGTTTTCCTATACAATCACTGTTGCCTGCAGAAGTTTGTTTGTGAATTTCTGCTCCAGTAAATTGTGATTGTCCATATCCTCCCATCTCTACAATTTGGGAGCAGCAATTTGCCCTGTGACCTTACTTTCCTGAAAGATTTAAGGGGGATTATTGATTTTTTTTTTTGCTTGTTCAACTTTTTACTTGCTGTTAGGATAGAATGGATTTCTAAACTCCTTAAATGCCAGACCAGAAGCCACAGTTCTGTGATTTCTTTTCATAAATAGGGAATTATTTTTCTCAAAATTAAAAAAAAATTCTTTCTAATTAAAAAAAAAGATCATTTCAGAACTGTGAGACCATTAAGATAATATTTTAAACTTCATTGATTCTTGTTCAATTACCAAAATTATGTTTGTTGATGGCCATGGGGTTGTAAAAAGAACATATACCAAGTTGAAATTGCTTCCTGATGAGCTTAAGTCAAAGCAGCTCAGACTGTTTTGCCTGTATTTAATGGACATTTGTATGGAATGATGAGTTTTTTTTTTTTTTTTTTTTTTTAATGTTTAAAGCACCCTTCGTACAGTTTCTGGTCAATAAAAATCACTCTCAGTCTCTGGAAATATGTCAGTTAGGAAAAATCATAAAATGGGTTTCCTAGTACTTACAAGATTCTTCTAGCAAGACTGGCACTTGGTATAACATTTTGGTAGATTTTCAGTAAATAGTTATGAATTTAAAAAGTTGGAAAAAAACAGAATATAATTTAAATTGTGCATCAGGATTATCTGTGAAGTTTTTAACCTATAGATGTCTGGGCTCTATGTTTTAAGATTTATAGTCAGGCATGGAGCAGCATGCCTGTAATCCTAGCAACTTGGGAGGCTAAGGCAGGAGGATCTCAAGGTCAAATCCAGCCTCAGCAAAATTGAGGCACTGAGCAATTCAGTGAGACCCTATCTCTGAATAAAATACAAAATAGGACTATACCAAAATTATGATGTTTGTTGATGTGACTCAGTGGTGGAGTGCCCTGAGTTCAATCCCCAGTACCCCCCACCAAAAAAATTCTGATCATGTATATCTGAAGTAAAACTAAATACACAGTATTTAAGAAATCTGTGCAAATGATACTGAAGTGATGAACTAGACCAACTTGATGGGATAAAACACAAATGTCACTTATTTGAGAAGGTCCTTGTGAACTATGCCCTGCCCTATTCTGTATCAATGTGGATCATTTGAAGGTGGAAGCAAAAATGAGGTGTCTCATTGGTAGTGTGACAACACATCAAGAGCTTCATAAGGGTTATGAAGTCACTTTGATCTGGATGTGGACCTTGACTTGGCTATTTAATTGAGACAGTTTCCTCCATTGTAAAAGAGAAATAAAACTACCCATACAGTTCTTATGAATGTAATGAAAATGGCAAATACCTCAAAGAATTGATGGTGAGTAAGTAATCATCTCATGGAACTGCCCACCTGTGTCCACAGCGTATGGCAATGCAACATGTGATCAAACATGGTAAGGCTGTGGGACTTATCACGCAGACATGCTAAATCGACCAGTGCCATGGATAGCAACAGACAGGTGGAGTAAAAAAGAGAAGTCAGTTGGATTACTGTCATTAAAATATCTGTTTAATAAATAAATTACTATCAATAGGATATTCCTAAGAAAAATATTCTGCTTTATTTTTAGAATTCTCTGTTGACAGTATTTGCCATTTTATTGCATACACAAATGTGTGTGTGTGTGTGTGTGTGTGTGTGTGATCTTGTGATGAAACAATCTTTTGCAGAGAAATTTCTTCCTTTAACCTGAGTGGGGTCTGCCTTGATACACTCAGTGTTCTCTTTTATCCATGTTCTTCTATTTTACCTTGAACCATGTTGCAATGCTTGCTAAATTTTCCCTGTGAGAAAGTGATTTGGAGCTTGTCAATCCATCAGGCATGATGACTGGGAAATATTTGAAAGAAGATACAAAAATGTACTCACAAGGAAGCTGAAAATATAAAGCAGTGTTTCCTATTTGTCACTATAAAAGAGCATAGCAAATGCATTGTTATCCTGACTTCACAGTTGTCAGCTATTCTACATACAGTGGTCACATAGGGGTTATGGTTGTCACTAGCAGTAGAATTTGATGTATCTTTACAAAAACACCAAATAACACTGCACTGTCCAAAAGGGAAATACCTATTATTTCTAGTAAGACAAGGAATATCAAAAGGTCTGTGACGTGTTCACTATGTGGTTGAACAACTCTGGCAATGAGACTGTATGTGTTGTTTTGGGGTATATTAGGAACAGGTAGATTGGTTTCCTGTGATGTTGATCCAGTTTGCTAGCCAGTTTTTCTATAAATATGCATAGCTGGTGGTAAAATAGATCATATTAGAGAACACTTATCAATTATCAAAGTGTAGGACAGGAAAAATGAATTACGCAAGGAGATTGCTATGTCATGTGTCAAGCTCTGTGCAGAGTTCCCAGAATGCACACATGTATACAGTAAGATCCTCCTTTCAAGAAGCTCAGAACCTAAGGTAAGGTAAAATAAAGGTTCCAACACAAGAGTAGTTTGGGATAGAATGGAGCTAGAGATGCGTAGGCCGTAGGGGAGGTCAGTTGATGAGGTTATAAATACCAGTGCACATAATCCAGGTGGTTGGGACAGGGCATGTACAGAGTAGCTGGTAAAAAAGTCACTCAATGAAGAATGAATTTAGGGCTTTAGGGGCCTGGTGGTTCAATGCTGTTGGATTTTGTGTAGGGGTAGTGTTATAGTTTAGATAAGAGGTGTCCACCAAATCTCGTGTGAGACAATGCAAGAATTTTTAGATAAAATGATTAGATTATGAGAGGTACAACCTAATTATTGTATTAATCCACTGATATGAATTAGACAGTATCTGAGGCAGGTAGAGTGTGGCTGGAGGAAATAGATCACCAGGGGTGTGTGTGTGTCTTTGTGGTTTATATTTTCTCTTGGTGAGCACAGCTCTCTCTCTCTCTCTGCTTCCTGGTTGCCATGTCCTGAGCTGTTTTCCTCTGTCATGCCCTTCCACCATGATGCTCTACCTCACCTCAGGCCGAGAGCTGTGCAGTTGGCTGACTGTGGACTGAACTCAAAAGAAACTTATCCTCCTCTAAATTGTTCTAAATTAGGCAAATAAAAAAAACCAAACTAAAACAGGCAGTCATGACAGAAGACAATGCAGAGAAAGTGGCAAGGATAAGGTCAGAAAGGTTATCCCATTTACATACCTTAACTTTTACCCTGAAAATGACATGGTGCCACTACAAAGGCAATGAATATATTTGCAGAGAAGTTTTGTAGCAGCCTGGAAAATAAGATGGGAGTAATGCTAGAATTAAATCCCTTTGGTTTGGCTCCATAATACTCTTCCTTGGCTTTCACTCCCCTAGAGTGATTCCTGTGAATTTTGCAAGGGGAGAATATTAAATCATACAGGAGTAGATCATCATTGTAACCAAGGACAAATTTTACTACTCTTTAAAGCAAGTAAGATTCATGTTTGTCTCTAGGTACACTTTTCATTAGATAGGGAGGAAGCTACTATGGTACACTTGGAAGAGAAAACCATGTTACACATGCAGACTCCTGGTGGATGACCTTTCCAAAGTTAAAGAATGGGATACACCTTCAGCTTTTTGATCCAGAAACGCAGTTCCAGGTTCTTCCAAGAGCCTTCTGGTTCTTTGTGAGTAAATCCCTAGAGGATGACCTCCTCTTTACTTAGAAATGTTCACCAGGATCAGAAGCTCAGCTATCTGCTTGTACTCATTTGAAATCAAGAAATAAACTAGCCCATTAAATTGTAGAAAGTTAGTATCAATATGTTCAAAGCTTTGGGTTTCAAACATACCTGAAAATAATAAAATGTGGCATGAAGACATTTAGAAACTAAATGCTTCCAACCTTTTTACTTCACTCTTGTTTTAATACAAGGTTGCTTTAGGAAAGGAGAATGTACTTATTCTGAATGGTTGAGAAAGACAGACCTAGAGTATATGGGAGAAAGTTACAGGGATTTTATTTTAAAATAATAAAAATATTTCTAGGACTTAGAACTTATCAATTTTATGAATTTTATGGTTTGAAGCTGTTCACATTAGGTTTATATCACTCTGATAATTGACTCCAGTCTGTGATGAAGCTTTCTTAAGAGAAAATGTTTGGGTGATTTTTGTTTTATTGAGGCAAAGTGAATGTACCCTGCAATCCACACTTATTTCTAGAAATATTATTCAATAAAGATATAAAAGTGAGAAATATAAAACACAAAAACAAAAATGACTTTTCTACAAAGTTGAATATATTCAGTGAAAAGGTTGTCCTTATTTTGAGATTATCTCTGTCCTATTTGGCAAGGGGCAGGACTGGGGGCTGGTAAAATAATCTTTGTATTGAGAAGTATTTGTAGAACCTATGTCTTCTTTATTGTTATTTTAATCATCTTTACCTTGAGAAAAGGAGGAGCTGTTAAGCAACATTAGCTTCCGCAAATACTTCCTGAAATGAATGTTTTTCATTAGCCATCAAATCCCAGCTTGTATATCACTCTATGAGAGATGATGGAGAGGGGATTTATTCATTAGATAAATGAGGAACAGAGCATATTTACTTTTTTTATAAACTGTAAATAAAATCAAATAAATAAAATTTTATTCTAAGAGTTAAAAGAAAAATTTTCTGTGTTTCTTGGGGTCAAGTAATGAATGCTTTTCTGTTTATCTTTCTAGGAGAGAGTAGATCTTAAGTACATATTTCTTTTCATTTTTATTTAGCAAACACAGTTTCTTCTTTTTGCAAATTTTAGCCTGTGTAATTCCTCAAAAGATATTAGAATCCTTAATATTAAGTAGCTATGGCTTTATACTAAAAAAACTATAAGCAAATTAAATTAGTATGGTTGTAATTATTGGGTGAGTAAACCATACTTCTAAATTTAAAATAGCAAAAACAATGGTTTTATGAGAAAAATCAAAAGACATATAATTCATTGAATGTTTCTAAGTCACTTTAAATTTATGAAGAATTTTAAAGAATATTGTGTATTTTATTGTGACAAATTTCTTTTCCTGAAAATATTATTAGTAACAATAAACTGCTTTGCAATGGTTTCAAGTTGTCCAGAAATTGTATACTACATCATTGCAAATTGATTTCCACCTCTGGAAAAGCAGCTTCAATCCACACTACTGATGACAAGTTATCTACATTATCTTTGCTTGTGGAAAGATAGGAGTTTATAGAGTGATGGTTGAGCAAAACTGACTGTTTTCCAATCAAAATCGCTGTCTGACATGCTTTATCTGGCAGCCTTGAGTAATGTCCTCATTTTTCATAACTGTGTCATTACGTGCCTGCTCAAGTCCAGGGAAACAGCTGTTTCCTCCTTGCCAGTTTGCTACCCATAAAAAGAAAAACCTACTGGTATAAGTTGGTATAACAAATGCACAACTGATGAATTCATTGTTTCTCATTATGGCAAAATAGATGAGAAAAAGGCATTCAGGAGAGAAGGATATTGACATATGTAAGCGATTCAAACAGTTAAGTCACATTTTGTACCATGAGCAATTAAAGCTTCTGAAATGACATTCAAAGATTTTGTCTAAAGTCATTAGAAATTGCAAACAGAAAGAATAGTCAATTTAATAAACATTTACTAAGTATTTTCTACATCTTGGTATTATGCAAAATTCTGAAAATATGAGAAAATTATACCATAAACAACAAAGGAAATGGATGCATACATTGCTGCAATATGTAAATTTCTCCAATGCCTCTATTGACATTAAGTCTTTGAACTTACTCTATGCTTCCCCAATATAATACCATTTTAAACTTTGTTAGGGATCAAAGAGATTTCAGATTGAAATAGGATAAATTATTTATAATTATTAAATCATCCAAAATTAAGTATTTTAAAATTCTTCAGTGCTAGAGAGCTTGTAATAAAATGCAGCAATTATACATTGTATGTGGTATTATACATTGGTATAATCTTTTTGAAACGTTATCAAGAAATGCCTTTAGTGAGCAATACAATGTTCATATCCTTTGAAACATTCAAAGATCTCTTGTTCCCAGAAATTCATCCGGAAAAGAATAAATTATTCAGGAAACAAGCTACATAAATTAAGATACCCATTGCAAAAATTTTTTAAAATGAGATCCTTGCAGATGCACTAAAACAAAACAAAACCAAAAAGGATCTTAAAGTAGTTATAACACATCAGTTCAAGGAAATATAATGTGATCATAAAATTTGTTATAACAACAATTTAGCAAATATCTGGGGATAGTTATACATACTTCTGGTTATGGTAGAGTTTCATGTAGCAGTCTGATGCTTTTGCCTACAATTAATTTTAAAAGTCAGAAAAAAAATCTCCACAAAAATCTTGATGAAAGTACTAGGGGATTTTCAAGCCACTAGGATGAGAGGGGACAGATCAAGGGAGAAGGGAACTCATCAAGTTGTGCACAACTTTCAGCATGCTGTTTTTCCTCTTAAGGCATTTGCCCATTTCCAGTGTAGGTCACGAGGCCAAGAGGCCAAGAAACTGGCCAGAGTACGTGCTGGCAGATAAATGAAGAGTTTTAAGGCAATCTCTTCAGTATGGGAAAATAAAATTTGAGTTTGTTGCTAAAATGACTTGGATTTGAATGATTAAGATCTCAGTGAGAACAAAGGTACAAATAAGTCACCTTGACAGGAGACACATGTTTAACCACTAAAACATATGCCATTTCAGCTGTGAAGTAGAAAGTGACTATAAAGCAGAGTAGACTTTTTGGCAGTCTTCTTGTACTGAGGAAAGAAATGGGGTTTAGAGGATATCAAGGAGGATGTCTCTAAAATACAAACTAGTTTGTTGGTTACAGACCCTAGAGGGCTATACCTAAGGACATGGGCAAAAAGTGTTTGGACCAGATTAATAGGTAGATTTAAGTCCACTAAGTCTACTGATTAGATTGGGGTGATCTGCTCCCTGTTGACCACAAAAGAATAGCATAAAGCATCTCTCGAGGGAGATATATTATCAAGAACCTGAAAAAATATACTTTTTTAATACTAAGAATCAGGAAGAATAGGCAGTAAGGCAAATTCAAATTCTTTAGAGGACTGTAAGAGGATCCAGTGTTGCAAATATTTAAAACATTGAGAGAGAGAATGGAGGAACTTTAGATTATGAAGGGGGAAATGAGAGCGGGGAGGGCAGGGGGTATGAAAAATGGATGAGACAGACATCATTACCCTATGTTCATGTGTGAGTACATGAATGAGATGAATCTACATCGTGCACAACCGTAGATACGAAAAGTTGTACCCCACTTGTGTACAATGAATCAAAATGCAGTCTGCAAAATTTTTAAAACAAAATTAAAAAAAGGAAGTGAAAACCAAAAACCAGAAAAACTAAAAACCATTCTCAAGAGAAAAGACAAAACAGAGGTTATCCCCAAAACCACAGATGTTGGAATAAGCTTTCAAGGATTTTATAGTAACTATCAAAACCATGTTCAGTAAAGAGAAGGAAATACTACAAACTTCTCATTAGATGCTGTTATAAGGAGATAAGATATAACATTTTCAAAATGTCAAAAGAATTATTAGAATTGAACAATATGTCTTACAAAAGAAATATTTTAAATTGATGACCTAAATTTCCACCTGAAGACAGTAGGGAAAAAAAACAAATTAAATCCAAGTGAGTAAGCAGGAAGAAAATAATAAACATAAGGGTACCAATCAATGAAAGGAAAAAGAGAAAATTAACAGAACTTGATTTAGCAATACTGTTCAACAGTAAAAGAGACAACACAGATTATCAGCATCAAGAACAAAAGAGATTATTGTTACAGATTCCTTACATGGTAAAAGGGTAATAAAGGAATTTTATGACCAAGTATATCAACAAATATATTAGCTTAGGTAAAATATTTGAAAAAATTTAAACAGATGAGTATTTGAAAAAATACAACTAACCCAAATAGACACAACAAAAATCTGGTTAGCCTTATATCTATGAAAGATACTGAACATTTTTCTGAAAACTTGTTCAGGCATTTCAGATTCACCTGTTCACTGGAAAGTTCCTTCAAATATTCAAGGAATAAATAAGTTCTTTCAAATATTCAAGGAAGAAATATCACCAATTGAACTCATTCAGTAAAGAAGATAGGGGAAAATTATTAACTCATGATAGGAAGACAGGACAACCTTAATATTCACTTCAAAAAATATACAAAAAAAAAAAAGAAAGAAAACTGCAGTTCCCAAACCCTCATTACTGTAGTTAAAAATATTACCAATGTACTAGCAAATCAAATATAATCAAACATAACAATATGTCAAAAGGATGCTACATTATGACTAACGTTTATAACAGGAAGCAAGATTCATTTAATATTTGAAATCAACCATTGTACTTCACCAGTTTAACACGTTAAAAAAAAGTGGAAAAAAAAAAGTCCAAAGCTGTCGAAAGAACATTACCTCAAATTCAGTACTAATCAAAGTTAAAAAACAAATCTAATGAAACTCCAATCTCTTGGTAAACTAAAAATAGAAATGAACTTCCTAGATCTGATAAAGCGTTCTGTAAAAAAAACATGGAAAACATAATGTTTGATGATGATATATTAAACATTTTCTAAATTTGGGGGCAAAGTGAAGATTCTCATTCCCAAGACTTTTATTGTAGTGAAAAGTATCAAGTATTCAAAATTATACTTGATACTTTTACTATAATAAAGAAATAATAAGTGTCACTAGCCCTATATGGAAGAGAGGAGAGTGCCTGCCCCCCACTAGTGCCACCTGCAGAGAAGGGGAAAGTGCTGGTGCTGGGGGCCCCGTGGTTCCCCAGGCTGGCCTCCATCTTGGGTCACTGCAGCTGATACCATACCCCCCATGTGGTAGCCCCCACCCTAGGACAACAGACAGAGTCTGGAGGCAACAATCCACCATACCAAAGCCCACCACAGCACTGCGTATATGAACAGGTTGCCTAAAGCCACTACAACGGCCTGCCCTCACAGCTCCGTCTCTGAAAGCAGTTGGAGCCAACCTCCATGGCCATCTTAGGTTGCCTCTGCTGCCTCTGCCACCATCTTTAGTTGGGGCAGCTTCCATCTTGGGACACCTGCTGGAGACTAGAAGGCTGCTTTCATTCTCTTTTTGTGAACCATTGGAAACTGCAGACACTGTTGCAAACTTACTTTTTATACTGTAGGGAATAATTGAACATATCAATTCTGTTTATTGCATCAAAACTGTAAATGTCTTAGTAGGGGCTAACTGATTTAAAGCTGCATATTGTTTGCATTGGATGCTGTGAATATTGATCTCTCCCTAAAAGGTGAGGTCTTGGACATTTTATATCTATAGGGTAGAAACCTTAAAACCTTGGATCCATAATGCTACAGGGAAAGAAACCCAAACAACATGAAAAAACAAGGGAAAAAAGCACCCCAAACAAACCAAGATGCAACAATGAAAGAATTCATTGACAGCACAGTAGATGAAATATCAGAGAGAGAATTCAGAATGTACATAATTAAAATGATCTGCAAATTAAAGGATGATATAAGAGAGCAAATGCAGGAAACAAAATATCACTTCAATAAAGAGCTATGAGAACAAAGGCAGGAAGCAAAAGATTACTTCAGTGAAGAGATAGAGATAATGGAAAAAACAAGCAGAAATCCTTGATATGAAGGAAACAAACCAAATTAAAAACTCAATAGAAAGTATCACCAACAGACCAAATTATGTAGAAGACAGAACCTCAGACAATGAAAACAAAATATATAATCTAGAAAATAAAGTTGACCACACAGTGAAGATAGTAAGGAACCATGAAGAGAATCTTCAAAAATTATGGAATAACATGAAAATTCTAAATTTAAGAATTATTGGGATAGAGGAAGGCACAGAGCTGAAGCCAAAGGAATGAACAATCTATTCTATTCAATGAAATAATATCAGAAAATTTCCCAAACCTGAAAAATGAAATGGAAAATCAAATACAAGAGGCTTCTAGGACACAAATGTACAAAATTACAACAGACCCACACCAAGGCATATTATAATGAAAATGACTAGCATACAAAGTAAAGATAGAAGCTTAAAGGTCACAAAATAAAAGTATCAGATTACATATAGAAGGGAACCAAACTGATCTCAGCAGATTTCTCAACCCAGACCATTAAAGCTAGGAGGTCCTGGAACAATATATATCAAACTCTGAAAGAAAATGGATGCCAACCAAGAATCTTATATCCAGCAAAATTAAACTTCAAATTTGATGATTAGATAAAAACCTTTCATGATAAACAAAAGTTAAAAGAATTTACAACTAGAAAGCCTGTACTACAGAACATTCTCAGCACAATTTTCCATGAGGAGAAAATGAAAAACAACAATGAAAGAAAACAAAGGGAGGAATTACACTAAAGGAAAAGCTAATCAAAGGAGAAACCGAGTCAAGTTAAAAACCAAAAATTAACCAAAATGACCAGGAATACAAACCATATCTCAATAATAAACCTGAATATTAATAGTCTAAATTCATTAATTAAAAGGACACAGACTGGCAGGTTGGATTAAAAATAAAGACCCATCAATATGCTGCCTCAAGAGACTTATCTCATAGGAAAAGACATCCACAGACTGAAGGTGAAAGGATGGGAAAAAGTGTATTACTTTCATGGTCTGCATAAAAAAGCAGGGGTTTCCATCCTCATATCAGATAAAGTGGACTTCAAGACAAAGTCAGAAGAGACAAAGAAGGACATTTCATACTGCTTAAGGGAATCAGATACCAACAAGACATAACAATTGTAAACATTTATGCCCCAAACAATGGAGCATATATGTATATCAAACAAATCCTTCTTGATTTCAGGAATAAAATAGACAAAAACACAACAACACTGGGTGAATTCGACACACCTCTCTCACCATTGGATTGAACTTCCAAACAAAAACTAAACAAATGAACTATAGAACTAAATAATACAATCAATAACTTAGACTTAAGAGACATTTATAGAATATTCCATCCATCAAGTGAATACTGTTTCTCAGCAACATATGGATCCTTCCCTAAAATAGACCATATGTTATGCCACAAAACAACTCTTAGCAAATGCAAAAAAATAGAGATACTACTCTGTATTCTATCAGACCTTAATGGACTGAAACTAGAAATCAATGATAAAATAAAAAATAGAAGCTACTCTAATACCTGGAAACAAAATAAAACACTATTGGACGGATAACAGAAGACATCAGGGAAGAGATTAAAAAATTAATAGAGGTAAGTGAGAATACTGATACCACATATCAAAATCTCTGGGACAGCCCTTCAATGGATGAATGGATAAACTATGGTAAATATACAAAATGGAATATTATCCAGTTATAAAAAAGAATAAAATTATGGCATTTATAGGTAAATGAATGGAGTTGGAGAATATCATGCTAAGTGAAATCAGCCAGCCCTCAAAACCAAAGACCTAATGTTTTCTCTATAAGTAGATGATGATACATAACAGGGGGTGGAGAGTAAGAGAAGAATGGAGGAACATTGGATTGTGTAGAGGTCAATGGGGAGGGCAAGAAGGGAAAGATGAATTGAGACAGACTTCATTACCCTATGTACATGTATGATTATACAGTGGGGTGAATCTACATCATGTACAACCATAGAAATAAAAAGTTGTACCTCATTTGTGTACAATGAATCAAAATGCAGGCTGTAGAAATAAAAATAAGTAAAATTTAAAAACAAAACAAAAATAGTACTTTACCACTTTAAAAAAAATCTCTGGAACACTCTGAAGGCAGTCCTAAGAGGAAAGATCGTTGAGTTCATTCATTAAAAAAATGACAAGTCAACAAATAAATGACCTAACATTACATCTCGAAGCCCTAGAAAAAGAACAAATCAACACCAAAAGTAGTAGAAGAGGGGGGATATAGTTTAGCTGGTAGAGTGCCTGACTCACAAGCACAAGGCCCTGGGTTCAATCCCCAGCACTGCAAAAAAACAAAACAAAACAAAACAAAACAAAAACAAAACGTAGAAGACAGGAAATAATTAAAATCAGAGCTGAAATTAAAGCAAAAGAAACAATTAAAAAATTGACAAAACAAAAAGTTGGTTCTTTGAAAAAAATCAATAAAATTGATAAACCCCTTAGCCACAGTAATGAAGAGAAGGAGAGAGAAAACTCAAATTACTAAAATTCATGATAAAAATGGAAATATCATGATGGACACTACTGAAATACAGAAGATAATTAGAAATTATTTTGAAAATTTGTACAAAATAGAAAATATTGAAGACATCAAAAAATTCTAGAGACATATGAACTACCCAAACTGAATCAGAACATACACAATTTAAACAGGTAAATTTCATGCAGTGAAATAGGAGACACCATCAAAAGCCTACCAACCAAGAAAAGACCAGGGTCAGATGGATTCTCAGCTGAGTTCTACAAGACCTTCAAAGAAGAACTAATACCAATACTCCTCAAAGTAGTCCATGAAGTAGAAAAGGCAGGAACCCTACCAAACTCATTCTATGAAGCTAGTATCATCCTGATACCAAAACCAGGCAAGACACATCAAGGAAAGAAAACTTCAGACCAATATCCCTGATAAATACAGATGCAGAAATTCTTAATAAAATTCTGGCAGATCACATAAAAAACATATTAAAAAGATAGTACACCATGATCAAGTAGGGTTCAACTCAGGGATGCAAGGTTGGTTCAGCATATGGAAATCAATAAACATAATACATCACATCAATAGACTTAAAGATAAGAATCATATGATCATCACAATAGATGCAGAAAAGGTATTTGACAAAACACTGCACCCATTCATGTTTAAAATACTAGAAAAAATGGGGATAATAGGAACATACCTCAACATTGTAAAAGCTACATATGCCAAACCCAAGGCCAACATCATTGCAAAATTGTAAAATTGAGGAAAATTGAAAGCATTCTTTCTAAAAACTGGAACAAAACAGGGGTGCCCTCTTTCACCATTTCTGTTTAACATAGTCCTGGAAACTTTAGCCAGAGCAATTAGACAGACAAAAGAAATTAAAAGGATAGAAATAGGAAAGGAAGAACTCAGCCTATCACTATTTGCCCACAACATGATTCTCCATTTAAAGGATCAAAGAAATTTGACCAGAAAACTTTTACAACTAATAAATGAATTCAGCAAAGTAGTAGGATATAAAATCAACACCCATAAATCTAAGGTATATCTATACATCAATGATGAATTCTATGAAAGAGAAATGAGGAAAATTACCTCATTCACAATAGTCTCAAAAAAAAAAATACTTGTGAATCAATCTAACAAAAGAGGTGAAAGAGCTCCACAATGAAAACTACAGAACACTAACAAAAGAAATTAAATAAGAACTTAGAATTTTGAAATATCTCTCATGCTCTTGGATAGGCATAATTAATATTGTCAAAATGGCCATACTATGTAAAGTGCTAAACAGATTCGATGCAATTCCAATTAAAATCTCAATGTTTTTCCTCATCGAAATAGAGAAAGAAATTATGAAATTCATTTGTAAAAATAGGAGACCCAGACAAACCAAAGAAATTCTTACCAAGAAGAGTGAAGTAGGAGGCATCATAATACCAGACCTTAAACTATATTACAGAGCTATAGTAACAAAAATGGCATGGTATTGACACCAAAATAAACAGGTAGACTAATGGTATAGACAGGAGACACAGAGACATACCCACATAAATAAAGTTATTTCATACTAGACAAAAGTGCCAAAACATACATTGGAGAAAAGACAGCTTCTTCAACAAATGGTGCTGGGAAAACTGGAAATCCACATCCAGCAAAATGAAATTAAATCCCTACCCCACCCTGCACAAAACTCAACTCAAAGTGGATCAAGAACCTAGGAATTAGACCAGAGACCATGCACTTAATAGAAGAAAAAATAGGCCCAAATCTTCATCATGTTGGCTTGGGACCTGACATCCTTAACAAGACTCCTACTGGGAAAAAAATAAAATTAAGACTCAATGAATGGGATGGTTCAAACTAAAAAGCTTCTTCTAAGTAAAGGAAACAATCAATAATATGAAGAGAGAGCCTACAGAGTGGGAGAAAATCTTTACCACCTGCACATCAGATAGAGCACTAATCTCCAGGCTATATAAAGAACTCAAAAAACTTAACACCAAAAACCAAATAACCTTTTCAATAAATGGGCTAAGGAACTGAGCAGACACTTTACAGAAGATATACAATCAATCAGCATGTATATAAAAAAATGTTCAACATCTCTAGTAATGAGAGACATGCAAATAAAAACTACTCTAAGACATTATCTCGCTTTAGTCAGAATGGTAATGATCAAGAATACAAGCAACAATAAGTGTTGGTGAGGATGTGGGGAAAAAGGTCCACTCATACATTGCTGGTGGGACTGCAAATTAGTGCAACCACTTTGGAAAACAGTATGGAGATTCCTTAGAAAACATGGAATGGCACCACCAATTGACTCAGCTATTCCTCTCCTTGGTCTATACCCAAAAGGCTTAAAAACTACATACTACAGTAATGCAGCCACATCAATATTTATAACAGCTCAATTCATAATAGCTAAGCTATGAAATCTACTAGATACCATTCAATAGATGAATGAATCAAGAAACTGTAGCATATATATATATGTGTGTGTGTATATACATATATATGTGTGTGTGTATATATATATATACGTATATATATACGTATATATATATATACATACAGTGGAATATTACTTAGCCTTAAAGGAGAATAAAATTATGGCATTTTCAGGTAAATGAATGGAGTTGGAAAATATTATGCTAAGCGAAATAAGCCAATCCCCAAAAATCAAAGGCCAAATGTTTTCTCTGATAAGTGGATGCTAATTTATAATGGAGGGAAGGGATGAATGGAGGAACTTTGAATTGGGCAAAGGGAGTGAGGGGAGGGAATGGGACAGGAGAGTGGGAAATGTGGTGGAATGAGATTGAGATCATTAACCTAGGTACTTGTATGATTGCATGAATGGTAAGGACTCTACATAATATACAATGAGAGAAATGAATAGTTGTGCTCCATTTTTGTACAATGAATTGAAATACCTTCTGCTGCCATGTATAACTAATTAAAACAAATTAAAATTAAAAGTAATAGGAAATAAATTATTATTTACTTTCAAGTTTAATAATTATTTGTATTCTTGAATACTTTCAAAAGATGTCTATTATTTTGCCTAAATAATACATAATTTTCCTTCTAAAAGGAGGAAGGGAATATTGAAAGATGGATTTTTATCATCTTCTTTTCTATGCTTTCAAACATTTCTAAAAATTAAAAGAATCAACAACAAAAAAGGAAATAACAAGCACAGATCTGAAAATAAGTAAAGCTGTTTTTTTGCAGATAACATAATTACTAAAGTAGATTATCCTGTGGATTCTGCAAATTAAATGCTGAAATAAATGTTGACTTTAATGTTATAAGAAATAGGGTTAATATAGAAAATCAGTTTTATTTGTATGTGTAAGTAGCAAACAATCAGAAAGTGATGTTTAAAAACCAATTGCATTAATCACAGCATGTCAAACTGTTTTGAATTAATTAGTATATTTTTCTCTTATTGATCTCTCTTAGGTCAACTTGATTTTCAGGTCCAGCTGAGGAACCCAAAGATGGTAGAGGTGAAATATGTATGAAACTTCTGAGAGCACTTCATGGTCATAAACTGGAAGTTTCAATATTATTAAATGTCAGTTGCCTCCAAATTATTCTACAGTTTTACTGAAATCTCAATAAAAATTGCAGTAGGATTTTATTTTTTATGAAAATGACAAGTATGAAATATATATAAAACTACAAAGAGCAAACAATAACTAAGACAATTTTAGGCATCAAAATTTGAGGCCTTATACTGCGCATAATCAAGGCTTAATATAAAAGCTCCCATAGTTTTGTATTGGCACAAGGTTCATCTACAACACCCAGAATAGTTAATCAAGTATTTGAGGAGGACTCAATGGGAAGTCTCTACTTTAAATATATCAGTTGGAGCTGGTATCAAACTGTGGCTCTGTTTTCTTCAATTAAATATGATTTTTAATCTATCCAAAGTAATAATCACAGTTACATTTACTATGTACATTGTGTAGACTGCATTTAACATCTCATCTAAGTTTAATAACATTCTTTTATTAAGAGCACTAATCTCCAGAATCTATAAAGAACTCAAAAAACTTTACAAGAATACAAATAACCCAATCAAGAAATGGGCTAAAGAAATGAGCAGATACTTTACAGAAGAAATCTACATGCAATCAAGAGATATATGAAAAATGTTCAACATCTCTAGCAATTAGAGAAATACAAATCAAAACTACCCTAGGATTTCATCTCACCCCAATTAGAATGTCTATTATCAAAAATACAAGCAATAATATGTGTTGGCAAGGATGTGAGGAAAAAGGTACACTCACACAAGGTGGGTGGGGTTGCAAATTGGTGCAGCCACTCTGGAAAGCAGTATGGAGATTCCTTAGAAAACTTGGAATGGAACCACCATTTGACCCAGCTATCCCACTCCTTGTCCTATACCCACAGAACTTAAAATCAGCATACTACAGTGATGCAGCCACATCAATGCTCATAGCAGCTCAATTCACAATAGCTAGATTGTGGAACCAACCTAGATGCCCTTCAATAGATAAATGGATAAAGAAACCATGGTATATATACACAATGGAAAATTATTCAGTCATAAAGAAAAATAAAATTATGGCATTTTCAGGTAAATGGATGGAGTTGGAGAATATCATGCTAAGGGAAATAACCCAATCCCAAAAAACCAATGGCTGAATGACTTCTCTGATAAGTGGTTGATGACACACAATGGGGGTCGGGGGAGGTAAAGGAAAAATGGAAGAAGGATGGATTGTGTAGGCGGAAGTGAGGGGTGGGGAGGGGACAAGGAAGGAAAGATAATAAAATGAGACAAACATCATTACCCTATGTGCATGTATGAATATGCAAATGGTGTGACTCTACTTGATGTACAACCAGAGAAATGAAATTTGTACCCTATTAGTGTACAATGAATGAAAATAATAAAGAATTAATAAATATTTATAGACATGCATTATATAATTGTAATGTATATTTTATAATTAATCATAACTACTGAAATTTACAGAAGAAATTTAAATTAAGAAAAATAAAGAAACGAACTCATAGTCACACAATTAGTTATTGGCATAGTTGAAGGGGATTCAAGTCATCCTATTACTAGAGCCCAATATTCTAACCTCCAGGTTATTGCCACAAGGAGCTATTTGATGTTCACTGAATGTGCAATGGATTTTAATTCAGGCATTATTTATATCTAGGTTATAAGAGGGAACTGAATCATGCTTCTTTTTAGTTTCCATACCTTGCAGGCAAAGAATATTTGTCACACAATATTTTATCATATTTTAGGCAATATATCTAAATTCTATAATAAATGATACCTGAACTCAATAGTCTTGGTGTTTTTTTCAAATTTAATACTAGAAACCTAAACAAAACCTTGAATTTTTCCTGATAATTCATTTACATTTTCCCTAACTTTGCAATGACATAAATTGTACCTTATGTAGTTTGAAGATGTTCCTCTAAAATAACTAAACTAATAGGCATGAAAGTTTTCAAAATGACCATTACAAAGTTAAAAATTTATTATTTTGCTCCTGGGGATAGACAGGCCCATAGTAAGTTTCTTGCAGATAGAAAAACAATGTGTTCTTTGTTGAAATTGAAGTGACTTCAAAATATGCATTTAATTATGAGATACATATTTATGCCTTTGGGAGAACACTCCTGGTCATTTTGGCAGGGAAATTAGACTCAAATAGATGCAATAAAGGGTCGCTGTGAATTTTCCTCTGACCATTCCCACAAATGCAATGGTGTTCAAACATCCATGTTCAGTTCAGAGTTGTACATGTACCTGCATGGCAAATACTGAATTATATAAGTGTTCATTTTCTGTTTGTCCTACTTAATACATAAAAAGTAACTTTCCGATGATTTGCTCTTGACAAGATAAAGGAATCATAATTAGTCTTTGCTCAGTGAAAATGAGCAGTAAGAAGAAAATTCCTCTTAAAGCTTGATCTGAATTATATTCTATGTTTCTGGCTCAGCAATGAAGCACCTTTCTACATTTGATGATCTCTTACTAATCTAACTATGCCTTTAAAATGCTTTTTGTAGCCTCAGTGATAAAAGTTTGAGTGTTTCATGTTCATATTTTTTAGCCCAGTTTTAAGAGATAAATGAATCATTTTCATTGTGAACCTCACTGAACTTCAATTTGCTCCTCTGTAACATGTAGAAATAATAGCAACCTCAGAGATTTTTGTGGATATCAAAGAGTACTGCTCTTGGTAATTGACAAATTGTGGATATCCATCATCCACAAGCTATGGTTTTTCTGCCTCCAAATTTCATCTGTAGAAGGATTCTTGCTGAACAGCTATTTTCTATGTTGAGAGAACAAAAATATTTGTAGTATTTTTAAAGATCATGAAACTCTAAATGTGTTTAGTAATAAGCAGATATTTCTTATTATTTTCCATCTATAAAATGGGGATAATAATAGCATCTAAGTCATAGGATTGTTGTAGAGAGTCACTGAACAAATTACAAACAGATTGCCAAGAAGAGCACAGGGCATATGGTAAACACTCAATAAATATACCTTTTATTATTAACATTGCATAATCAAGGTCCATAGGCAAGCATTTGGAGGCAACGGGGACCAATATAGAAAATAATCTGTTGTTCTCATTACAGGAGGTTAGTTGATTTTCTCCGGTGAACTGTCTCCAAGGTATTGGATAGGAACATGGACTAAAGATTGGCCAGCATAAGAAATAGTTTGTCTCCTTCCTTTACTGTGCACTCCATAAACATGTTTTAAAAAAAATTTCCAGACATGGTATTTAATGGATGTCAGCTCAGTGAGCTTGAATTTGTAAGAAAAATGGAATTTCCAAATTAGAAGAAAATCCATCAATTAAAGACTTATTAAGAAAAACTGCAATGATTATTTATTTATAAACATAAATTCTGTTTTCTATGTGCTACACATTGTTCTAAGTGCTTCTACAATATTAGCTAATTCAGTGATCATAATAAGTGATTGTGGTAGCCTCTGGTACTATTTCTACTTTACATATGGGAAAACTGAAGCATACAAGTGTTGAGCATATTTTTGAGGTTGCACTGCTAATATATTTAAAATTGATTTGTATCCAAGCCGTCTGGATTCAAAGTCTTTGGTATTAACCACTACCAGGGTTTATCAAGGAACATTTGAAAAAACATTTGATTCTGGAAACTTTCTCCAATATAGCATTTTTTTTTGGTATTTTAGTTAATATCCCACCATTTGGTCTCATGACATACAAGACTCATGATATGGTCCCTATATCTGAAGACACTTACTTTATTTTATTATTATTTGGTCCAGCAAGTATTCTTCATAGGAAGCACCCAGGCTTGAGAGTACAAATACTGGTCTTGTTTTGCTGGCTGGCTGTGTGACCTCTACCTATTCCACCATCTTTCATAATGCATTGTTTTTGTGCAATTTACAAGGGAGATTCTTTGGTTAAATAGGCTTGGAAAAAGCATTGGTTATATGAGATTTTTCATAAAGAAAGTGTTCCAATCAAAATAATTTTCTGAAATAGTGTTTTTTACATACCTAAGTGGAGAATCCTGGTATATACAGCATATTAAAATATTTGAGAAGTTGAAAGGTGAGTTAGAAAATCAGACTGAAATCAACACTATGTGTTCTTGCAAGTTTGCAGTTATCTCTTATTGGCAGGAAATCTATTACTAATCATTGTATTCCTTGTGCCTAGTAGAGTTCTTTGTGCAGATAAGTAGGAATGGAAAGACTAATATGACAAGTGTTTCCAGAGAAATCCCAAAGAGGATTGTCCCATGGGAATGACATCAAGACATTTTTTTTCTGGAAACAATGGGATGCTTTTGTAATACAAAATATACAGTTTGTGGAACCAAAGAAAGTGTGATGTTTAACCAAATACAGAAAAGATGTAGTTGCTTTCATTGGTAAGGAAAAAAACAATTTCTGGAGCTCTGAATAGAAGTATTTAAAATATCATGTTTTGGGTTTGTAATTTTCCTGTGTTTCTTAAAGCTGCAAAATAATTCCTACTCAAAAATTACATTTTAAAAATTCAAGCAATTTTCTAGTTATAACATGACTATTTTTATAACTGAAACATCTTTTTTTAAATTCAGAAACTCCAATTGATGGTGTACCATGCTTTGCACTGAAATTTGATAAGCAACATGAAAGATTTGTTTAACAAGTTGTATTGAATGTCTGATGTGTAATCACCCACTCTTTTGCTTTCCCTCGACAAAGTTCAATATTTCATTGGTCCTAGAGATAGCAGTCAATATCCTGACACCCAATCATGTTAATTCAGACTATCAAAGACATAGCCTCAAATTTTTTGAAAAAGGTGCTTAGCCATTTTGTGGGTCACAGAAAAGAGGTAGAACTTTGGTTTTGTTTATGTAAGTTATCTCACTGAAAGATTAACAATATTGCTTTTAACATCATGGAGACCCCTAAATAGCCATGTCCATTATCACTAATGCTATACAGATCAATATTCAATATTTGAAAACTAAGACTTTTGGGGCAGTTTCACCTTTGTAGGTTACTTGGGAAATATGAACTGTTCAATTGTTGGATCGTAGGAGACAGTAGGTGTCAAAAGTGTACAACACTTGTCCTAATGTGAATTAACCCAGGCAGACAGTATTACTTATGCAAATACCTAGGGAAGGGGTAAATGTGGACTAGAACTTGGGAAGAAAATGCTTTCTTCCAAGTTCTAATTTGAAGTCTGCCTCTGTTGCCTGCTAACATCCAGGCCCAGGCACTTTGTTCTATTTTAATTCCTTTTCTTCAACATACTGACTTGTTCTGTTATATTTAGAAATGACATAAATATAACTCCTCCACAATGGCGGAACACAGGATTCATTGGAAATATTACTTTTTGCTATATATGTCTTTGCACACTGTCATGTTCACAATTGTTCAAAGATTTTTTTCCTCCACAAATATTTTTTCACTGTGTAATTCTTTGGCATTATGCTATTAATGATGATGGCACCTATCCAGACATTAAATATCTGTGACCCATTGCTGGCTTAACAAGGTGTATAAAAATTTCAAATACTTGGTCGCTTTTCTTCATTTTAATGCCAATTATAAGACTTTTAAAATAATTACCTGTTCTATATTTATATCATGAAAGCCCCAGAATAAAAGCAAATCTCTTCCAAATGTAACTTGCTCTCTTAATAAAGATGATATTTATTTGGGATTCCTTTTATATAACCTTTCAAAAAATACATCCATTACCTTTATATAGACCGATTTTAGAAGATAATCAGAATAAAGTGAAAAATTCAGTAATAGATATGTACTGGTTTATAATTTTAACTTCAATTATACACAGTAATTCTAGGATTATATCCTGTGAATACACAGTAACTTTAAATATTGAATTTAGACTTTATTTTGAAGATAATGCAAAAATTTAAAAATAAATGTAAGAATAAGATAGGTACTACACATTTTATAGAATTTTTGATGTTTACTCTGGAATTAATAAACATTTTCCGGGAATAGAACCAAATGGTCAAGAAAGTTTACAGCAGAAATAGTCTCTCATATGGTACAGATACTGGAGTTATGGGACAGACATAATAACACAAGTTATTACTATATTCATAGAAATTGATGGAATCATGGAGAGAACTGGTCTATATCTAAAAATTCATAGAAATAGTGTATATGAGAAATATAACAATGGGAATAAAAACTTGACGAATTTATTATAACAGCAAATTTATTTTGTAGAAGAGACTCACACTAAATTAGAAGGCAGGTCAATAAACATTTCCAAATCCATATACATGAAGGGAAAAAAGCATGAAGATAGACAAAAGAGTGAAAGGGCGTGATGAAATGATTTAACATAAATGTAAGTGAAGTCACAGAAGGAGAACAAAAAGGAAGGGGGCAAGACTAATATTGAAAAAAGAAGTGATTGAGATCAGTTTCTTAGAACTAATGAACTACACCAAGTCAGTGTTATTCGAAGATTTCTTTGAACTCTAAGAAGAACTGTGAAGAACACTTCTGGGCACAGAATAGTAAAATCTACTTTTACTAGTAAAACACACACACACAAATTGAAAATCTTAGCAGCAAACAGTGGAAAGACATATTACCTTCAAAGAAACACCAATGAGACTGACAGCTGACTCAAAGGAAATGATAACCAAGGACAACAAATTGCATTGCTAAAGTGCTGAAAACAAGTAACTGTCAACATCAGATTCTACACAGATCAAGCTATTCTTTAGTAAATAACATAAAATAGTCATTTTTAATATAAAACAGACAAAGATTGAGATTATTTATTGTTAGCAGACATGCATTTCAATAAATAGCAAAAACGTGTTCTTCCTACAGTAAGAAAATAATCTCAGATGGAATCACAGAAATGTTGAAAGGGAAAAAGCACCTTAGAAATGATAACTAATGGAAAACAGTACTTGAATTTTGAGTATGTTACTTAGGCTTAAGTCAGGAGTTGGAAAACAGACAAAGAATGAATATAAAGAATTATTCACTAATTAAAGGAGTCTGTTAGTCAGCTTTTTTGTCGTGACTAAAATACCTGACCACAACAACTTACAGGAGTAGAAGTTTATTTTGGGTCATGGTTTCAGAGGTTCAGTTCATGGTCAGTCAGGTCCATTGCTCTGGGCCCAAGGTGAGACAGAGCATCATGGTGTAAAGGCATGGCCCAGAAGTACTCCTCACCTCACAGTGGCAGAGAAGCGAAGAGATAAAGGAAAAGGGGCTGCAGGGAGGATGAACCCTTCTGGAACACTGACCCCTCCAGCCATGCCCCAGCTGCCTACAGTTACCACTTAGTCCATTCAAACTGGATGGACTGATGAGGTTACTGCTCTCATTATTGAATCATTTCACCTATGAACATTCCTGTATTAACACAGGAGGTTTTGGGGGACACCTCATATCCAAGCCATAACAAGGGAGGATGAGCAGAAAAGAATATGGGTTTTATAAGCAGCTTGTGCACACAAAACAAACAACATAAAACAGCTGATAGCTCTAGACTGAGGGAGAATGGGGTAGCTTTTCCTCCCCAAACATGAGATTCAGACTTCTTTAAGGAGGGCATGCTGCCACAGAGCCATAAAGAAAGATGTTTTCTGGAAAGCATGTGTGTAGGCTGGAGGTGATATATGGAAAGGGACCCTTTAAAGTGGAGACAGTTGCCCATGGGTGTGGCCAGGTCTGCTGTGCAAGCAGCCTACTGGGACTTTTCTCACTAGGAGTCATTGGAATGGGGAGAAAAAAACTCTGCCACGGGTTCCAAAAAGCACAACTGGAGTTCTTAGAAATGGCCATGGAGTGAGACCTAAAGAGGTGGTTGAAAGTGAACTGTGAGGTTATCAGGGTGCCCATACTAAATAAGAACATGCAGCACCCCACCCAGGAGGAAAGAGCTCCCTGCTGTTTTTATGTTCCATTTTTTGGAGAAGTCTCACATCCTGCAGATTCTGGAGATGACAAGAAGAAAAGTCCAGAGGGTGTGCCTTGAGTATGACAAGGCAGGCAATAATAACTTGGGACCCTAAAAACTTGATAATTGTCTCACTAATAATACTCCTTGTGTGGTTTAACAATACGTGTAACTGCAGTACATGTTAAAGTAGTGCAAAAGCTGGGAGTGAAGCAAAAGAGTTCTAAGGTCGTTATTTTATCTACAGAATGGAAAAGGTAGTAAGGTATAATGTACCAAGTCAAGGATATTTATTGTTATCCCTAAGGACACCATTAGAAGGATGATAAAAGACAGTGTGATTAAGAAGGTCAATAGGGAAGCAAATAATGAAAAAAGCTGGAGCTAAATGTAAGGGAAGAGAGGGAAGAAAAAAAGAAGAGATGGAACAAAGCAACAACATCTATATATAATATATATTATACCAAAATATATATAATATATATCAAACCCAAATAACTTGATGTCCAGTTAAAAAGAAATATTTTAATACTGAAATGAAAACTATAGTCAGTTTTAAATGGAAAAAGATAAATTATAAAAATTGCCACCAAGAGAAAGCCAGGGAGAACAGACTACTAGCAGATGGTTTGAACTTGAAGGCAAGAAACTATTACTAACAACAAAAGGGACTTTTCACAATAATAAAATTGTTAATCCAATAAAACATAACACTGCATTATTTGCATACACTTGAAATTTGAATCCAAAAAATCTATAGCAAAAACTGGAAGAATTATTGGAGAAATAGAAAAGCCCATAATTATATCCAGAGGCTTTTTCATATCTCTGTCACTGAGAAAAAATAGACTGAAAAAGTTAGTAAGGGACAGAAGATTTAGAAACTATAAATAACAAACTATTCTAATTTAAATGTTTAAAGAACATCAACAAATACAGACAACACATTATATTCAAATATGCATGGAACATCTACCAAAAATGACAAATTATTATGCTACATAGCAAGTCTCATGGTAATTCAGAGAATTTGCTGACTACAGAGAACTTAAACTATTCTTACTACTAATAAAGATAGCTATAAAATCCCCAAATGCTTTCAAGTTAGTCTATACACTTGTAAATAACCCATGGGTTACTTAAAAATGAAAATTAGAATATATTTTGAATAATATTAAAATAGTACTTATCAGAACAGATGGGGGTGGTTAAAGAGAAATGTTTATATATAAATCCATCAATTTGGGAGTAAGAATGCTAAAAACTAGTGATTACAGGCATGCATCTCATAGAATTACAAAGAAAACAAAATTATCTAAAAATGTGGAAAAAAGGAAATAATGATAGTATAAGCATAATTCAGTGAAATAGACATAAAAGAAAGGGGGTGAAAAAGTTGATTCTTCATAAAAGCAAATAAAATGTTCACTCCTTTGCAAGACTGATGAAGAAAAAAAGAGAAAACGAACAAAAAACAATTTCAGGAATAAAAAGGGAGAAATAATCACTTTTTTTAAACAGATATAATAAGGATAAAGAGAGAAAATTATGAAAACTTTGCTCCAACAAAATTGCAATTTGTATAAAATGGAAATTTCTTGCAAAACAACTTAATGTAATTAAAATGAGAAATCTCAATGGTCTTATGCTCATGAAAAACATTTAATCCATAACTAAAACCTTCCTACAAGGAACACTCCTGACCCAGATTAACCTGCCAGTGAATGAAACCGATTCTTTCTTTCGCAATGTAACAAGTAACTTACCCAAGATTTTTTTAAAAATATTTTTTATTTGTTGAAATAACAACAAATTTATTTATTTATATGTGGTGCTAAGACTCAAACCCAATGCCTCACATATGCCAGGCAAGTGTGCTACCACTGACCTACAACCCCAACACTTTCCCAAGGTTTTACAAAGGATACAACAAAGGCTATACTTCCCAAGATGTTCTATGAGAGCAGTATAATGTTCAAAACAAAAGTTGAGGAGTGAATCACAAGAAAAATAAGTTATAGATTAGTTGCAAAGTTCTAAACACAATATCAACAAATATAATCTAACAGTATATAAAAGAATGACACCTTGCAACCAAGACAAGTTACTTCTAACAATGCATGTTTGATTTATCATTAGATAATCAATGAAAGTAATTTACCATATAAGGGAAATTAAGGAGAAAAACCAAATGATCGTATCAATACATACACAGAAATACTTGATAAAATTCAAAAGTCATTCATGATAAAACTGTTAACAAACTAAAAACACATGTATTAAAAACAATGTAACAAGTAACTTACCCAAGGTAATCTATACAGATTCTATAACAAAAATATATCTAATGGTGAATTATGAAAAGTTTCTTTGTATAGGAACAAGGTAAGGAGGTGTACTCTTACCACTTTTAATTGATATCAACCTGGAAAGCAAGTCATTCTGATAAAGTAAGAAACAAATAAAAGATAAAGCTTAGAAAGAAGTAAAATTCTCATTATTCAGAGTAGTCATATTATGGATATAGAAAATTCATGTTTAACTACATATAAATGATTGAAATGGGTGAATGAATTTAACAAGGTCACTGAATAAAAAATCAACATAAAATGGCATTTCTAATCACTATTAATGAACTAGAAAAGGGAATTGAATAAACATCTTTGAAAATTGTTTTTTAAAATGTCAGATATCTGAAAATTAATATAAGACCTTCTACAGATAAAACCATGAAATATTGAGAAAGCTCAAAGACCTAAACAAATGAAGGAATATTAAGCATTCATGGATTGGCAAACTCACTGTTGTAGTAAAGGTATAACTTCTTCCAAAATTAATCTACAGATTCAATACAATCCCAATTGAGATTCCAAGAGATTTTTGTTTAGTGATGGGAGCGGGCAGCAGTTAGCTAATGGTAGAAACTGACAAGCCAATTTTAAATGTTTGTGGAAATCTGAAAAAACAAGAATTCTGAAGACAATATCTTAAAAAGAGAAAAATTGGTTGAGGATTTATACTTTCAGATAAAAATTTATCACATGGTTAGCATGATTGTATGGTACTGGTATAAGGAGAGACAAGGAGGTTGATGGAACCAAGTTCAGAAACAAATCCACAGTAGAGACAGTGCCGCACAGTGGGGAAAAGGTGACTTTTTTTTTTCCCATGGACTTTTTATTTAATGTGGTAAGATATGCATAACCGAATATACCATGTCAAAAGTGTTCAAGTGTGTAGCTCAGTGGCAGTAAATACATCCGGTGTTGTGCAGACATCACCATCATCCATCTCTGTAACTCTTTCCTCACGTTTTTCAGTGGTGCATTATAGTTGTGTATAATGGTGGGATTTGTTGTAACATATTCCTACATGAGCATAACAATATAATTCAGACAGTATCTCTCCCTAGCACCCCTCACTCTTCCCTCCTCTTCCCCCCTGGTCCCTTTCCTCTATTCAGCTGATTTCCCTTTAATTTTCATGAGATTCCCCCCACATCTTTCTTTTCCTTTTTTCCTCTCTGGCTTACAAAGATGTTGTCTAAGCCAACCACACTGGATGGATACTGGATAGATTGGTGTAATTACAGAAACAGCATGAGATCTAATCCTCATTTGCATACATAGATGCATTTTTTTGTGGGGAGGAGGGAACCAGGGATTCAACTCTGGGGCACTCAACCACTTAGTCACATCCCCAGCCCTATTTTGTGTTTTATTTGGAGACACGGTCTCACTGAGTTGCTTAGTTCCTCACTGTTGCTGAGGCTGGCTTTAAACTCTTGATCCTCCTGCTTCAGCCACCATGCCCAGCCTATAAATGCATTTTTAAAATCTAATTTGTAGACCTAAATGTGAAATTTAAAACAATAAACCTAAGAGATATCATAAGAAAATATTTTTGTGGACTTGAGAAAGTTAAACGTCTTTAAAAATAGAAAAGTTAAAAAACATTCATCATAAAGGAAAATGATTGAAAATCAGACTTCCTAGAAATGGAAAAGAAATGTGTTCATCAAAAATTTCATTAATGGAGTGAAAACTCTACCCACAGAATAGATAACAATATTTGAAATAAAGTTTTCTACAAAGGACTCAAATCCAAGGTCTATGCAAAATTTGTTCTAAGCCATAGAAAAAGAGACAGGGTATAACAGAAATATTGGGGAAAGATTGGAATGAAAGGATGATATCATATTGATGATGATCATGATGAAAGTACTCAACCTCATTAGTCATCAGGAAAATTATACCCTCAACAAGGTGCCATTTAACACTCAGAATGACTTAAAAATTGACCAGACCAACTGTTGGCGCTCAGACATTGTCAGAAGTGTAAATTGGACCAACCATTTGAACAAATATTTTTCAGTATCAACTAAAGCTGAAAATCAGCCTTTTATAGTTCTACATTTCTAAACGAGGCATAAATCTAAAAAAAAGAGAACAAAAGACATATTCAAAAATGTTCATAGCAGTGTTCATTCATAATAGCCCCAAAGTAGAAATAAATATTATCATTTAACAGTAGAATGAATATCAACAAAAAAATGAATAAAAACATTTTGTATTGCTGCAATCCATAAATAAAATGAAACAAATTGCTGTTGTCAGCAGCAACATGAAGAAATCACAATATAATATTGAGAAAAGGAAGCCAGACATATAAAAGTACACATAACCTTATTTTCTATCCATCTAACATAGAAAACTCATACAAATTCAGTTAATACATCAATGACAAAAATAAAGAGAATTGTTTCATTTAGGTAGTTCATGACCAGATGAGGCATGAGCAAAGTTATTAGGATGCCAATATCTTGATCTGGCTATATTCACTTTATAAAGTTTTATTGAGCTGTACACCAAAGATTTTAAGTTGAACAACTTGCTTGTCAGTGGTAGTCCTGGCATTAAAACCTAGCTTGACCAATATTAGAGGGCGTGCACTAATTTTCTTCTGAAATGTTGTGTTTTATTGCACCTGTTGAAGGCAAAGTCTGTGTTGAAGATCTGTTTTAGTAAAGAAGATGCAAATGAGAAACATAATAAAACATTTTGACTAGAATGATTGAGTTTCACTTAGGACATAATTGATAAGATAAAGTTATGAAAGCAGAGAATATCAGCAGAATTACTGCTAATTATTGACTGATGAACTGAAGGCTGAGAGTGTAGCATTGGTTACATAAGATGTCATCGGGCCACACCTTTCATTCAAGAGGATTTACTGAGTTATGACTAACAGGATAATTCAAGAAATAGGAAAAATGGCAAGGAAGGGTGTATGAATGTCAATGGAACATTCACAGGAGCACGAAGTTTGAATGTGGTGGTTCTTCATCACCTTAGGGCACATATTCATTTTCCATGTGGTCCATACCCAGAGCTTCCACTGGTTTTATAAGTGGATGGTAGGAAGGGCAGGAAATGGAGAAAATGGCTTGTAAACATTAAAGTGCCTATCATATAATTATAAAAACCATCCTGGGCTGGGGTTAGGGTTCAGTCATGGAGCACTTGCCTCTCATGTGTGGGGCATTGGGTTCGATCCTCAGCACCACATAAAAATAAATAAATAAAATAAAGATATTGTGTCCATCTACAACTAAAAATATTTTAAAAAGGAAAAAAAAAACAATCCTGATCCACTTAGCAAAATAAATAAAACTATTCATCAGATTAATAGACTTCAAATGATCTGTTTCAGTGCATCCCAACCTTGCTCCTAAGTACCCCAGAGGCAGCACAGGGTGAAGGTATAAACCTCTGAGGTTCAAACAAGCTAAAGCAAGCACAATTTTTCTTTGAAAGTTGGTGTTTTATCTTAAAATTTCATGATAATTTTTCAGTGTACTCCATAGTACACCTGTTTGCCTTCATATGAAATGATATTTTACATGACCTAAAAATAGAATAAAATTGATACTGTAGGACACAGTGCCAAACCCTGGAATACCTGAATATTTCCAGATACATGCCCATGTAACTCAAGAAGCATAGTGTAAGGAGAAGCCTTTAAAACTATTAACTGGAGAAGACCACAAGAGTATTATTTGCCATTCTTGTTACTATTATTTTTTATAAGACCATTACTACAGTAAACAAATCAGTCAGGGAGATAATGCACAGCTGTTCTCTCTGGGGCATCTGCTCTAATGGGAAGATGCCATGTGGTGAGGGCTGGCTGTTTGCTTCAGGGCCAGGCTACCCTGAAGTTCCTGTCTTCCTTCCCTTCCTAGGGATTAGCATCAATCCAGGTATTTATCTTACTGCTTGTTGTCTGATGCTATGGGCTTCTGCCCATTAAGAACTTTACTTTGTCTCAACAAATCACCAAACACAGGGTTTCTGTCAAAGCCACGAATGTCAGACACTGCTTGAGAATTTAAGTGGATATGTACCTTTGATGAGTTACTTACCTGCCTGCTGATCAATATAACCATAAATACTATTATAAGAAAAAGAGAAACTAATTAAAAAATCAGCTCAAATGTGAATCAATAATCCTTCCCAAAATGATTCATGAAAAGAGAACTAGGTGACTAATAAATCAATTAGACGTAGGTTTGGGTCTCTCTTCTACTCTGGGGCTCAGAGAAAAAAGAAGATCGTTTAGCAGTATAAAATGGACTGCGACTGTGGGGCATTTCAAGTCCTTTACTTGTCTGAGAGAAGCTTCTGCCTTGTCTGATGACTCTGTCATTGCTTGCTTCCAAACTCCAAATAGTCCAAAAATAAAAAAATCACTACAGCAAAAAGACCTATGTGGAAAACAGTTTGTAATTTAAAATTATGATTGGCATGATTTGGTCCTGGTTCAAATTTCAAGTCCACCATTTACTAGCTGTGTGAATTTCAGAGAATAATTTAATTTTTTTCAGAATCTTAGTTTTCTCATTTGGAAGTGGGGAATATAATACATACCTCAGAAGTTCATTCTAAGTATCAATATGATGGCATATACAAAATACTGAGGATAGTGCATGGGTAAATAAAAAGTGGGCAATAGAGTGTGGTGAGCTCAGGTGCAGGAGCCTGACTAGGAATTCACAGTAGACTTTTCTGTTTATTAGATACGAGATCTTAAGGATGTTTCTTAAACTTTCAGAGCCCCATTTTCCTTACCCCTACAATAGGGACATGAAAACTTGTATGTTAAATAAATGGACAGCATATGGCTAAAATACTTTAATCATTTAGTAAATGGTAGCTATTTATATTACTTCCTGGCATTTTTTCCCCAAATTTTCCAAGACTTCATGCTTATTAATGGACTGTGACTGGCAGAAATATTTATTCTCCTATTGATGATACCTTAATTATTTACTGATTCTTAAAATACATGTGTCTTCAATTCCTTTGTGAAGAATAAATATGCGAACAAAAATACACTTCTATTTGGGTGCAGTAGTTAATTTTCAGTATTTGTTTATAGGCAAGGTTCAATGAAAAGTGCTGTATGACACTGATATGGGGAATGCAGAGGTAAATAGTACCTGTCCCCAAGGAGATAATGAAACATTGCATGAAATAAACCATGGCCATATATAAATAAGAGAAAGGGCTGAACATAGTGAGTGTTCTCACAGACAATAAAGAGTGTATTTTATCTGACTTAGGATAGCTAAGAATAAAGGATAGCTTACTAGGGGATCACATATAACTGAAGCATTGAGAGCTCAGCAGAATTTCAGAGAAGAGGGAAATCTGAATAAATGCATTGCAGGTAGAGAAGAACATGTGAGCAAAGACACACAGGCAAGTTACTATGAGTTATGCTTGTAGAATGGTGAAGTTCGGCTCAAATGGAAGTTGTGTTCTGGGACCTACTGGTGGTTTACTGGAGACTAATATGGTACGCGTTTTGGTTTAAGTAAGAATCAAAGCTGAAAAAGTAAATTTCAGGCAAATGAAGGAAAGATTATTGCATGGCTACAGGATTTTAGGCTTTCTTTTAAAAAATAGGCAATTTAAAAAAAAATTTAAAGCAAAGTCATGGCAAAATGGGTTTTAGTTAAATGTGGCAACTATTTATAGAATATGCACTTGCATCAGGAATTATGCTAGGCACTAAGGGGATAAAGATAAATGAAACCTAAACCTTATCTTCATAGTGCTTGTAAGTGTAATAACAGAGACAGACATAAAATAATAATTGCAATAACAAGTCTGTTCAAGTATCAGACCTCAGTGATTAAAAATGCTGTGTTTCTATTTGTAGTGTAAGAGTATGGGTGTTGGTGTTAGAGGGAAGTTTAAAGACAAAAAAATAAAAGTGTTCCCAGGTTTGTAAGGTAAGATGGGGCATATGAGGAAGAGAGGAGGAGGCATATGCAAAAGAATGTAAGTAGAAAGCAGTGGGTTGTGTTGTGAGAACTACCAGCAGTTCAATATTTCTGAACCCTGGAGAGAGAGAGAGAGAGAGAGAGAGAGAGAGAGAGAGAGAGAGAGAGAGAGAGAGAGAAGTGCTATAGAGACTGGAGAGTAGCTGGGAATCCACGCTTTGACCCTGAATTTAAAAATATGAAAAGAATTTTAGAATTATAAACTTTTAACTCCTTGTCAAGACTGGGTCCTCTGGAATCAGGCTGCCTGAGTTGATAATCCCAGTTCTACCATTTATTAACTGTTACCCTTAAGCAAGTTACTGTATATTTATTTACTTACATTCTCATCTATAAGATGGAAGTAATAATAGCACCTATTTCATAAAGTACATATAAAAATTAGTGCATTAATATTTTTAAAATATGTAGATCAGTGTTTGTTAGATTGAAAAATTATGTAACTCCTATTTGAGTATATAAGTTCTGCTGTGAAGGGAGAATCAGTGATTAGACTGTAGTTTAATCAGTTATTTTAACCTACATCCCCCCAAAAAATAGACATAAGAAGGATGAGCAGCAATCCCACTAGAGAAACAGGGAGGATTGGCCTTCTTTGGTTGTTGAAGTTGGCAGAATCTCAGTCAGAAGAGGATCAAGCAGTCACAGACAATGGATGTCAATGCTCAGATGTACTGGAAACCACTTCACACTTTAACTTCCTTATATTTCTAGATTAGAAAAGTCCTATTGGGAAAGTGAATCAACAAATATAAATGGTTTGAGACAGCATTTTCAGAGACTGTGAGAGAAACTCAATTGAGATTAGAAGGTGGTTGGAAGAAAGAAGCCTTCTGCTTCTGGAAGTGGCAGTAGAATTAACTCCAGTGATGTCTATTTGCAAGTAGTGGCTTGAGAAGTGTCAGTGATAAGTGAGAGCCACTCAGCTGCTGCTAAATGGTAGTGACAGCTACTTGAGTTCACCAGCCCTGTTCGACCTCCCAGGCTTCCATGGAGTGAGGATGACTCCCTGCGGTTATTAAACCTAAGATGACACAAACTCTTGTTCCTTTCTGAATAAAATACCTGCCTACTTTAAAAACCTTGAGTGGTTTTTAGTTTTCCACTATCTAGGACCAATTATTTTGGATAGGAAGCTTTTTGTGATTTTACTTCCTTTCTCTTAAGCAGTGGCCACAATGAAGGACTCCTAGAAAGACGAAATAGCTAGGCACTGATGTTTTAGTCAGCTTTTTCATTGCTGTGACTGAAGGACTCAACAGGAACAATTTTAGGAGGAAAAATTTATTTCGGGGCTCAAGGTTTCAGAGGTCTCAGGCCATAGACAGCCTGCTCTATTCACTGGGGTTTGAGGCGAGGCAGAACATCAAGGCAGAAGAGTGTGGTGGAGGGAAACGGCTCACATGATAATCAGAAAGCAGAGTGAGAATCCACTTGCCAGATACAAAATATATACCCCAAAGGCACACCCCTAAATACGCAGCTCCTCCAGCCATACCCTACCCAGACTAGTTACCACTCAGTTAATCCCCATTGGGGAATTAGTTCCCTGATTGGATTAAGGTTCTCACAACCCAATTATTTCACCTCTGAAAGTTTTTGCATTGTCTCATACATGAGCTTTTGGGGACATCTAATATCTAAATCATAATAGCTGTGAATATTAAAGACTTTCATGGAAGTCATAGAATTAGAACGTAATTGAATTCAACCTTGCCATGGCAGTGACTATAAAAATAATGAATATAAAATAATTACATTTGGTTGAATTAATATGCATCTGAGAGCTTGAACTCCTATATTATCATAATCTTCCTTTGACTGTGGAGTAGTTTTTTATTTTTTTGTTTTAGGAAACAAGGCACCCCTTACTTGAAGAACATCAATGACTTCATCTAATGATATCTACTCTTTCCCATCTCCATCCCCAAAATCTCCATTTCTATTTCACAAGAATCAGATACTTCAGGTATTCCCAAGTAGACAATTTTAATATGGAGGAAATAATATACCCTAAAATATTGCAAGATTTTAACAATTTATATGAGCACATGGGAAACGCATATGAGATTATGCTCTGTGCCAGATCAAGGTGGATGAAGCCACCATTACACAGCACTTCCCTGACAGTTGTGGACTGAATTGTGCCCTGCCATCAATTTGTGTGCTGAAGTTCCATCCCAGTACCTCAGAATGTAACTGTACTTGAAGACAGGGCCTTAAAAGAGGTTAATAAGATTAACTGACACACACTTTGATAGATGGGCTCTAATCCATGTGCCTATACTTGGAGATAGAGTCTTTGAGGGCATGATTAAAGTAAAATGAGGCCCATTGGTTGAGGCTCTAATCCAATAAGACTGGTGTCATGATAAGAAGAGGAAAAGATGCCGAGGATGCTCAAGCACAGAGAAAGGGCCAGGTGGGGACATAGTGAGAAGGCAACCATCTGCAAGCCAAGGAGAGAGTGTTCAGGAGAAAGCCAACTAACACCTTGTTCTTGGATTTCCAGCCTCCAGAAATGTGAACAAATTTCTGTGGTTTAAGACACCTGGTCTGTGGTATTTTGTTTTGGTAGCCCTAGAAAACTAGTATACCAATCTTCTGTATGTTAGTTCAGGAAGCCAGGAGTAGATCAAACAAGTCATTTGATTGACTTGAAACCTTTGACCTCATTCAGATCCTCAACTAAGTGATGAATAATATTCAGTACCAAGAGCTTTCCTATTACCATGTAAAATGGTAATAATTTGGAGGTACAAATTAGAATCAGCTGAAAGTCTTGTTAAATCAGGTTCTTGGACTACATTCCTTAAGTTTCTGATTCAGTAGGTCTGGGAGGAGGGTAGAGAATTTACATTTTTAAAAACTTCCCAAGAGATGTTCAAGCTGCTGTTCCAGTAGCCAAAATTTGAAACTCACCTAAACAAGTGCATAGGCATTCCTTTTACTAAGGAAACATCTCAGTTCCTCTATAAAGGAGCACAACACCAGCATCCATTAAAAGCCTATTAGTGTATTTTCTATGCAGACCAGAAATGATGGTTGGAAGACAGCATGGTTGAATGGCGCTTCTTAATTTCAGGAAAGATGGTAGAATCCTGGAATAGTGGCAGCCTAGACTTATTCCTTATGATACCATATACAATGTGGGGTGCAACCAACCCAAAGGCAGCAAAACCGGAGGACAATAAACTGTTTGACTCACAAGGAATTTTGGCAGTGACTAAGTAATCCCAGGGGTTCTAGGAGTAGATGCATGGAAAACCTACTCAAATATTAGTTGCTGTAAATAGCATAAAATAAAACTGTAGGTCTTGTTGTCAGACCTCTGACTTGAGTTGCCATAATAGGCTTTCTCCACTTTCAATGCCTAAGATATCGCAGATGAGTCACTTTTTGAAGAAGTCATGTTCCCATGCAATATTGCCCCATGTAACATAACAATGTTTAAATCTTTGTTAAAGGAATTGAAGAAATGAAGGGAAATTCCTAGACTTCAGGAGAATTGCAACAATGGTTCTGGTTTGATATTAATCCTCAGGGGCGTAAAATAATACTATGGCTCAATTGTTCAAGTTGGAACTTATGAAGATCATGTTTTAAACCAAGTTTAGTTCTAAGACCTTCTCAAATGAGCCCAGTGATTATGCAGACATGATCAGTTCCTGAATAGCTGAAACAGACATTTTTGGCAACTAGTAAATTCCCCACATTGACTTTCTAGCATGTACAGTAAGGTCTATTATTATGAAGGGCCAAAGAGAAGCCACCGAAATGTCAATATCTGCCAAAATAGAAAATCAAATAGAATACGTACCTCTTGGGACACTGCAGAAAGCAGTGTTGCTTTCAAAGATTTGGAAGATGCAAGGTAATGATTTCTAAAACATCTCCATTTAATTTACTTTTTGACTTGTGAAAAAAGACTAATGTGTCCTGGAGAATGTGCATTATCATAAACTTAACCAGGTGGTTATTCCAATTGTGACTTCTGTTCCAGATTGAGCTCTTAATTGGAACAAATCAACGCAGCCCCTGGCATTTGGTACAGAGTTGATGAGCTGAAAAATGTTTTTCCCATATTGTTCAGCAAGGGCCATATGAAATAGTTTAATTTTGTTTGGCATTGACAATCGTGTACCTTTACTGTGTGATCCTCAGAGGTATGTCAGCAATTTGACCCTTGCTCATGATCTAGACCACAGGCATGTTTATCAAGTTTTCCTTTATAAAAATATCCATGGGTCCACTACACTTATAACACTACACTAATTGAACAAATGCAAGAAATATCATAAATGATTTGGTAAAACACAAAAATCCTACTGTGGTAGATACATTTATAAAAACTCAGAGTATTTAATAAAGTTTGTTTGAAAAGTGATCTGAAATATGACCTAATTAGAAGAATGTCACTCCTTATACAACAACTACTAAGGAAAAAAATGCCTGGTGAACCTATTTAAATTTTAGAAACAATGTATATTGTGGTTCTGTATATTGTGGTATCTGGGTGGTTCTGATTCAATTTAACCATTTTGAGAGATGCTTGAAGAAGAGAAAAATTTTCAACAGATCCAGTCTACAATGTGTTATGGTTTGGATGTGAGGTATACCCCAAAAACTCACATGTGAGACAATGCAAGAAAGTTCAGAGGAGAAATGATTGGATTGTGAAAGTCTTAACCTAATCAGTGAATTAATCCTTAATGTGATTAACTGAGTGATAACTGGAGGCAGGTGGGGTGTGACTGGAGGAAGTGGTTCATTGGGGGTGTGGCTATGAGGTATATATTTTGTACCTGGGAGTGGAATTTTTCTCTCTCTTTGCTTCCTGATCATCATGTAAGCTGCTTCCCTGTGACACATTCTTCTGTCATGATGTTCAGCCTCACCTTGAGCCCTGAAAAATGGAGCAAGCCTTCTGTGGACTAAGACCTCTGAAGCCATGAGCCTTTGAATAAACTTGTCCTCTTCTACAATTGTTCTGGTTGGGTCTTTTAGTCACAGCAATGAGAAAGCTGACTAAAACACCATGCAAGCTTTCCACTTGGTCCATATGATCCAATAGATTAGATGATAAAGTGAATGGTGGTAGATAGGGATACTATTGACACAGGTCCAGATGGGTCGAAGCACAGAGTTTTGTGAACAAACTCATGTCCTCTTTAAAAAACTAGTGTTCTCTTTTAGAACAATAATGTCTGCCTTGCTATTGTCTGAATCCCAGGCCCCAGGACAAGTGACTAGATTGGGCTTATTTAATCCAACAACTCAGTGAATATACCAACAGATCATCACCAAATGGAAATAGGTGTAGAAGATTGAACTTGAGTATGTCTTGAAGGCAAAATTAAGTTGTGTGAACATGGACTATTGTGATAGCTATATAGTTTCATCTCTTTCATTCTACTTCTCTGACCCTGTAGAGCAGAGGTTTCTCTATGGAGCAATTTTCTCTATGGAGGGCTAGATCATTTACTCTTTGTGAGGCTTAATGATCTTGATCACTCCTATTCAACTATGCCATTACAGTGTGTAAACAGTCATAGACAATATGGAATCTAATGTCGCTGTGCTATCATAAGACTTTACAAAACAAGCATGGGGTAGTGTTTGTCCCACAGGTCATTGTTTGCCAATTCCTGTCACAGTAAGTTGTTCACAACTCGTCCATTGAAGGAAATAAATATTAAACTTGGGCTTACTAATCAGTCTTCATGATGTGCTGGCACTAAACAGAGAAGAACTATTGCAAAATGAAAGTCCTATTCAAGGAAATAGCCAAACAATAAGAGAATAAGGTACCCTCTCAAAGAGTAAAGATCAAGCAGTTAATTTGTTTGACTTTTTATCTTAATTGAGAGATGAAGAATCTTCATTATGGATTTAAGCTATATATCTCTACATTGATTTATGGAACATTGCTTGCAGTTTGACCAAATGGTTAGAATTTGAAGAAAAAAAGTTAGTAAATTGTCAATAGCAACAGCAAAATGTACAGATAATCTAGCAATAAAAGAAATGCAAAATAAGACTATACTTAGTAGTCATCACACTCTAGTCAGAATGGCAATTATCAAGAATAAAAGTAACAATAAATGTTGGCAGGATGTGGGGAAAAGTACACTCATACATTGCTGGTGGGAATGCAAATTGGAGCAACTATTCTGGAAAGTAGTATGGAGATTCTTCAGAAAACTTGGAATGGAATCACCATTTGCCCCAGCAATCCCACTTCTTAAGTCCTTATACCCAAAGGACTTAAAATCAGCATACTATACTGACGTAGCCATATCAATGTTTATTGCAGCTCAATTCACAATAGCAAAACTATGGAGCTAGCCTAGGTGCCCTGCAACAGATCAATGGACAAAGAAAATGTGGTACATATACAGAATATTATTCCACCATAAAGAAGAATAAAATTATGGAATTTTCCAGTAAATGGTTAGAACTGGAGATTATCATGCTATGTGAAATAAGCCAATCCCCAAAATACAAAGGCCAAATTTCTCTCTGATATGCAGATGCTGACTCATAATAGAAGGATTGTGGGGGAAGGAGGAGTGGAGGTCCACTGGATTGGACAGGGAGAAATTGGGGGAAGGGAAGGGGATGGGAATGGAATAGAAAATAGAATGAATCTGATATAACTTTTCTATGTTCATATATGAATATACAACCAGTATAACTCCATATCATGTACAACCATAAAAATGGCAAGTTATACTCCATATATGTATGATATGTCAAAATACATTCTACTATCATGTGTAACTAAAAAGAACAAATAAATATTTTTTTAAATGTACAGATGAATTATATGGGTGGTTATATAAAGACAGGAACAGATTATGATGAAATTTACATTCCATATGAATAACTAGCAAAGGACACACAGAGCAGAGGAATATCTCAATAGTCAGGGAGATAAGATCAAAATTTTTGTTGTATCCTAAGTTGAATTTGTATCCTATAAAATGATACAACCAAGATCTAGCACCTGATCCCTGTCAATGTGACCTTGTTTGGAAATTGTGTCTTTGCAGATGTAATTAATTTAAGTATCTGTATATAAGATTATCCTGGATTTGGGGTGCTAAATTTACACTGATATCCTTCTAAGAGAAAGAAGAAGAGAGAAATCTGAGGCATGACCATATTTAAGGAATGTGAAAATGGAGGCAGAGACTGGAGCTATGCCATGTAACACCAAGGCTGGTTGTTTCCAAAAACTAGAAGAGACGAATGAAGCAGATTTTTCCTTAAGGCCCTTCAGTAGGAGCCAATCCTACCAACATCTTTAATTTAGACTCTGGTCTTCAGGACTTGGAATGAATAGCTTCTGTTGTTTTAAGCCACTAAGTTTGTGATAATTTGTTACAATTACCCAAGGAAGCTACTGTATACTCAATGGAAAGTGGTTATGTATCAGGAGTTAGAAGACCACGTAGGTGCTCGACCCACTGAGGCTGATCTAGTACTGCCCAGGCAGTCTCCAACCTGCAGACAAATAAGATCAATATTGAACCCAGATTAAAATACTGTTTCTTGAGGAAATCAAACTAACCATCCAGTAGCACATTGATTACATTACACTGGTAAGCTCATAGAGAACACAGTGGTTTATTCAAACTGATTAAACATTTATTCTTTGATTTTGGTACCCAGAATTGAACCCAGAGGCGCTTAACCACTAAACCACATCCCCAGCCTTTTTTTATGTTTTATTTAGAGACAGGGCCTCACTAAGTTGCTTAGGGACTTGCTAAGTTGTTGAGGCTGAACTCCTGATCTTCCTGCCTCCTGAGCCACTGGGATTATAGGTGTGCTCTACCATGCCCAGCCAAACATTTATTCTTGATAGGAATCTGCCTTCCGTACTAAGAATGCTTCCATGTACAGACTCATGAAATGCCTAATTTAGGGTCAAATATGCCACAAAATATTGCTTTCATCAAAATAAATAATTTTATGGCAAAAAAGCATGGCAATAGCTTAAAACCATAGGATTATCTCAATTTTCCTGTTGTAGCTGGCCTTATAAGATGTAGGAACCATTAATTGGTCATGGCTTCATGTGAAAGGTTAGAACCTTGTGAGTTTAGATGTTGTCCTTCAAGATCTGGAATATAGTTTAAAGCATGCTGCTGTTTCTTCCAAGGATATATTCCATAAATGAATTTCAAAAAAGAAGATTGAAGATTGAATTAGAAGAATTAAAGTTAACCAATATTCTGTGAGTAGTGTCCTGTATTACAAATGAGCAAATATGATTTCAATGCATTTACTTCCAGAAAATTTCACAGGGACTCTGACCTTTAAAAGAAAAATGTTTTCTATTTTTAATAGATAGGTAGCTAAGATAATTTTAAAAAGTTATAATAATATTAACACAACACAGTTAATATTATTAACCATTCTATCAAATAGAGGCAAATCTCTGTTCAAATGAATTTAGGGCTATTCCAACATTAATAATTGTATTAGAGTAAGAATCTTCTTTGTTTTGGTTAAGCCCTGAGTGTTTGGTAAATGTCCACATTGGAAATCATATGTGCTAGTGGTAAACTTTCAGTGCACCCCCACCCATTGGTACCACTATTCATTTCATAGTGAAATTTTAATTGGTGATAGACTTTCATTTCCTTCCCCTGGTATTATTTTTTTAATAAGTCAAAACATTGTTCTAATGTCAAAATATTAAACTTTTATTTTTAATTTTATTGCATACTCTATCCTCATTGCTAAGAGTGTAGCTATCTTTAATGCAGTGAAAGCTCAATAGAGAATGATGAAGCACACGTATTACCAGCCATAAATATCACTTTCAAAAGTCATCGTGTTACATTGAATATCCAAGTGTTTCTAATCACACCTATATATCTTAGGAACGTGATTAGACTATGCAAGCCAAAAAAAAAATGATTTCCATAATATGCCCAGAATTGAAACATAATAAAACATTCAATTTGTAAATTTAACCTAAGCATTCTGGTAGGATATAATAAAATTTGATGCCAAAGAACAATGCAGTTTTCTAAGTGACACTTTTAAAATGAATGTATTGCATCTGCCTTGTACAGTGATACCTCAATTAACAAACAGAAAAAAAAGAACACTTTTATTGAGAACTATGAAAATGAGAAAAAAATATCAGTCATCCTAAGTGAACTGTCTGAGATATGACCCTACACAAGAAATCCCTTAGTGTCTACATCTGTGTGTCAGGATCCTGTTGAAGGCAAGTAGAGCAATTTTTTAAAAGTCAGTTTGTATTAGAAAATTCCTTAAAATTTTCTGCATTTTTCTTTCTACAATTCTTAAAAGACTGTTCCTAGAAACTGTAGTATCTAATGACTTATTCCTCTACCTAGTAAACGAAGAATGGTCTGATAATTGGTGATCTGCTCTTGTGTCTTGACTGCTTCCCATAACTAAATCTCAATCTTGATGCATTGTTTCTTTATTTAAATAGATTATTTATAGTTTAATCATTTAAGTAGAGTTATCTTTTAACTCTAGTTCTTGACAATCTTTTTAAAAAATGAAATTGTAACAACTTCTTGGTCCGTAGTAGAAGCTTAACTCAATGAATGATAGGTGTTTTGTTTACTCTCTCATCTCTGTACTTAATGAATTGTCATGAAGACCTAATTCTGTAATAGTTCTGGAAAAGTAATTATTGCCGTGAACCAGTGCATTTCAGGAAGAAGAAAAGCTTGACTTACTTCTTTACCTACTAGTATGCTTTGGTATGTGGGTGTGGGGAACAGGAGGAGCAGGTAGGCATCATTGATCATTGGATAGTAGAGCAGAACACATCTTTCTTTCAACCAGCAGAATCTTGACAGGGCCTTTTAAATGGATCTTATTCCATGCTTGTGTGCCTATGTAAGCTACCATTGCTTCAGCTCCAGGATAGGGCAAATTCAAGGGCTCAGAGGAAGTAGAGATGCCTGTCTACAATTTGGTCAAATCAAACTACTTGGTATTTTGTATCACTGGTGACAGAGGTAAATAACTCAACTAATCATTTTTCAGACACATAATGGGAATTCAAAGGATCTGTATCTGGCTTTCTCAAAGGTATAAGAGGAAGCCATTTGGTAATTTTATCTATGTTCTACTGGTTTTTATTTATTTGTTATGTATTCATTTATTGCAATAAGCTATTTGCTGGAGGATAGAAGAGTGGAGAGATTTCTTAATCATTGCTGTATTCCAGGATCACAAAGAATAGGTAAAATTAAACACAATTTTTAATAATTCTTTTAGGTAAAATAGTGAAAGTTGGAAAGATTCTAACCAATTTTTTAATGGTCACTATGTATTGTACAGAGCTTGGCTGCAATTCTCAGGTAAAGCAATGCTTCATCCATACCCATGGTTAGGTGAATTACTCTAGTTGCAGAACCTGGGAACTGTTTGGGATAGTTAGAGGATTCTCCATTCAGGGAAAGTCTTCAGGAGTTCAGGTGGGTCTTGGGTTCTTCTGAACATTATATGTAATGGGAAATAAAGGGAAAGTCAAATCCTGCACTTTCTCTTTGGTGTCTTATAACTTCTCCTTCATTAATATCATCTTGTCAAATGAGTAGAAAGAAAGTAGACTTCAGTCTTGTCAGATGTTTCTAATGTAGGATTAATAACACATATTAATAATATATGTGTATCTATTATATATGTGTATATGTGTGTCTGGGTGTACATACATATCTTTTCTTTGTTATGAAGATTTGAGATGAAGATTTGCTATCCAAGGACAGCAAATTAGAGAGAGCAGAAACCTTGTGAAGGAAATATTTGTCATGTGCAGGTGATACAAATTCTTAAGTAATCCCAAGTAAAAGACTCTAATATTTATTAGTTTTTCATTCAGCCAGCAAATATTTATTGAGCATGCACCATGTGACAGGCACTGGATATTGGCAACATAAGAGTAAATGGAATGCTTTCTCTGCTTGCCATGACTTCATAGTCTAATAAAGAGAACTAACATTTACACTTATAACACAATGCAACAAATACAGGTAGAGTCGGTGCAGGTCCCTATGGAAGCAGAAGAATATCTAGCATGCAGTCTCTGGGAGGACTAGGGATCTCTTCACACAAAGAGTAATATTTGAATGAAATACTGAAAGATGAATGGAAATTAGCCAGACAGAAAGGGTGAAAGGGGCTTCCTGGGAGTAGAAATAGCAGATATATAGTCAAGAAGGCATCTAAAGCCTGTCGTATTTTAAGATTCATTTGTCATATAGAGTAGACAGAGAGTAGGTGTCATGGCTAAATGTTTGTCCATAAGGCTGTAGAGTTTTTCTCAAAGATGTCCTCAGGAACTTTGCTTTATTATTTCCTGGACTGAATGGTAAAAATTCATACTCATAATCTTTTATTGAGAACTATCGTATGACCCTGTCCATTTGGATCTAAAATCAGAATTTTTTACAAACATTCAGTGGAAATCTGATGTACTCTAAACTTTGACAAGAAATTGGTAAATTTGAATGAAGAGATGTCTATCTTCTAAACCATAGAGATTAAACTTCACTCTGTAGGTATCTGAGAAAGAAGACATTTAATTTACAGTTAGACTGATCCCATTTTCCATACAGTAAGAGCACTGACTGTAGTGTAGGTGACAGATATGGAAGGAAAGAGATGATATAACAATAATAATAATGAGATGTGGTTGCCAACAACCCAGACAGAAGATGTTGTAATGCTGAAGATTTAAACTACAGCCAGGAGAGGAAAGATTTGAAAGATATTTAAAAGGTATAATTGGCCAAAAGTTGAAAGCAATTTGATATGCAGGACAAGGTAGAGGAAGGACTCTGGAATGACTATTGGTGTTTCTTTTTTTTTTCTCTTTTTGTGGGGGGAGTGACTTGTATTTCTTAACAGTTTATGTGCACACATTTGTTATATGTTATTGTCATTCATATTATTGCTATTAAATAATGCATTACTTAATATTTTCAGTGGCTATGAGGGGAGGTAGACTTTTGCCTTTATCTCTCTTTTAAAAGGAGACAGAGGCGTTGGCAAAGTTGTTCTAGACCCATATTATTTAGATTGCATGACAATTAAGGAAGAGTGACAGGATTCAAATGCAAGCGCGCCAACTCCAGGCTCTGTGCTTTTGCCTGCCACATACCCTGTTTCTCCATAGAACTAGCTAACACATTGTTTGGGAAGGAAGCATTGCTATTGTTCTAGTCTGGGCACATCTCAGAAGGTTTCACTGAGGAATAACAGTGGTTTGTTTCTCTGTACACTCGAATTTTCAGCTTGCTTCTTTTACATAGTTCTTTTCTATGAGGCTAAGAATTGAGGATTAAAGAGAGGTCTTCCTTTTGAATTGCATAATACAAAACAATAAACAAACAAACAACTAACATTTGGGTAAATTAGGTCCAAATTTCTATAATTTCAAAGGAACTAAAGTACAGTCATCTCTGTACTGAATCCTCCCCTGTTCCAAGTCCTTTATAAAAATGGTACAGTATTTGCATATAACCTCCCCCACCTTCCCGTGTGTGCTTTAATACAATGTAAATGTTATGCAAATAGTTGTCATACTGTATTGTTTAGTGAATAATGACAAGAAAAGTTAATTTACATGTTCACTACAGACATTTTTTAAATTTATTTTTTCATGCTCATTTGGTAGAACCCAAGGATGTAGAATCAATGGATATAGAGGGCTGATTATTACTGCTATGTAATAAAAATATCAAAAAATAATAATAATACAAAACAAATTTCTCTCTAGAGAACAGTATTGGCCACTATTTGTGTCCTTGTGGGAATGGCATAATTTCTCTTCAGAATCAATGATCTTCCATTTCACAAAATGTCTTCATAGGCCACTTTGTGTAAACAAAGTGTAAGGTTCCTTGTCTCCTTGCAACTAGTATTGAATCAAAAGAGATCATCACATTTATGTTCTGCATGGAAATGAAGATGGATTGGGAACTGGGATAAATGGAAGGAGAAGACAGGGAAAGGGAATAAGTCAAGTGAGGGCACAAGTAAAAAATCTCTCTGTGGTGGGTGCCTGAGCAAAGAGAAATGTTTTCCACTTTGCCATATGATGCTGTGTGAAACCCTTACACACAGAACAAATGCTTTATGTGCATAGTGACTTTCATGTGTGCTGTTGTGTGTGGGGATGTAGCCCAGTGGTCAAGCAGCTTGCCTAGCATGTATGAGGCCCCGGTTGAATCCCTAGTACAAGAAAACAAACGAGTTCAGTTGTGAGTAAATAAAGGAAAAAAGAGTGTCCTAGGAAAGAATCAGTGTAGACTAAGGAGCATATTATTCTATAAGAGTTGATCATGATCTTTTAACCCTCTAAGAATTTAAGATAATGAAAACAAAATAGATTGAGGAGCCTAAAAAATTTACATAAAATTGGAAAATCCATGATTCTTATATCCAGTAGGAAACCCAAAACTTGCTCATTTAAAAGAAAAAAAAGCTAAACGGCTTAACAAAGGCATGGAGGGAAGGATATAGGTAAAAGAGGAAAGAGAAGATGTTTTGGGTAGGGTGACTGAAATTTGAGAGAGCAACACAGGGCATGAGAGATTTGAGGAGGTGATAGAAGGAGGTGTGTCAGGTTTCATGCACTGAACCTCTTCAAATTATTTATTAGGATAAAAAGGAGCATGCTGACTTCATTGAGTAAGCAGTGAAACAATTCTAGTTTTTCTTTGTTTTGCAGTGTTAGGAATGACATTCTCCTGATTTTCTTGACTCTAAGGCTTGGAATATAATTTATGCTGTACTAGTCAGGTCAATTTGAAGATAATTTGGAAGGTGGAAGGGAGACAGAAGCCTGGCAGTGGCAGGCAAATGCCGTGACTTTAGCAGATGTGAGATTTTGTAGGGCTTTGCTATGATCACAAGAGCAGCTTTCTCTGTTTTCTTGTCCTGGTTGGCAGAACATGGTGACCACCTGGTTCTCCATACCACACCTGTGGTGGTGAGCCTCAAAGTTAGTAGAAGTTTCCTTTGATGTTTGTATCTTTACTCCTTCCAGTGACATGGTCATCCCTGTGTTGAATCCTTCTGTGTCCTGACTGAACTTTGGATTCGGAATTGATGATGCTAGACTTTGTCTGAGCCCAGCATGCCTAGAAAGTAGTGACAGTAGGAAATCTTTCACTTTTTGTCTGAACTACCCTTGCCTTCACATATCCTATAGCAGGACCTCTCTCCCCACTTCCTCATGACTCCCATAAGACTGTGGATGATTCCCTAATTTACCTGCTTTTGGGACCTTATTCTTATGTGGTCCTTCTTGGATATATGGCTATGAAATTTTCTAATGCCCAATTGTCACACAGTGAGTTAAGAAGTCATTATAATGAAGAATTGTAAACAACTTATTCAAGGATAGGATTCCTACTCTCGTCTTCAACAGAAATGCTTATTATACTAAAATTACTTTTAAACTATCAGAAAGCAGATTGTTAATGTAAAAGTCATTTCAAAATTAAGTGAGAGGGTTGTATTATTTTTTAAACTTGTATTACTTGACTTAGTATCTTAAAGCAGGTTACTTGTCTTTAAAATTTAGGTCTTCTAGAAAATAGAATAATAGTTCATTGAAATTTTAGATAGTATGTGACAAATTTAGTACTCTTCTTTAGAAAATTATGATATATTTGAATTTAATATAAATTGCCCCTATGATGATGCTCAACTAAATAAAATGAAATCAAATGAATAAAATTTATATTTTTAACATAGAAAATTTGACCTTTATAATCATAACCTGAAATGCAAATTTTCTTATTAGTTGTATTCATCATCTTGTCTTTCTTTTATAAATAATAAGCAACAAATATCCATAGTATTCTACATTTAAAATAGAGCTAAACCTTTTATTTCTTTTCTAAAGGAATTTATATCCCTAGGTTTTCCCTGAATAAGCTTATCTCCATATTCAATTCATAATAGCTAGTTTTCCCCTTCATTGATTCTATCTTCTTTTCAAATGTGCATAAATTATAACTGATGTTCCAAGCAGTGGGAAACAAAAAATGGTGATGCAGATAATAGCAAGAAATGAGAAACCATCAGGATTTTGTGTTATTAAGTGTCTCTAGGTTTCCTACATGGAAAAGAAAATGAAGATACATCGGTTAGAATAGGTTGGTTTATGCTGCTGAAACAATTATTTTCAATTCTCTGTAGCTTAAAATCTGTGGTTTTATTTCTTCTTTATGCTACATGGCCATTGTAGGTCAGCAAGGAGCTCTCTTCTTCATAGTGTTCAGGTTCCCATAGGGTAGCACTGTATCAGTTGAGAGCAGTTACCATGCCACAGCAAAAGGAAGACTTTTGAAGTCTCACAAAGTCAATTAAATGTCATGGCTCTGAATTTTTACTCATGCTCATTATAAGACTGGTCACATGGCCACTCCTGATACCAAATCTTACCTGGAAGATAGTTAGAAGAAAATATAAAATATTTGAGGCTGGTCACAGTGGTGCACACCTGTAATCCCAGCACTTGGGAGGATGAGGCAGGAGGATTGCAAGTTCAAAGCCAGCCTTAGCAACTTAGCAAAGCCCTAAGCAACTCAGTGAGACCCTGTCTCTAAATAAAATACAAAATAGGGCTGGGGATGTGGCTCAATGGCCAAGTGCCCCTGGGTTCAATCCCCAGTACAAAAAAAAAAAAAAAAAAAAATATATATATATATATATATATATATGTAGATATATATATGTAGATATATATATAAATAAAATATTTGGTACATAGCATCTTTAATGGTTATCACAGTACTTGGGGAAGTAATCAATTCTACAAAGTTTTACCTTTTAAAAATATTTTCTAGAGATGATGAGCACTTTTTCATATATTTGTTAATAGCCTGTATATCCTCTTCTATGAAGTGTCTGCCCAGTTCCTTAGCCCATTTATTGATTGGGCTCTTTGCATTTTTGGTGTACAGTTTTGTAAGTTTTTATAAATTTTGGAGATCAGTGCTCTGTCTGAAGTGTGTGTGGAAAAGATTTTTTCCCACTCTGTAGGCTCTCTTTTCACATTCTTGATTGTTTCTTTTGCTGAGAGAAAGCTTTTTAGTTTGCACCCGTCCCATTTATTGATTCTTCCTTTTATTTCTTGTGCTCTGGTGGTCTTGTTGAGGAAGTCTGGTCCTAAGCCAATATGAAGAAGATTTGGGCCTACTATTTCTTCTGTTTGGTGAAGAGTCTCAGGTCGAATTCCTAGATCCTTAATCCATTTTGAGTCGAGTTTTGTACAGAGTGAGAGATAGGGGTTTAATTTCATTTTATTGCATATGGATTTCCAGTTTTGCCAGCACCATTTGTTGAAGAGGCTATCTTTTCTCCACTGTATGTTTTTGGCACCTTTGTCTAGTATGTGATAACTGTACTTACGTGGGTTTGTCTCTGGGTCCTCTATTCTGTACCATTGGTCTATCTGTCTATCTTGGTGCCAATACCATGCTGCTTTTATCACTATTACTCTATAGTAGAGTTTAAGGTCTGGTATTGTGATACCTCCTGTGTCATTCTTCCTGCCCAGGATTGTTTTGGCTATTCTTGGTCTTTTGTTCTTCCATATGAATTTTATGATTGCTTTTTCTATTTCTGTGAGGAATGTCATAGGAATTTTTATTGGAATTGTGTTAAATTTGTACAGTATCTCTGCAAGAATGGCATCTCTAGTAATTAGAGAAATGCAAATTAAAACTACCCTGAGATTTCATCTAACTCCAATTAGAATGGCTATTATCAGGAATACAAGCAATAACAAGTGTTGGCATGGATGTGGGGAAAAAGGCACACTTGTACATTGCTGGTGGAGTTGCAAATTGGTGCAGCCACTCTGGAAAGCAGTATGGAGATTCATCAAAAAACTTGGAATGGATCCACCATTTGACTCAGCTATCCCACTCCTTGGTTTATACCCAAAGGTCTTAAAATCAGCAAAATATAGGGATGCAGCCACATCTATGTTCATAGCTGCTCAATTCACAATAGCTAGATTGTGGAACCAACCTAGATGCCCTTCAATTGAAGAATGGATAAAGAAACTGTGGTATATATACACAATGGAATATTACTCAGCCATAAAAAACAATAAAATTATGGCATTTGTTGGTAAATGGGTGGAGTTGGAGAATATCATGCTAAGTGAAATAAGCCAAGCCCAAAAACCAAAGGCCAAATGTTTTCTCTGATCAGTGGATGCTGATACCTAACAGGGGTGGGGTGGTGGGGGTGGGGGTGCCAGGGGTTATGGGAAGGATAGGAAAGAATGGAGGAAGTATGGATGGTGTGGAGGAAAATGGGACGGGAGGGGATGGGGGCAGGAAAAATAGTAGACTGAGACAGACAGTGCTACCCTATGTAAATGTAAGATTATATGAACTGTGTGAATAAAAAATAAATTTAAAAAAATATTTTCTACAAGGTTTGTATGAGTGGTATCATTTGGGTTTCACAATCTTTTTGGGTCATACTCAGATGTGGTATTTGTGTTATACTTAATATGAAGAAATTCAGAGACCTTGATAGATGTCTTTTGTGTAATGCCTTTATATCTAGCTTGAAGAAATTTGGAGAAGTTGACATCTGTCTTTTGTAAGATGTTCAATATTCACAAGTAGAATTTAATAAAATTGATTTTATGATTATTGTATCCTGTTTTCCTTATTGTAAGATCATTCATGTACTTTATATATGTGTGTGTGTGTGTGTATACATCACATATATCTGTGTGTATATATGGATATATATATAAACATACAATAAATATATTTGCATATCATAATCATATATATCATCTTCATTGAATAAGAAGATTCTTCAGTCATGCATCATAATCTCAGGGAACTTACATTGTATTAAAAGAGATAAGATATATGTCATTAAGGAAATTACAAAATAATAAATGTGAAATTTTAAAGAAGTAACATTATTTGGGGCTGGACAGAGAAAAGATAGACTTTCCTTTAGAGGAATGTTTTCTACTAAAAGCACATAATACTTTTGTTGGATTTTGAAGAATGTGCCATATTTGAAAAAAACGTAGAAGGAGAAAGTGACCAGTGGATGGGAAAGAATGGGAGGAACAAAGGTGTGGGGTCAACCATAGAGGTCCACATGAGAAACTGAGTAGATCAGAAAAGACTATGCAAAAGGAAGCAGGAAGAATAAATGGATGTGAAGTAAAAATATGGCAATAAAACAGGAATTTAACTGCAAACATTCACTAAGAATTTCATCTGATATGTGTCAATTCCATAAAGTCAGAAACATGATCTAGGGAATCTCAGATGGATCAAATGATAAAATTATATCTCTGTTTTCTGATATTGAACCTAGGAAATCAGAACATTTGTCTGTGAATGAAGTTTGAAACCAGTACTCTTGGGATAAAAATTCAAAATGGTGTAAGGGAAGGTTAACTATGGAGATTTTCATCCAGGGAGCTACCCAGAGTTAGACATGAGTGATTACCAGGAGGGACCATTGCTATAGGCAATGTAGTCACAAAGGTTCACTTGCCATTCACTGACTCGTTCATTGTTCTAGCAAGTACTTAAGGAACTACTGCACCAGACACTGGTTTAAAGCCTGATGAAATCTATGGATAAGCAAGACTGAGTCTAGTAAGAAAGATTTTATTTTAACAAATAACATAGGTGAGAGTAATAATTGTTGTGAGAGGGAGATGCTAGAAAGACAAGCATTAGGTTAAGTACTTCAGCTACCTGCTACTAGCTGAAGGAGTCAGAGGACTTTCTAGAGAGAAAAGGAATATTGTGCATCTGTTTTGTTGTTTATATACAAGTTTAATGATTATAATCTTGTCTCTATTGTCTACAGTGAAGGAAAACAGGAGAGGTGTAGTTGGGCAGGCAAGAATCCTAGAAAATAATTTTTGTTTTACTAAGTCTATCAGTCAGGGTTCTTGATTACGCACAATAGAAACCAAATCTAGTTGATTAAAGCATAAAATGAATTTATTGGAAAGTTTTCAGGTAGCTCACAAAATCGTTAGGAAATCTGAACAAACAGGTGAATAAAATAAGCAGAAACGAGGGAGGTTTGTAGCCAAAACCATAGCCAAAGTCATGCTGTAGACCTTGTCTATAACACCACTGCCCCTGCAGATGAACCTGTCCCCCTTGTGGCCCCAGCTCAGCTGCCAGTATTTAAACGTAAGATGGCGGAGCAACAGCCACCACCACTGTTTCTGCAGCTAGTGAGACAGAATGGATTCACATGCTCCCTGATTCTCTCTCACCATTCCCAGATTTAAAGTTGAATGTGTCCAAGTTAGAGTATGAACAAACTCTGTTATGGCTTCTGGCTCACACCTTCATATAATCCCCTCTCCTCCAGGCAGAACCTGAGAATTGTTAGACAAAAGTGACAGGGATATGTGATAACATGTATATGGTCATGCACAATTATAATGGCCATTTCCCAGAAAGACGTTCTTCTTGGCTGGCTTTGAGGAATGAGCCAGTCATGTGGGGAAAGTCTACAGTCCAACAAGGTTCAAGTGACTGAATATTACAATAACCTCATAAGCATCTTAGCCAATCCTTCCTCAGTGGAGACTCAGATGAGACTGAAGCCCTGGATAACCATGTTCGGTGCTATGAGACCCTGAAACTGAGTTCCCAGTCAAGCTGTGCCCAACTTTCTGACCCTCAGAGACTGGTCAAATAATAAAGATACATTGTTCTAAGTAACCAAGAGTGTGGTACTTATAGAACAATAGGTAATTCAGTGACTGGAACCACAAGTGCCTGCCACCATGCCTTGCTTTATGGGAGAGAAGTTGTTGTTATTGTTTTAAATATTATACTAAGTCTCTGAATTTTTTTTTTTTTTTTTTTTGTGGTGCTAGGGGATTGAACCCAGGGCCTTGTGCTTGCAAGGCAGGCACTCTACCAACTGAGCTATATCCCCAGCCCGTAAGTCTCTGAATTCTTGGTTTTAAAGTTCCTACCCTTGCTGTATCCTATCCTATATGTGGAGAAAGAGTCTATATTAAAGTCCACTAAAATAAAGGAGGGAGTAAAGCTAAATATTCCAAGCATTTACATGAAAACTCTGCAACAAATGCTCTGGGTAGAAGGGTGGAGATTTTTCTTTGAATATGAAATTGTTTGAACTCTAAGAGGATTTCTACTTGTCCTTTCTTCAACATCAAAAGTAAAAATTTTTCCCAGAGACTTTTGAAGTCAAATGATGCTTGTAACATCATGGCGGCTGAGGCCCTGTGTACTGTTCTAAAGGTTGAATCTAGATTCTGACAGTCAGTTCCAATAAAGAACTTCCCACAAGTTTTCTTCTGAGTTTCTATGTGTTTAGTGGAATTAAGTTCTCAGGAAGAAGAGTTTAAAAAGGAAAAATCATTTCGAATGTGATTAAATTTGACATAATGGTCAATCTGAGTGATTCAAAACAGAATTAGTTTCAGAAATTCTGCATATAGTTTTGCCCAGACATGCTGGGAACACTTGCAGTTAGCAAAGTTCTCTAACACAAAGCTTGCTTTGTAAAAAATCGTTGGCTATCACATGTAATAATTTACCTGCATCCAAACAACTCTGGCAACAAAGTGCTCTCGTGATCGTGTGACTGACTGGGAGGCTTGCTGCCCCTAGCCAGTGTCCCCTGAGAGAATCTTATAACATACTGGAACTTGGAAAAGATCGAGATTCATAATGACATTCTATTGAATGAGCATTCCTTTGTACCATCATAAAGATGAAAAATTGTTAGCTGAATCATCACAAGTGAGGGACCATCTGTTTTTCATGGTGGAAATACACATGGGCTGGAACAAAACAACAATCAGAAAGTCATCCTGGAGAATGGCTTGCCAGGGTGTATGTTCATGGATGTGCATGTGGGTATACACACGTGTGGCCGGGGTGAAGGGAATATAAGAACCAACATCTAAAACCTAGATAAAAGACTGACATAGGAAACAGGATCAAGAAAGAATAAGAGTTAATTTATATATGTGACACTTTATTTAGAATTTAGCAGAAGTTAAAGAAAGCACACTTGAGAGAATTCTTTTCCCTCAGCAACTTTTCATTACTGGACTCCTTTAGTAGATACTCTTAACTTGTTATTTAGGGTCCTTCAACATCTCACTTCACACCCACTTTTAGGTTACCTTCTGCTCTTAATAACTTCTGCTCTTAACATGGTGCATATACAAATTGACTACTTGGATATGCCCCATAATTTTCTATCTTATTCATGCTATTCTCTATCTTAATGACCTTTGTATATCTTTTGTTTTTATTCACGATACCTGCTATTTAAAGACTGTTAGATGACAACTTCTCCTGGAAGAATTTTGATTTCCATAATAAAATGAATGTTCAGATAACTATCTTTTCATAACTTTTGAACAAATTTTTCTTTACATGAATGCTATAGTATAATTTTAAAATTGTCTACCTCCTAATTTTCTTTTAGTAGATTTTTTTTTCCTAATCAGGAAAGGTTTTTGTTAAGGTTCAGTAGGCATTGGTTTTAGGAAAAAGAATCCTTCAGTTTAATTAATTAGAAGTCAATCTCACGTAAGATTGATGTATTATGGGCATAGAACCCATAGTCTCCCTGCTACCTGTTGGTCTTGCAGAATTTCCAGTGACTATCCTTTAGACTAGATTGAGGCAGTATGAATTACTTATTAAATATGTTATTCTGCTGCAATGTAGTGTTGACATCTGCACTACGCTCAATAGAAGAGTCAATTACTATAACACTCTTGATATTGAATCTCTAAACATGACCCTTCCTTGCAAACAGCAGCTGAAATTGGATCTCATCCTACTATGCTAGCTCATTCTTTGATCTGTACTGATTGCTTGGCATTAAGCATATCAATAGCATTTTAGAGTTTGTCATATGCATCTGAAGCTCATACAGTATTGAACACTGCTTTATTGCATGATCGTTTTGCTCTGGTACCAAAGTCAGCAGGATGGAGGTGTGGCAGAGAGGAGAATGTTTAATGACATAGCTCAGTGTGTGTCACGGCTTCCATATTTCTTCCCAATGGGGGAGCCACTAATGTCATAAACAGAAAATTAAAAATCAGCCCTTTTGCAGGAAAAGTAAAGTTCCCTCCTGTTGTTACAATTTGTGTAGAAGACAGAGGCGACTGGAGGAGAAACAGACATACACAAAACAGTGCTGGAAGGCACAGCAGGATGCATGCAAAGTATTTTAAAGGAGAGCAAATACAAGGGCTCGTATTAGATATATTTATGAAAGAGTTTGCTTTGGATCTTCTTGTACCCTTTGCACTTCTGTCTTTGGAATCCATTAGCATTTAAAAAGTAAATGATTAAGAATCACAAAAAACTAGTACTCAGTTTTTCAAAAACTTAAATTCTCAAGAACATGCCACAATGATAACTTTGTTGCTTTGGTTCTGTTTTATGTGGTACTGGGGTTTGAACCAGGGTTTCACTTATGCTAGGCAAATGTTCTATCCCTAAACTATACCCCCAGCCTCATCAATGATAACTTTGAAAGAAAATATGAAGAAATCAGTGACCCAACTTATTTCTCTCCCCACAGGAGATCGAAAGAAATGAGAAGGATGAGAGTGAAAACAAACAACGTAATCTATGGTGCTTCCCCATGAAGTAGATTTGTGTCCTGCCCCTGACTGGAGTTCTTGAAGAAGGAGATAGAAGAATACTCCGAATACACTTGGAGACTCAAAAGCAGAGAGGACTTGTAACCCTCTCTCCATGGTAGAATCTCCAGTAATCACACATCAAACATGTTCATGGAGCAAAAACAAAACAATAACTAAGATGGTATACTTCAAAGTGGAAGTGCAAAAGGTACTCATAGTCTAATAATTTTTGAATGTGCAGAATGTATCTTTTGTACACGGACAGTAGAATGGCCATGACATAGGATTTAGTACCTGAAATTGTGAAAGGGAAGAAGAGTAGCAGTGGGAATGACCATTTGACCATAGGTATGTGACCAAACGAGTATGTGTTTATGGTTTCTAGAGTAGGTAATGATAATGTAGATTTTATTTTGTTATCCTTCTCCAAAACTGGCAAGACCAGAGTGCTACTTATCCTTTTGTCCTCTAGAATTTGTTTTTTTAATTTCCAGAAGAATATATATTTATAATAAATTAATATCAGTAATATAATACAACATTCCACTTTTTACACACTTTGATTTGTAGTTTATCCAATACATGTAATATACCATTGATAAGGACTTGGTGTTCAACCTGAACATTGAAGAAGGATATAATTGGGACTGAGGTTGATGCTCAGTGGTAGAGTGCTTGCCTAGCACTGGATTCAATCCTCAGCACCACATAAAAATAAATGAATAAAATAAAGATCTGTGAAGAGCTAAAAGAATATGTGTATATGAAAAAGAAGGATAAAATTATTATTCTCTATTTAGAAATTATAGTCAAATACAAGATATTGACATTCCAATGCAAAAAAATTAATCATTTTTTAAAGAAGATCATTCTGTGACTCAAATAGAAGCCTTCTGGGCAGAAAAACGATGGCGACTAGAAAAGGATTAGAATAGATACTTGGTCTTAAAGATATGGATGTTATTTTTGACATTTCCTTAAAAATGATAAATTTCAAATTTTTATTGTAACTAGAACATGTATTATTTGAGTGGGTAATGTATAATTATGTATAGGAAAATAAATTGACTTCTCTTTGCACACCATGAATTTGCCTATTCTTTTTTTAAATTTTTTTTTAATTTAATTTTTTGATTCATTGAACACAAATGGAGTACAGCAATTGTTTTTCTGGTTGTACACAAAGTAGAGTCACCCCATCTGTGCATTCATACATGTACACAGGGCAATGATGTCTGTCACACATACTGTTATTATTCTTACCTCCCAACCTCAACCCCACCCCTCCCTTCCCTCTATGCTCTCTATCCTTTCTCCATTCTTGCCATCATTCCACCCCACATTATGCATCATCATTCACTTATCAGAGAGACCATTTGGCCTTTGGATGATCTCACTTAGCATAATAGTCTCCAACATGATCCATTTACCTACAAATGCCATAATTTTATTCTTCTTTATGGCTGAGTAATATTCCATTGTGTATATATACCACAGTTTGTTTATCCATTCATCTATTGAAGGACATCTAGGTTGGTTCCACAATCTAGCTATTGTAAATTGAGCAGCTATGAACATTGATGTGGCTGCATCACTGTAGTAATCTGATTTTATGTCCTTTGGGTATAGGCCAAGGAGTGGGATAGCAGGGTCAAATGGTGGATCCATTCCAAGTTTTCTAAGGAATCTCCACACTGCTTTCCAGAGTGGCTGCACCAACTTGCACTCCCACCAGCAATGTATGAGTGTACCCTTTTCCCCATATCCTCGCCAACACCTTTTGTTGCCTGTATTCTTAATAAAAGACATTCTAGTTGGGGTAAAATGAAATCTTAAGGTGGTTTTGATTTGCATTTCTCTTAGGATGAGGGATGTTGAACATTTTTTCATGAATCTGTTGATTGCTTGTAGATCTTCCTCTGTAAAGTGTCTGTTCATTTCCTTGGCCCACTTATTGATTGGGTTATTGGTGTTCGTGGTGTAAAGATTTTTGAGTACTTTGTAGATTCTGGAGATTAGTGCTCTGTCCGAAGTGTGTGTGGCAAAGATTTTCTCCCACTCTGAAGGCTCTCTCTTCACATTGCTGATTGTTTCCTTTGCTGAGAAAAAGCTTTTTAGTTTGACTCTATCCCAATCATTGATTCGTGCTTTTATTTCTTGCGCTTTGGGAGTCATGTTAAGGAAATCTGGTCCTAGGCCAACAGGATGAAGATTTGGACCTATTTTCTCTTCTATTAGGTGCAGGATCTCTGGTCTGATTTCTAGGTCCTTGATCCATTTTGAGTTGAGTTTTGAACAGGGTGAGAGATATGGGTTTAGTTTCATTTTGCTGCCTATGTATTTCTAATTTTCCCACTACCATTTGTTGAAGAGGCTGTCTTTTTTCCATTGTATGTTTTTGGCTCCTTTGTCAAGTATGAGATACCTGTATTTATGTGGGTTTGTCTCTGTGTCCTCTATTCTGTACCATTGATCTACCTATTTTGGTGCCAATACTATGCTGTTTTTGTTACTATTGCTCTGTAGTATAGTTGAAGGTCTGGTATTGTGATACCCCCTGCTTCGCTCTTCTTGCTAAGGATTGCTTTAGATATTCTGGGTCTCTTATTGCTCCAAATGAATTTCATGATTGCTTGCATTATTTCTATGAGTTCCGTCAGGGGATTTTAATTGCAATTGCATTGAATTTGTATAGCGCTTTTGGAAGTATGGCCATTTTGACAATATTAATTCTGCCTATCCAAGAACATGGGAGATCTTTCCATCTTCTCAGATTCTTTTTAACTTCTTCCTTGAGTGTTCTGTAGTTCTCATTGTAGAGGTCTTTCACTTCTTTTGTTAGATTGATTCCCAAGTATTTTTTTTTTTGAGGTTATTGTGAATGGGGTAGTTTTCCTAATTTCTCTCTCAGAGGATGCATCACTTATGAATAATAATGCATTAGATTTATGAGCATTAATTTTATATCCTGCTACTTTACTGAATTCATTTATGAGTTCCAGAAGTTTTCTGGTGGAATTCTTAGGGTCTTCTAAATAGAGAATCATGTCATCAGCAAATAGGGATAGTTTGAGCTCTTCTTTTCCTATTCATATTCCTCTAATTTCTTTGGTCTAATTGCTCTGGCTAGAGTTTCAAGAACAATGTTGAATAGTAGTGGTGAAAGAGGGCATCCCTGCCTTGTTCCAGTTCTCAGGGGGAATGCTTTCAATTTTTTTCCATTTAGAATGATGTTAGCTGTGCACTTAGCATAGATAGCCTTTACAATGTTAAGGAATGTCCCCACTATCCCTATTTTTTCTAGTGTTTTGAGCTAGAAACTAGAAAGCTAGAAAAGGGTGCTGTATTTTATCAAATGCTTTCTCTGCATCTATTGAAATAATCATGTGGTTCTTGAATTTTAAGTCTGTTGATGTGGTGAATTGATTTCCGGATGTTGAACCAACCTTGCATCCCTGGGATGAAACCCACTTGATCATGGTGCACTATTTTTTTAATATGCTTTTGTATGAGATTCACTAAAATTTTGTTAAGAATTTTTGCATCTATGTTCATTAGAGATATGGGTCTGAGATTTTCTTTCATCAATGTGTTCTTCTCTGGTTTTGGTATCAGGGTGATATTAGCTTCATAGAATGAGTTTGGAAGGGTTCCCTCCTCCTCTATTTCATGAAAAAATTTGAGGAGGATTGGAATGAACTCTTCTTTGAAGGTCTTGTAGAACTTGGCTGTGAATCCATCTGGTCCTGGACTTTTCTTTGTTGGTAGGCTTTTGATGACTTCTTCTATTTCATTGCTTGAAATTGATCTATTTAAGTTGTGTATGTCCTCCAGATTCAGTTTGGGTGGCTCATATGACTCTAGGAACCTGTTGATGTCTTCGATGTTTTCTATTCGGTTGGAGTATAAATTTTCAAAGTAACTTCTTATTATGTTTTGTATTTCAATTGTGTCTGTTGTAATATTTCCATTTCCATTCACGAATTTTAGTAATTTGGAGTTTCTCTCTCCTTCTCTCGATAGCGAGGCTAAGGGTTTATCAATTTTGTTTATTTTTTCAAAGAACCAACTTTTTGTTTTGTCAACTTTTTGAATTGTTTCTTTTGTTTCAATTTCATTGATTTCAACTCTGATTTTGATTATTTCCTGTCTTCTACTACTTTTGGTGATGATCTGTTCCTCTTTTTCTAGGGCTTTGAGCTGTAATGTGAGGTCATTGATTTGTTGACTTTTCGTTCTTTCATTAAATGCACTCCAAGCAATGAATTTTCCTCTTAGCACTGCTTTCATAGTATCCCAGAGATTTTGATATGTTGTATCTTTGTTCTCGTTGACCTCTAACAATCTTTTAATTTCCCCCCTAATGTCTTCTGTTATCCATGCATCATTCAGTAGCATATTATTTAATCTCCAGGTCTTGGAGTAGTTTCTGTTTTTAACTTTATCATTGATATCTAATTTCATTCCATTATGATCTGATAGTATACAAGGTAGTATCTCTGTTTTCGTATTTGCTAAGAGTAGCTTTGTGGCATAACATATGGTCTATTTTAGAGAAGGAACCATGAGCTGCTGAGAAGAAAGTGTATTCGCTTTTTGATGGATGGAATATTCTACATATGTCTGTTAAGTCCAAATTAGTGATTGTGTCATTGAGTCCTATGGTTTCTTTGTTTAATTTTTGCTTGGAAGATCTGTCCAACGGTGAGAGAGGAGTGTTAAAGTCCCTCAGTATTATTGTGTTTTGGTCTATTTGATTCCTGAAATTGCGAAGGATCTGATTGACGCACGTGGATGCACCATTGTTTGGTGCATCAATATTTATGATTGTTATGTCTTGCTGATTTATGCTTCCTTTAAGCAGTATGAAATGTCCTCCTTTATCCCTTCTGACTAACTTTGGCTTGAAGTCTGCTTTATCTGAAATGAGGATGGAAACTCCTGCTTTTTTACTGAGTCCATGTGCATGGTATGTTTTTTCCCAACCTTTCACCTTTAGTCTGTGGGCATGTTTTTCTATGAGATGAGTCTCTTGAAGGCAGCATATTGTTGGGTCTTTCTTTTTAATCCAATCTGCCAGTCTATGTCTTTTGATTGATGAGTTTAGGCCGTTTACATTCAGGGTTATTATTGAGATATGACTTGTATTTCCTGACATTTTGGCTTTTTTGGGGTTTTTAGCTTAACTTTGTTTCTCCTTTGATTGACTCTTTCTTTCGGGTAATTCCTCCCCATGTTGACTGAGATTGTTGTTTTTCGTTTCTTCCTCTTCAAATATTTTGTTGAGAATGTTCTGTAGGGCAGGCTTTCTCTTTGTGAATTCTTTAAGCTTTTGTTTATCATGGAAGGATTTAATTTCGTCATCAAATGTGAAGGTAAGTTTTGCTGGGTATAAGATTCTTGGTTGGCATCCATTTTGTTTCAGAGTTTGAAATATGTTGTTCCAAGCCCTTCTTGCTTTTAGGGTCTGGGCTGAGAAATCTGCTGATATCCGTATTGGTTACCCCCTGTAGGTAATCTGATACTTTTCTCTCGCAGTCTTTAAAATTCTCTTTGTTTTGTATGTTAGGTATTTTCATTATAATATGCCTTGGTGTGGATCTGTTGTAATTCTGTGTGTTTGGTGTCCTGTAAGCCTCTTGTAATTGATTTTCCATCTCATTCATCATATTTGGGAAATTTTCTGATATTATTTCATTGAACAGATTGTTCATACCCTTGGTTTGTATCTCTGTGCCTTCCTCTATCTGAATAACTCTTAAATTTGGTCTTTTCATGATGTCCCATATTTCTTGGAGGTTTCGTTCATGATTCCTAAACATCTTCTCTGTTTGTTTGACTTTGTTTTCAAGATTAAATATTTTGTCTTCATCGTCTGAGGTTCTGTCTTCCAAGTGATCTTTTCTGTTAATTATGCTTTCTATTGACTTTTTCACTCGGTTTATTGTTTCCTTCATTTCCTTGTTTCCTTCAAGGATTTCTGTTTGTTTTTTTCTCAGAACTTCTATCTCTTTATTGAAATGATTTTTTTGCTTCCTGCAATTGCTCTATTAGCTGATTATTCATAGCCTGAATCTGCTCTCTCGTCACATCATTCTCTTCTTGGATCATTTTAATTATGAACATTCTGAACTCCCTTTCTGTCATTCCTTCTACCATGCTGTCTTTGGGTTCTCTTGATATATCATCCAGGTTTGTTTGGGACACTTTCTTCCCCCGTGTTTTCTCATGTTTCTCGTGTATCTTCCCCTCTAGTAGTGCAAATCTGAGGGATTGCAATTTCCCTGTAAAGACTTAAAGTGTCCCTGCAGATTTCCAGTAACTCACCCGATGTTTGAGAGGTGCTTGATGAAGTGGTGACCCAAGAAAGCTGCTGTCCCACTACCTCCAGGTTGGGAATGATCAATGCTTCTGGGCAGACGCAACCTCGTGTTGATAGACAATCAGATACAGCAAGGTGCTAGACCCCGGCCAGGGTGTGGACCTGGGCACTAGACCAAGTTGGCGTGGGGGCACCGAACTGTGCTCAGTGATGGAGACACTGGGCTTGAAAGCCCAGGCAGGCCTGAGCTCCTCGCTGGGGGCTCAGACTGTGGTAGGTAGTCACTCTCTGCCAGGGAAGCCGTAGAATAGCTCCAAAGGTCCTAAACTCCCTGCTGGAGCCGGCACTGCCTCCGCTCCAGGTCAGATCTCACCAGGAACTGCATCACTGTGGCCCCGCTGGAAGACCTGAGCTCAGCTCTGAGGACTCAGGCAGCCGAAGATGGTCTCTCTCTGCCAGGGAAGCTGTAAAATGGCCCTGAAGAGCCTAAACTCCCTGCCGTAGCTGGCGACTGCCTCCTCTCCAGGCCAGATCTCAGCAGTAGCCGCAGTGCCGTGGCCCCACAGGAAGACTGGAGCTCAGCTCCGAGGACCCAGGCAACTGAAGATGGTCTCTCTCTGCCAGGGAAGCTGCAAAATGACCGAATTTGCCTATTCTTAACAAATCATCACATCTTCATATGTTCTGACATGAAGAACAACTTCAAGCATTGTTATAGATAGATATTTGGACCCAGTGTCTCCTGTCTTCCTTCTCTGAAAAGGAGGGCTTAGATGGACATTACCTATACTCCTTAGGAAATGTACATTACCAAGACTTCTTTTTGAGTTTGCTGATTATTACATATCTATTCTGAAGAACCTGTACTTAAATGATTTGACATAGATGTCATTATATCCTGACCTTCCAAATGTACTTGGGTAGCTATAATTTTCCTTAAATTTTTGTCAAGTACATATTTGAAACAATGAGAGTTCATAGGTCATCAAAGACTTCCATTAGCATTTCATCTCCCCATCAACCTTCCTCTAATTCCACTCTGTTAAAAAAAAAAAAAAAACATAGACAAAACTATTTTGATGCTTAACATAATTCCCTCATGTGCAAGAAAGCCTGATGTTTTCTCAGAAGTATTGAGTACACAGCAGCGAGTTGGAGAAAACAAAATCAATGTTTACTTAATGCACTTTTCCACTTAGAACATGTAATGTGCATCAGTGGAAGGAAAATAAAATTTTAAATGAAAAAGGAATTATAAAAATAGACTAAACTATCTCACATCTTTTAATGTTTCAAATAAAAAGATCTCAGAATAAACAGAATAATATTCTACATATGCATGATACACCCACTGAAACCAAGAATGTATTAACATGGGACTAGGAGCAGTTGGTGAGTTTAGGTGAACTGTGCATTGCCAACTAAAATAGATTTTCCTTTTATTCTTAATTCTGAGATCCAAATACAAGATAAACAAATTTGAACTCATTTTATATTCAGTGTTTAAATAATGTATCTTGGGAGAAATCTTTCAAAAAACGTTGAGACCCATTAAATAAAAGGAAAATAGTGTTTTAATATTTGTTGTTATTGTTTCTAATGTAAGTACACAATTTAGAAAGGGCTGAAAATCTGGAAAAAATACATTGTGCTACAAAAGTTTCATATCAAAATTTTTTGGCAGCTTTTAAATTCTAGGGCAAGCAAATGGGCTTCTTATACAATGAGTAGAATCAAATTCCAGAAGGTTAAGGGAGGATTTGGTACCATAATTTCTTGCTTTGTCCATGTCTAGAAATCTTAGTCCTGGATTTCCTACCCCATCGCCTCTTACTTTTCTTCTTAAAGCCTTCCTTCCCTGTTCTTTTCATTGTCATGACTTTTGGTTTCTGATCAGGTTTTCTGATATATTTTAACAATACCGAGTAATAGGTTTTTCCTTTTGAACATTGCTCTCTGGGTACCTAAGACCTAGAGTCCACTCTACTTCTGATCAGGCAGCCACCTGCCCATTGTCATTTCACTGAAGAGGTAGGTAGTTCTCTGAGTGTATAGATTGATGCAATGAGAGAGGGAAGAAAAGTAGAAGAAGTTTTGTTCCCTATTGTGTGGGATGATAAAGCAAAACTGAAGAGGGACAAGCTGCTCTTTATGGGTGTTGCAACAGGGATTAAACAAACAATAGGCTTCAATCACAACAAAGCCCAGGCTCATGCTCAGAGTTACAACCTGAGTACCAAAGTCTGGGGTTGACTTGCCCACCTTTTAGCAGCATGGCATTGATGTTCTCTTAGGCAGGTCGCATAAACTCTCTGGGCCTCAGTTTACTCATTAGTAAAATGAGGAGTTTGGATCAGATGAATTCTAGAATCGTCAGATCTTTTTGAAATATGATGCTTTGTTTTTGCTTCAGATTCTGTGAGGCAAAATTTCTTTTTGAAAAATAAAATAATACAGATCACATTCAGTTATGTTCTCTGTCTCTGTCTGTATGTCTGTCCCTCTCTGTCTTGTACCAGCTGACTTGGCATTTTTTTTACATGAGAAACCCTGCAATAGAAAATCCTAGATTCTGAACTGAAAGGAAATTTAGGTCATGAAGTCCATCGGACCCAACACAGCCTGTACAAATACTGCAGTGAGATCTTCAGTGCGGACTTGATAGGCTATCAATTAGCTCTCTGGGAAATTTTCACAAATGGCGTAGGAAAGGTAATTTATTTTGTTGAACTAATCGAGGTCTTAGGTGCGTCTTCTGAATTGTGGTTCGTATTTAATATCCTCTCATTGCATGTCCCTTTAGTGAGCACTAAGTATGCTCCATTTCCACCTGATTAAATGACTCTCATTTTTCCAATAACTCCTCGTATGACATAATTTCTAGATCCCTCAGGCCTATGTTAAAATTTCTGTAAAATGCTCTGTTCTTAGAACTGACTTCTAATTAGTTGGAGGGTCCATGGCTGAGTGCCTCTGCACAACTCAGGAAACTCCACCATCAAGGAGAACCTAAGAGATTCATTCTTCTTGTAAATCTAGGACATACTGTCATCAGTTACAGCGCAGGAGATCATCTGCCAAAGAAACCGTGACAAGATTTTGGGGATTATAAAGCATACAACCTTAGAATTTGTTTAACAAAGGGAAAAATGGCCTCATTATTGTTGGATATATGATATAATAAAACTCTGGGAGAAATGACATCCATTGCAGTTAAAATAAAGGATAATTAGAGGAAAATGTTTTTCTAATTTGTGCTTTAAAATGCTGTCACATATGCAATACTGATGAGACACTTGGCTTAAGTCTGTGAGGCATAAATAAATACAAACATGAGACAATTTACCCATCCGTTCTTGGCATAAAGGGGAGAAAGCTTATAATTTCTACAACATCAAAGACTTCCTAATGAATATTTCCAACCAAAATGCGAATTTCAACATGATTAATGAAGAAGGATCTTTACACCCTTTCATAGAACCTCTAAATATGTAGGATTGTTCCTGACAAGAAGGTAAATCTCTTTGAGATCTTCAAGTGTACTTTATAGTGATTTTATTTTTTTCATTTTCTGAAGGATGCCTCACACACACACACACACACACACACACATACACACACAGTATTTCAGAAGCAGAAACTTTCTTTTAGGCATTTCTTGAACTTTGCCATTTAGAAACTTATGTTCTTTGTGATCCCTGTACCCTGCTTCTTATCTTAACCTTAAGGGACTACCCACTTTCATTCCATTCTTTTCTTGCCCCTTCTATTCCCAAGGTGATAGGGGTCTCATTTTATTGTAGCCTCGGTTTGAAGCTCCAAATCTCATTATCTAAATCAGATACCAGTGGGGAATACCTTAGAGGAAGAATGTAGGAACAATTCTTTTCACCCTTGGACTTTAGGAACTAAAAAACCAAATTATCTGCTCCTAATACTGCCAATATATAACCATGGGACAAGCGTAGCTTAACAATTCTAGGCTTTCTTGCTTTTTATCTTAAGATAACAAATTAATGTAAAGCAGATTCAGCAGTCTTAAGTAGCTTCAAAATCTAGATGGGAAAAATCCAGCCAGAACTCCTTTATAAGATTCCTTCGCCTGGACTCAATTCTCCATGGCCCTGGATTCTGCCTGCTGAGCACTTGGTTATACTCTCTGGGTCCTTGGTTCTGCTTTCTGAGGCATTTTCCTTTTTCATGAAAAGTAGCAACCACTTGCAACTGAGAATTTTTATCAGCCTGCCACTAGATTTTCGAGGCCTTCTGGTTTGATGCACAGATCTGTAAGTTACACCTTTAATTGCTTGTGAATGAACACACTGGCCTTTTGACCTTTCCAGGTTTTAGCAAAGGACTATAGAGTCACATCCTGAGCCTTTTATCTAGAGGATACCTCCGGCAGAGAATCTCTTGATGGAATAGTTTTTCTTTCAATCTCTCTGTCCTATTTTACCATAAGCAGCAAGAAGTAACCAGGAGAAACCTTCAAATCCTTAACTCTGTATCTAGGTTCATCATTTATGTAAGTTCTGCTTTCCTTGTAATACAATAGTACACAATTTCTACCAACCTACATAACGAGGATCTATCTCCTTTGCTCCAATTTCTGGCAACACATGTTTTGACTTCTTTCTGAACCCTTGTCAGTAGCACTTTCCATATCCATTAGTCCTACTAACAGTCTGTTCGAGGTAATTCCAGCATTTTCTATCATGTTCCTCACCATTTTCCTCAAATGTCTCACTGCTCAGTTCCAAAGTCATTCCACATTTTTAGTTATTTGTTACAGCTATACCCTAGTTCTGAGTACCCAAATCTGTTTTTTATTGTGATGTAACAAATTTCTGTAATTCAGCTGTTTAAGACAACACCCATTTAATAACTCATATATGTATATTAAAAAGCCAGATGTGGCACAATGGAGTTCTTATCTTAGTTCAGGGTATAAGAAAACTGATGTCAAGGTGTTTGCTGGGGCAGCAGTTATTATCTGTGGCTTGGAGTTCCTGTCCAAACTCACTGATTGTTGGAAGAAGCCAGTCCCTAGAGTTTGTACAGCTTAGATCTCCCTTTCCTTGCTGGTTGTCAGCTGTGGCCATTCTCAACTCCTCATGGTCTCCTCATTATATTGGCAGTTTACAAAATTCATGTTTGCTTTCTTCCTGGCCAATCAGAATGCAACTCTGATACTGTTATGGTTTAGATAGGAGGTATACCCCAAAAGCTTATGTGTGAGACAATGCAAACATATTCCTAGGTGAAATGATTAGATTATGAGAATTGTGACCTAATCAGAGGATTAATACACTAGTAGATTAATTGGGTGGTAACTGTAGGCAGATAAAGTGTGGTTGGAGGAGATGGGTCACTGTGGGCCTACCTTTGGGGTTTACATTTTGTCCGAGGTGAGAAGAGCTCTCTTTCTCTGCTTCCTGTTTTCATGTCCTGAGCTCCTTTCCTCTGCCATGACGTTTTGACTTATTGTGGGCCCAGAGTTATGCATTCAGCTGTCTATGAACTGAGATCTCTGAAACCATGAACCAAAATAAACTTCTTTCCCTTATGTTGTTCTTGTGAGATCTTTTGATCACAGAAACAAAAAACCTAACTAAAACAGACAGATTCTGCTACAAGCTGAGAAAACTCTCCAGACAACTAACTGTGCTGTATGATATAACATAATCATGAGAGTAAAATTGATTACCTTCATGGCTCCTAGGGTTGTACAGGAGTTGCACATCAGAAGCGTGGGAAATCTTGGGGAACATTTCAGAATTCTTTTTTTTTTCTTTTTCTTTTTTTTCTTTTTATAGACTTCATTGTGATTCATTGTACACATATGGGGTACAAATTTTCATTTCTATGGTTGTGCATGATATACATTCATACCATTCTTGTTAATCATGCATGTACATAGGGTAATGATGTCTGTCTCATTCCACCATTTTTCATACCCCCGCCCACTCACCTTCTCATTTCCCTCTATGTAATCTCAAGTTCCTCTGTTCTTCTCTCACCTCCTGCCCCAGATTCTATATCATCACCCACTTATCAGGGAAAACATTCAGCCTTTGTTTTTTTGGGATTGGCTTATTTCACTTAGCATGATAATCTCCATTTCCATCCATTTATCTGCAAATGCCATAATATTATTTTTCTTTATGGCTGAGTGATATTCCATTGTGTTATATATACCACAGTTTCTCTATCTATTCATCTGTTGAAGGGCATCTAGGTTGGTTCCACAGTCTAGCTATTGTGAATTGAGCTGCTATAACCATTGATGTGGCTGTGCTACTGTAGTATGTGGATTTTAAGACCTTTGAGTATAAACCAAGGAGTGGGATAACTGGGTCAAAAGGTGGGTCCATTCCAAGTTTTCTGAGGAATCTCCACACTGCTTTCCAGAGTGGCTGTACCAACTTGCAACTCCACCAGCAATGTAAAAGTGTGCCTTTTACCCCACAGCCACACCAACATCTATAATTGTGTTCTTGATAATAGCCATTCTAATCAGAGTAAGATGAAATACAGTTACCTCATACTAGACAAAGGAGCCAAAAACATACAATGGAGAAAAGATAGCCTCTTCAACAAATGGTGCTGGCAAAACTGGAAATCCATATGCAGTAAAATGAAATTAAAGCTCTATCTCTTACCCTGCACAAAACTCAACTCAAAATGGATTAAGGATTTAGGAATTAGACCAGAGATCCTGCACCAAATAGAAGACAAAGTAGGCCCGAATCTTCATCATGTTGGCTTAGGATCAGACTTCCTTAACAAGACTTCCAAAGCACAAGAAATCAAAACAAGAATCAATAAATGGGATGGACTCAAACTAAAAGGCTTTTTTTCAGCAAAGGATACAATCAATAATGTGAAAAGAGAACCTACCGAGTGGGAGAAAGTCTTTACCACACGCACTTCAGATAGAGCACTAATTTCCAAAATTTATAAAGAACTTACAAAACTTTACACCAAGAATACGAAGAACCCAATCAATAAATGGGCCAAGGATCTGGACAGACACTTTACTGAAGAGGATGAACAGGCATTCAATAAATAAGTGTTCAACATCTCTAGTAATTAGAGAAATGCAAATCAAAACATTTCAGAATTCTGTCTATTATGATAGTAATACTGTAAGTCAAACAATCTTGAATGATATACACTAACCTGATGTCTGCCTCCAAAGGCCTGCATTAAAAAAAAAGCTTAATTTTTTACCCATCTAGATAATATCAAGGAGGCAATAATCATTTTAAATACTCAAGAATTATTATATTCTGAGTTTTAATATTTTAAGAAATTCTTGATGAATCCCAGTGAAATCTACATTGAGATAACAAAACTCAATTTATTAAATATAATAACATAAATCTGTCTTATATATAATAATTTCCAAGGTAAAAGTCTTTTAAACACAAGGAATTCAGTTTTAAACAAGGTCTAATCATGTTTTATTAGAAACATTGAGGTTATAGAAATATTTATGAAAACATAAAAAGTATGTTTTCACTTTTTAACATTTGTATATTAATAAACATAATTATTCAATTCCAAATTTGAAAAAACAGCCTTATTTTATAGATGTAATTGAGGAAGACTTGGAGTCCCTAGTGAATTGGTTCTACTTCACATGGCTGCCCCAAAGCACCTAGGGATATTGAAAAGCAAAACAGAACAAAGACCCACAAAAAAATTCTTGGCTTTCATTCCTAAAGATTCTCATCGATCTGCAAATCATGGCCTAATTAATCTTGTAAATAATATCTTCCAGAAACTCAAGAAGCTCATAATCTAAAAGGAGAAAAAAGATACTTCAAAACTCAGTTGCCTGAACCAGGGATTTGATGGTAATTTTTAACTATCTATATTAAACTTGAAGTTTAATATAGATCGTAAAAAGTACAGAGACACAAGTGTACAGTTCAAAAATGATCGGAAAGAAACACACCCATGTAACACCCACTCATGTCAAGAAATAGAATAATAGCAAAAAGCCAGAGCCCCCCTTCCTGTCCCTTCCAAACACTCCTTTTCCAAGGGGAATTTTTTTCCTGATATTAACATCCAAATTAGTTTTACCTATTTTGAATTTCATGCAAATGAAATAGACTTTTGAAGTTTAGATTCTTTGACTCGATATTATGTTTGTGACATTAATCCATGATACTTTTTGCATGTGATGAATTTCCTCAATTGTTTGAATGCACTGCAATACGTTTATTTATTTAGGGACATATGGGTAAATTCCTAGTTTGTGGCAATTGTGGATAATACTGCTATAAATATTCTTGTCTTACACTTAGCTTTTGGTGTTTATAGGTACACTTTCCTATGACTTGGATTCCTGGATCATGAAACCTGTATGTGTTCCCTGTAATGGTTACTTTGGTGTAGCTTTCTTAGGGTGACCACCAATTTATACTTTTAACAGCAGGATGTGATAGTTCTCGATCCTCCACGTTTGCCAACATTATTGTCAATTTCAAAAATTTTCTTGTTATTATGGTGGCTGTGCAGTGATGGCTCATTTCTGTGTTAGTTTTCATTTCATTCCATTTCTCTTATGGTAGTAATTTGGGTATTCTCTCATGTGAACTACCTGTAATATTATGATAGCATTTTTTGGTTTTCATTAAGAGTTCCTGGCTCATAACTCCCTCCTCAAAGTAGTCCATAGAAACTAGAATTTTCTCTAAGGTGGGTCATAGGAAATAATCTTCCTTCTTTTTTCTGTCTTACAGCTGGATATGAAGAAATTCTCTAAACTACTTTTATTTGATATTAGGACATAAGGCTTTCTTCATTTGGGAAAATCCCTTCCTCAAACCCTGTCTATTCTGAATAGACAGGCCTTGCTGGGTTTCCCCAACCAGTCTATTAGCAGTCATGCCTATGCAATGAAGTAGGAGTCTAAAGGGCAAGGTTTGGGGAACTTCTGGAGAAATGCGCATGTGGGGGTTCCTGAAAGACAGTTCCCCCGGAGACAGCATAGAAGCTATTTTCTCTGTCTCCTAACTTGCCTTAATCATCTCTCCATTCATATCTTTTACAGTATTCCTTGTAAAGGCAGCATGAAATAACAACTCTTCTGTAAAGGAGATAAGAAAAGAGTTTATTCTGTAACAAATCTATGTGACTATGGTCTGAGGGCATGAACTCAAGTTGCCCTGGATGACATGTTCTCCTGTGAAAGAGGTTGCATGAACATTTTTAGTCACAAAATAAAAACAGCAAGAAAGTCTTGCATCAATGGACTTATCAAACACATCAATGGAGCCATAATGCAGGTGGATTACAGCAGAGTGGGGAAATTTCTTTTATAGGATTCAGATAATATCTTACAGCATTCTTAGTTTTAGGGTTGGTGGAGACCAATGTTCTCTTAATCTTACCATATATTCTGTTATGGTTTGGAAATGAGGTATCCCCTCAAAGTTCCTGTGTTAACACAGGAATACTCAGGGTGAAGTGATTGGATTATAAGGGCTGTGACTTACTTGGTCCATCCTAGTTTGAATGGATCAACAGGATGATAACAGTAGACAGGTGAGGCCATGGCTAGAAGAGGTAAGTTACTAGGAGCATGCCCTGGAAGGTTTTGTCTCCCTGGAGGCCCTTTCCCCTTTCTGTCTTTGCTTCCTGGCCACCATGAGTGGAGTAGCACTTTTTCATCATATCCTTCTGCCATGATGTTCTGCTTTACCTTGGGCCCAGAGAAATGAAGCTGGCTATTGACTGAAACCTCTGAAATTATGAGCCAAAATAAACTTTTCCTCCTGTAAGTTGGTTGTATCAGACAATTTGGTCACAGTGACAAAAACTGAATAATGCAAAAATTGATACCTAGAAGTGGAGACACTGCTGTGACTATCCTGATCATGTTGCTCAGAAGCTTTAGAAATACTTTGTGGGAAAGGTTTGGAGTAATTTGGAGATACAGGCTAGATAATCCTTAGAATATTGTAAATGAACTAGTGGGAGCTCAGAAGACCAGACTGTTGATAATTCATATTCCTGGCAGATAGTCAAGACTTTGGTCAGAGGTTTCAGAGAGGAACACGTATTCTATGGGGAATTAAACTAGAAGTCATTCGTGTTATATTCTCATAAAGAACTTTTCTACATTTTTGTCCATGTCTGAAGACTTTGTGTGAGGCCAAATTTGAGGATGATTAGCTAATTAATCTGGTGTGGGAAATTTCAAAGCAGCATAGCATTTAGGCAGGATACAGATTTTGCTGGGAATTGTTGACAGCTTTACTGTGAGAACTGGAAACAAAATCAGAACCCAAGTATTTGAAATACTTGCAGGTTGGCCAGAAAGTGTGTGTAAAATTGGGGCCAAGGAAGTTGTGGGTGTTGAAGATATCACCACCACTAAAAAGAAGTTAAATACTTCGCACAGAGACAATAGGAAAGATGCCTGGGAGGTTTCTCAGAAATTGCTAAGTCCATATCCATTACAGACTCAGAGGTATAAAATTAAAAATTTCACTGAGAAAATTTCCTGAGGACACCCTGTTCATATAGTGGGGCCTATCCAGTTGTTTCACCTAGCCCAAGCACTTAAAAGCTACTGCTGAAGTTCACAATCATCCATGTGTTGCTGGATCTGCAGGAAGGCAGGATCCAAAGTGAAGGTGTCATGGAGGTTTCCACCAATATTTCAAAAGAAGGCTTGGGAGGCCAGGCAAAGTGTAACATGGTGAGAAGTGTAGCAGGTTCCCCCTGAAAGGGTAGTGCATGAAGCTATGAATGTAAAGCCAAAGCTCGAATCAAGACCTCAGGAATTAAGAGATGCCAGTTACGTGCTCTATCTAATAAGGAAAGCTGCTGACTGTGAAGAGAGGCTAAGAGCACTGCAATTGACAAGGCCGAAGGGGGAGGGCAGCCTGATTCCTTTGGGAGAACATTTACCACCATGACCCTAGATGCCAGAGATGGAGATACGAGAAATGTTTGCTTAGATTCCTTCTTTCTATGCAACTATTCCTACTTTTTGCAATGGAAATGTTTACTCTGTGCCACTATACACTGAATGTGTATGACTTTCTTTTGATTTTCCTTGGGGCTCATGGCCAAGAATTTGTCTTGGGTCACAGAGTAGACTTTAGACTTGGACTTTTGTGTAGTGCCAGAACTGCTAATATTATGGAGACTCCTAGATATGGACCAAGTGCATTTTGCATTGTGAAATGAACATGAAGGGGCCAGAGGTGGAATGTTACAGTTTGAATACAAGGTGTTCCCCTCTTGTGATAATGGAGGAACATTAAGTGGTGAAATTATTAGATTATGATAGCTTTTTAAAACCTAATCAATCCATTCTAATTTGAATGAAATAACTAGGTAGTAACTGTAGGCAGATGGGACTTGGCTGAAAGAGGAGAGTTATTAGGAATGTGCCCTTGAAGGATTCATCTTCCCTGAAGCCCCTTTCCCTTTCCCTCTCTGCTTCCTGGCCACCATAAGCAGAGGAACACAACCTCATCACACACTTCCCTTCTACTGTGATGTTTTGTTTGACCTTGGGCCCAAAGCAATGGGGTTGACCAACAATTGACTGAACCACTGAAATCATGAGCCAAAATAAACTTTCACCCCTCTGAACTGTTTTTGTCAGTTATTTTGGTAATTGCAATGAAAAGATGACTAAGACCCATTCCAAGAGTGTTTTCTAGTAGTCACCAGGATGGTACATCAAATACAGAGGTTGATGGTGAATGATAATTAAAAGGAACTCTGAAGATAGCCCAATGTAACTTTGGCTCTTAATCTACAACATTCCCTCTCCTGTAATGGCAATGTTCTAGTCAGTCAAGGTCAGAGAGTCTTCAGGGTCTTCAGTATAGATGTGGCTTCTTCAGATAAACTTAATTCAAAATAATAAAGCCATAAACATAAGTAAGTGTTTCCCTGAGTTCTGTGAGCTGCTCAGACAAATTAACCAAGCCCAAAGAAGAGTTGTGAGGAAACTTAAATTATAACTGGTCAGTCAGAAGTACAAATAAAAATGATCTGGATTTGTGACATCTAAAGTGGGGACAGTGTTAGGGACTGAGCTCCAAACCTATGTGATCTGATGCTATTTCCATGTATATAGTGTCAGAAATGAATTAGATTAGAAGACACCAACTGCTGCCTGTTTTCCATTTTTTACTGGTATATAGACATTTTTTATATAATCTGATCATGAGTCCTACCAGGGTATATGTAAATGTCACAACCTAGTCTATAGGTTGTTTTTAATCTTCCTTTAAGGGGTTCTTCTCTTTAAGAAGAATTTTATTCTAATGTAATTAAAGATGGTGTTCAAGATAGTTATTACTTAGATTCTACATTAGATAAGCATTGTTGGTTTGCTTTTCACTTTTAGTTTTATTAAGTATCTCTAATTGTGTGTGTGTGTGTGTGTATGTAAGGTGTAAAGTAAATATCAAGTGATTGTTTTTATGCACAAATATCCAATTAATCCAGTACCACTGGTCATAATTAGTCAAGAATAGGTCAAAATTTTGGAGCATGATGTGGTTTCTGGATAATGTTGTCTTGCATTAGCAGGACTGTAGATTTGCTTCTGAAGGACGTCTAGGTTAAGACATGTTATCAAAATAGAAATGGGAATCAAGAAGATTTAAAGCCTTAAAAGAATTAGTATATTTTAGGTCAACTCTCACTTCAAGAGTGTAAATTTTGCTGTCCCAATTTGAGATCTTTTGCTCTTGATGGACTCTGATTTTCAATTTTTGTTCTCCTGGCTTATGAATCTGTCAAAAGTTTAGTTCACTTAGTCTGTGAACTACTATTTTCAAATCAGGAAATGCTTTGAGGAGAAAAAATCCAAATTTCAGGTTCTCATTTCTGTTTCCTTCATCTTTGTAATTTTAGTCTGCTAAACTTTATTTCCTAGGTAACTTACAAACAATACTTACACACAGATCTTATTTTATTGTTCTTATAGTTTGGGTCTGGAATGTCTCCCAAAGGCTTATGTGTCCCTAGCTGGTGGTGTTATCCAGAGAATGGTGGAACTTTCGGAGGTGGGACTTGGTTTGAGAAAGTGGGTTAAATGCCTTTGAAAGGTATATTTTTCCCTGGCCCCTTCCCCTATCTCTTGGGTTCCCAGCCTCCATGAGGTGAGCAGCTTTGTTCCACTACACCATCTAGGCTCTGATGTACTTCCTTGCCATAGGCCTAAAGGCAATAGACTCCTCCAAATATGAACCAAAACCTCTAAAACTGAGCCAAAGTAAGTATTTTCTCTTCTAAATTGATTCTCCTGGTCATTGATGTGATTATGCCTGTTAATGTGGCTCAGAAATCTTTAGAATTGCTTGGTAAGAAGAACCTGGAAAGATTTGGAAAAGCAAACTAGAGAGGCTCTAAAATGCTGTAAGTAGAGCTCAATGGATAATTTTGGTGAGGGTTCAAAAGACAAAACTGAACAATAAAGAGTAAGAATGTGGAGAGTAAAAGATGTGATGGTGAGATTTCAAAGGGAAATAAGAACAGTATTGAGACTTGAGCAATAGGTCATTTATGTTACATTCTGGGAAAGGATTTGTCTACATTTCATCCAGGCCTTGAGACTATGTGAGGCTGAGTTTAAAGGGGTTGGACTAATAAATCTGGTGGAGGAAATTTCAAGGAAATTTCAAAACAACTCAGACTGTGGCATGGGTATTCCTGGATGCTTTTAGCTAGATTTACAGAGAAAACTGGAAGCTAAAAGAAGAATGGAAGGATCTGAGCCAGGTTCAGTGGCTCACACTTGTAGTCCTAGCAGCTCGGGAGGCTGAGACAGGAGCATTACGAGCTCACTCAGCAACTTAGCAAGAACCTAAGCAACTAAGTGAGACCCTGCCTTTAAATAAAATACAAAAAAGGGAATGGGAATGTGGCTCAGTGGTTGAGTGCACCTGGGATCAATCTCCAGTACCAAACCAAACCAAACAAAACAAAAAAACCAAGAAAATCTTGAAAACTTGCAATTTGGACAGAAAAAAATTGCGTGTAAAGTTATGGCTAAGGAAGATATGGTTGTTGAGGAGTTTAACCACTTAAAAGCAGAACAGTACTTTGCAGCAGGACAAAAGGAAAGATGACTTGAGGGCATGTCAGGAATTGACCAGACCTGACCCATTACAAGCTCAAACATGCATGTAGAACTATAAACTCCTTTGAAATACTACTTTGAGAAGGGAGAACTGGGCACACTGCTTTCACAAGGTTATCTAGGAATTTATTTCCTCAAGACTTGTGATGATAATCAGTTGTTTAGGTCCTCAGAGGTCTTTATAGCCATGGCCCAAACAAGCTTGGCTACTACTTGCACTGGCAGCAGACCTTGGCATTATCCATGTGACACAGAATATAAGACATGTGACATCATTGAAGCCTCCATCTAGACTTCAAAGGAGGGACCTGGTAGACCTGGTATTGTGCAGCAGGGTTGGAGTCCCTGTGGAAAGCCCTTCAAAAGGATAATGCATGAAGCTGTGAGAATGAAGTCAAAACTGCAATGGAGACCCCAAGAATTTAGAGATACCAGGAATATTTGAGGATGTCAAGGAAAACCATAGGCAATGATAAGAGTCAGTCAGAGGGAGCTGGTAAGACCATAGATTAAGGGCCTTCCAAGCCTCCTGGAATTCACATGATACTATCACATGCTCAAGATGCTGGACTTGAAGCTGTAGGATTTAATGTTTGCCTTGCCTGGGTTTTGGTCTTGCTTTAGTCCAATCCTTCTTTCATATTCTCCTATTCTTCCCTTTTGGAATGAATATGTTTATCCTGTATCATTTTATCTTGGAAGCATTTGACTTATTTTTTGATTTTTAGAGGAGCTCACAACTAGGAATCTGTCTTGAAGACTCCCAGGAGACTTTGGCCTCAGACAACTGAGCAATACTAGAACTGTTCAGAGTATGGGGACTGTTAGAGATGGACTCAATGCATTTTTCATTGAAAGATGATGTCTTGTTCATCGTCTATTTGTGCCAGGGAACTGGAGTAGTTTTCTGAAAAGATGAAGTAAGTGCCTGGAGATAGTGTACAAGGCAGATAATTTTTTTTGTGGAAGGCTTACAGATCAATGACTATTCCAAGAAGAATTAAGTGGCAACATTCTGAACCAGTAGCACTACACTCTTCATGGTGTCTCACCAAGCATCCTGTATAATGCTGCTCCAGAAAAAAGTCTCCTCCACCCTTCAGAGCACTTTGTGGAGTGGTGGCTGGCTGGACAAGTGACACATATTGTCTCCATAGTGCCCTTGTCTTGTCTACATTTACCACCAGAAAAAGGTCTTATAGGTTAGTCAATGGAAAAAATGGCATCATTAATTTGCTCAGTCTGTTTTATGCCTTGTATGACAGCCTTCCAAGGAATTTGTATGCAAGCAAGCAGTTTTATAGAACAGTTACCATTAACTGGTCCTAGATCTCAGCATTCATGAGAAAAGTCAGTGTCCTGCATCACAATACTTATGTGGGTATTCTGGTTCCATCCTGCTCTCATTCTTCCCTTGACTTGACTCTGGTCTTGGGAAGCAAGGAGCATCTCAGGAACACAGCAATCTTTTGTTGCTACCCATTTTTTCTAAGGATTACACAGATGAACATGAGCCTTTGGAGGTCTGGGGTAGAGTATTATAGTTTGGATCTGGAATGTTCCCAAAGGTTCATGTGTTAAAAGCTGGGTGCCCACCTGTTGGTCCTATTGAGAGGTGGTGGAAATTGAGGGGCGGGTAAAGTTGCAGAAAGTGGGTAACTGTAGGTATGTCCTTTAAGGGTATATTTTTGTTCCTGACCCTTCCCTCCTTCCTCCTCCTCCTCTTCTTCCTCCTCTTCCTCCATTACTTCTTGTTCCCCTCCCCCCTCCACCTCTTCCCCTCCCCCTCTTCATCCCCCTCCTCCTCTCCTCCTCCTCCTCCTCCTCTTCCTCCTTCTACTCCCTCTCCCACTCCTCCTCCTGCTTCTCTCTGCTTTCAAACTGCCTTGAGATGAGAAGTTCTGCTTCACAACATCCTCTAGGTCATGAAGTTCTCCCTTGCCACAGGCTTACAATCAATCATGTACTAAAACCCCTAAAACTGTGAAATAAAATATACATTTGCCTCTTTACATTGATTGTCTCAGGTATTTTGTCATAGTAATGGAAAGCTAATTACAGCAATTATTTTATCCAAAACTTGCTGGTTGTTCTAAGAAGGAGAATTTTAAAATAAACTAGTCTGCATTGTTTGAAAGAAAACTATAAAATGTAATTTCAAACTTCCAATGGTTATTTAAATTCCTAAAAGAGATAGGAACCTAGTAAATTACTGTTTTTCTGACTCCTTCTAATGTGGAATAAAACATCTATTTAATTTAATTCATTAAAAGTACTTAGTGACTCCAAAAAGCTTTTTATTAAAAGAAGCTATGTGGAATTAGCCAGTGACAGGTCAGTGGGAAAATGTATTTGGACCATGAAAGGGAGTCCTTTATGTAACTTTCAAATGACAACCCAGAGGTAAACTCTGATGAAAACTCTGTAAATGGGTCTCCCTGGTAATGGGGGTAGTAGAGGTCATGTGGGTTTGTAATAATGGTGCCTGGAAATTCATCACACCTGTTTCTGGAGTATAAATTGTGTGAAGGCAACAGTGGTTCAGACCATCATTTTGGGAGGACAAAAATACCATAATATCCTTTTAGATACTGGTCCCCCAACACACACACACTCCTTTGTCCTAGGTCTCTGGTACTGGTAATGAGACACTACATATTGCTTTTGAGGCCATAGTGATGGGGCAAAGGAGAAGGCACAAGTCAGTGGTGTTGCCTAGTTAACTCAAGCCAAAAGAAGGATAAATTTTCTTTATCTTACCATCTATTCTCTCAGACTCTTTACATTCAATCCTTCAGATTGTTTAGGCACATAATATTGTGATGGGTAGGTGGGGAATTAGATTCTATCTTTGCTTGTTGACACATTAATGCTTTCATCCCTTGTAACACTCAAAAATAATTATGCCAAAAATGGTAGGTAAGAAAAGGACATTACAAGTCTGTATATTTCTTAAAATTTTTCATAGCTGATATTTCAAATTCTAGAGAAAAGAATTTGGCACATTTCCTACTTTTATGGCCATCAGTAGTACTAAATAAAGTATGTCACATACAAAAATTAAAAGCTTTCTGAAAGTGTGATTTGCATAGAACCTGCATAAGGATCTATAGAACACATGATTGAAATTTAGATTTGTAGGTTTTAACTCATATTTAAGTCCCATTCTCTGGAAGACACCCAGGAATTAGCATTTTAATAAACTTCCTATGCAAACATGATTTATATACACATTATTTAATATTTACAGTGGGAAATTTTGTCACTTCATAGAGTCTTCTGGAGTAGATGATTATTTCCAATTTTTAAATGAAGAATCTGAGACATGGAGAGGTTAAACCATCAGAAAAGTCATTTGCAAATTAAACTGGGATGCCAACCAGTCCTTCTGATGCCAAGTTCAATGTTGGTCTGACTACATCAGCCTCATTCTCTTTAACTTGAGAGATTGTGTCTATGTGTAACTTTCTAAGCAGCCTAGCCTAAGGAGCTAAACATTTGCTCTGTGATGGCAATTACTGAGATGGTGCATTACACAACGTTCAGCATATACACTGGGCTTTTCAATTCCAGAGTGCTTGGTTTTGTCAAGGCATTTCAGAGTTCATTTGGAGCTTCTGTATATAAAAGCTAGGACAAGAAGAAAGCACGTTGAACACCCATGCTTGAGAGCACAACACGAGAGTCCCCAGGAGCAGAGATGCTGCTCCTATCCGAACAGACACATCTGACTTCTGTAGCCTTTGATGAATGACTCAGTCTTGGATTCACAGAGGTAAACCTCACTGGAATCCTCTTCAGGGTTACCTACCATAATGAACAAGGAGAAGCCACATTTTCCTGTCTGATATCTTCAGTCTGTTGTCAGCCAGCAAATAAGTGGTTTGTCTTCTACTAATTTACTGAGCTGCTGGGATCTGCTGTATTTCTTGTTGGTGTTACTATTCCCTCAAGCAAATGCACAAGTGCAACAACTATGGTCACTACTGCTATTGGTACTCACTATAGGGCACAAACTCAGCCTAGAGCTTTGTAATAACTACCTTATTTTACTCATCACAAGTTTATTACTCTGTTTCATACAACAAATCTAAAATTGAGAGAAGTTAAATAGCTTACCTGTGGTCACCTTGACTACTAAATCTTTGTTTATCTGACTCTATAGTTCATTAACCTGATCACTTTTATGGTGTATTGAGATTCTATTTTTATTAGGTGTAGATGTGTCATAATTTAAAACAAGTAAAGAGAAAAGATCATGGAAAAATTTTTTCCTATTGGTCAAGAGTTTTTAGAGTGGAATTATATCAAAAGCATATTCTCACTCTAAACTAAAAGGTATTGGGGGTGAAAAGAAAGAAGGTTGATTAGTAATTCTGTTCATTGCATTCCTGAAAGTTAAAATGGTTTGAAGTCAGACTAAAGTGAGACGGTGGTCAGTAATTGGCCTGTACATCCATCAGTCTGTCTGGCTGGAAGGACAACTAGATAGTAATATGGCAGAAAAGACAAGGGGCATTAGGAATCTAGAGAAAGTACGGTTTTGAAAGTATGTGCTGATAAATTCAGGACAAAAAGAAAATAGGGAAACTGGGTCCTGCATAACTGAATTTAACTCTCAGGGATGTGAAGGGCAAAGAAAAGACAGAATGCAAGAAATGTCCTCCTGACAACAATGGCAGCAACATCTAAAGTGTTCTCTTAGGAGTTTTGCAAATCTGTACTGTAGACAGAGATGTATCTTCAGAGGGAATCAGTTATAACTTAGGACATATATCTCCTCAGAGCCTCTGCCTCGAAGATGGAGAGTGACTTTGCAGCCTTGCTGGGCAGCTGGATGTTTTATTCTTTCAGAGCATTGTTCTCTCAAGTTACATAAGTTGTCTATTTGGTAATGTTATTGGTATCTACACATCCCTTTTTCCTCAGTCCACAATGAAAACTGTATCATATTTTGCTTGAGAAAATTGTTTTATATAATTGTTTATGTGTATTCTTTTTCATGAGACATTAAAACAAAGGAGTTTTCATTCTAACCATTAAAAGTCCCCAAAAATGCAACCCTGAGAATAAAATTTCTTAATATATATAATGATAAAACACTATACCTTAGCACTCTATTATTCCTATTGGTGACTATGTTCTCCACCAATAGCACTATTAAAGAATACCAACGTGTCAGTTAGCTTTCACTGACCACCCCCAGAGTTGAAATTAAAAATAGCCTTTTATTTATTCATAGTTTTGTGAATTGACTAGGTAAATTTCTTACCTGGGTTCCCTGGCGTACCTACATTCCAGTTGGTGGGGTTGCTGAAGGGTTAGTCTCAGAATGGATGGACAGAAAGCTGGGCCTCTCTCTTCTTGTGTGTGATGCACCTTCAAAGAGGCCAGGTAAGGCTTTACATGCAGTTGTAGGTAGCATTGCAAGAAACAGTACCCAGTACCCACAGGTGTTGCCCTGTGTGTTCATGTGTACAGTGCCCACATGTGTATGCTTGTCAATATTCTCTATGTTCATTGTGTCCCTTTGGACAAAGCAAATCACATGGCCAAGCCTAGTGCCAAAGTGTAAGGGGACTACAGTAGAATGTAAATATCATATGTGATTTATTGGTGGTTGTTCATGTAACAACCTACCACAATTAATGGCTCCCTTTCTCTCTGAGTTTATATGAGGGGATTTATCCTGGCATTTTTATCTCACAGAAGGACCCCAGGATGCTGTAGAGTAAATCTTGCTTGAGGACTACCTACAAAGAAGATCAAAATCCCTTAGCTGTGGCAGATGATGTTTCATTTGTCAAGGTTCTACCTTACTATTTCCCTGGGTATATTTCCCTCTTTCCTCACCCACTCCACCTCCCACTACTTTATCACTTGCTTCAGACATCCTTTTCCCTCTCCCCTCTTTTAGCACTTGTATCAGGTTATCAGCCAAAAGGAAGAACGAGAGACTATAAAATATTCATTGCAAGACTCATGTTGACTGTGGGAGTTGGTGCAGCAAGTCCAGATTCCATAGGGCAGGCCATCAGGAAGGACAGGCTGGAACACTAGGATGTAAACTGAAGCTGCTGCCCATTGGTGGAATTTCTTCTCCTTCAGAGAAACTTCCCCTCCATTTGAATGGCATTTCAACTAATTGAATCAGACCCATCCAGATGATCTTGAATAAACTCTTTTACTTCAACTGATTATGTGCTTATGGACATTAATCATCTCTGCAGAATACTTTTGCAGAAACACTTTGATTGGTGTTCAATTGAGTAACTATAATCTAGCCAAGCAGATACATCTCAAGAGCAGCAGAGCACTTTTCAGTAGCTGTATTACCAGAAAAATTTGAAATGTCTCAGGTCTTAACTACTATATATATATATATATATATATATATATATATATATATATAGCATGGGGTAGAAACTGCTTTATGCTTCTCATTCTTATAAAGTATTTTTTCCAATTTCTCAACAAATATGATTATGACTTTTACTAATTTTCTATATAAAAGCCACTTAAATTCATCACATAAAAATAAAGATAAATACCTGACATGGTTTTTGTTTTTGTGACAGGACTCTGACTAAAGTGGAAGTGAAACAGGCTAATATCTAGTTCAATGTAGAAACTCAATACGTAATAGCTACTCAAGAAATAGATATGAGTTGCTGGGCTTGGAACCAACATTGATGACAAGTGTATGTTTCCAATTTGTCTTCCATCAACATCTTTCTTTCTAACCATCCATCCCTCCACCCATTTTCTCATTATTCTGTTCTTCCCTTAGGGAAGACTTGATCTACCATAGTCATCACAGTCTTTGTTAATGGCTATCCCGGCTTTCCAGTTACTTAGGTCAAAACCCTGAGGTTAATCTTGACTCCAGTTTTACCCTCATATACTGTATCCAATGTGTCAATAAATCCCATTGACTCTCCTTTATAAATACTTGTACCTCTCGACACCACCTGCCCTGTTACCCTCTTGGTCTCAGCCACCTTCACCTTAACTCTTCATTGGTTATCACTAACTATATTCATGATAATCTATGAAAATGTGAAAAAATGATACACGATTTACTTGGAAATGTTGCTCACTTAAGGCACTTGCTCTTCCATCTGCCTAGAATGTTCTCTCCTGGAATCCATATGCCTTGTTCCCAGAATTATGGTCATTACTCAAGTGTCAATTCACAATTCAGGCTTTCTTGCCTGCCACATTTTATATTTCAACCCACACATTTCCTGTACCCTGCCTTTATCATTTGCCTTGTTTATTATCAGTATTCCACTTACTTGGCTGGTTGGCTTTATGAAGGAATTATTCTTACCCATTTTGTTTCCAGCTATGTTTCTCAAGTCTAGAATAGTGGCAGGCATGGAGCAGATACTAAAGAAATATTTGCTAAATGAGCAAACATTATTTAATTGATAAAGCAACTCTGAGGAGATCACTTCATAATTAAGAAAAAAGCAGAAAATCACTAGCCAGTGTACAGCAAAGTAGTCATAAAAAGTATTAAGTGACTTTTCAGCTTTATGAAAATTTCAAAATGCTTCTCTTTTGCTGCAAATAACCATTCTAAAAAGTTGGAGGACATCAGGGGAAAAAATGAAACAAAATATAGAAACATAAAATGAAAGATTATTTTTTAATAATAGAAGAGAATAGGTTTTCTGGGGACATGATGTTTAAATACACATTTTGGTAGTTAACAGTAGGTGTAATTTTCAGTACTCATTTAATACTTTAGATCCTTTCTCTTCACAAAGTTCAGAAATCATGAAAGATCCAAGGCCAAGAAACAAATTAGGGTAGCTTTCATGCTAAATTTTATCAAGGGGCATTTTGCTGTTCTTATTTATCTACTGTTCACATAGCAGGTTCGGAAACTTCCCTAGGAATGGGGAATAAGTCAGAGGTGAACCTCAGCATGAGTTCAGTGATGGACAAGGAGTCCCAACAAGGTCCAATTCTTTAAAAACACTGAAGACTAGAGGTGAGCACTACTTAGTGGACTCAAGTATAATTTGGGGTAATGTGATTTTCTAAAGGATATGATGCCAGGGATGCAGGTTTGTACAGTGTTTAAGTCTTCCAGATAAATGAGAATTGAGGCATCAGCCGTAGTTCCAAAGTCAGGTAGGAAGAGCTGTCCAAACCAATATAATGGCTCTCAGCACCACGATCCAACCTTAGAAATCAGCACAGCAGCCACCAGTCAGCAAGTCAGGGTATCTGATGTTGTCTTGGATTGTCGATTTAAGGTCAACTACCCAGTGTGGAACAATACAGGAGAAGGAAGGAAGGAAGGAAGGAAGGAAGGAAGGAAGGAAGGAAGGAAGGAAGGAAAAAGAAAGAAAGAAAACTAAGGAATGAGACCAGGCAGATAAACCTGCACAAATAGTTCTAGCCTGGTGCTTTCTTAGAGAACTCAGGAATTGCATTTAGTAGTCACTGAACACATTGAATCTAGGAAAAACAAGCAATTTATGTAGTCTCAATCCTGGAAAGATAGGGAAGTCATGGTCTTGCATGAGGTGTCCTTTTATTGCATGAATGTCTGGATGAAGTAAAACTCCCAGGTCACTATCAATACTTACTGGAAAGGATCAGGAGAGGGAATGAATGTAAAATCTGATGTCTTTATTATGATTTTTGCTTTTAGAGTAATGATCAAGTTAATGTTTCAGAAAAGCTAAAGGAAAAGTAGTAATACAGTAAAGTTTAAAATAAAATTACATATATTTTCATAAACTATCTATCTAAAGGATGTGAGAAAGACAGTTGAAAAATACTGTTGTTTAAGCTAGCCAGTCTATGGTATTCTCTAGGAGCAACTTGAACTGACAACATTTTGCCTATGTGGTCTGAAACTTGGGTTTTTTCAAAATATATCATAAAATTTTTGGTGCTCATTAATAGGAGCCTCTGTGATTCTTTGAATGTGGGCAGGCTGTAATCAATAGAATATGTTAGAAGTAACACTGTGAATTTTGATGCTGGATCATGAAAGGTGATGCAGTCTTCATCTTCTTTGTTGGAGCACTCACATAGGCACCCCTAAGCCTCAAGGAGGTAAAATTCCCTGAGTTGTCACATTGTGGGGAAGCTAAGCTATTGGGAGAGGGCACAGAAAGAAACTCTAGATGTCAGTTACAGATTTTGAACTCTTATATCCAAGTGTCAGACATATATGTGATGGAGACTTCAAATGATTTTAATACCCAATTTTTGAGTCATTCTGAGTCTTGGAGTTAATTGAGTTCCCAGGTATTAAACCCAAATTCCTTACCAACAGGATTTACCAGCCAATAAGTAGATGTCCTAAGCTCCTAAGTTTTGGCTTTGTCACACAGTAGTTTCTGGAAACTGGTTTATTCCCCAACTCATCATCACTTTGGGAATCACAAGAAAACCAAATAAGAAAGACTCCCACATGAATATAATATTACATAAGGTACCTGAAACATAACACACGGCTAATAAAAGGGTGTTGTTACTTTATTTATGATGGTACAAGACACAAAAATGCCCTTTCCTTCTCAATATGATAGAATACAGGGGTTTTGAAACAATTTTTTTAAAGTTTGTTAATAGGAATAAGAAAGGACTACCCAGCTAGTTTGTAATATTCAGTGATTTGCCAAAAAAAATTCACTTATTGTTATGTCAGCATTCAATACATGACTAATAATTCTGTACCAAGAATTACAAGGAAGGGATAGGACACAAAATTGTTGAGCTTCCCTGTAAAAGAGGGAAAAGAAAAAGGTTTCAGGCATGAGAAATTTTTCAACAAATACAGATCTAGAAAAGAAAGGAAAAAAAAAGAGAGAAGACAATAGCTGTAATTAGAGGAACAAGCAGTTCTATACCATAACCAAGGATCAGTACTTCTACTAATGACAAACCATTTAGATGGTTTGTCAAATGCCGATAATAGTGCCTGGGAGAAACGTCCACGACTACATCCAAAATAGGTATAGGGAAATCTTATTAGATAAGAAACCAAAATGGCACAAATAAAGGAAACGATTGAACAGTATCTGCTCCCACACAAATCCTAGCTAACATTGACTCAAAAAAATTACGAACTCATGGGGAGCTCTGTGGAGACCAGTGTGGTACTTGATGAGAGGTGACAGATACTCACATGCACTAAGGGGACTCATCGTACAAGAAATTTATCTTGCTTAGGCAGCAAATTTGTTCTCGATAAATTGTAAGCAAACGAAAATTTTGCAAATGTTCAATATGCTAGAATAGCATACTTATTCAGAAATACTTTTGTTTTAACAAAATGAAGAATTTGGGCAGTTGGATGAACCCATTCTTCTGTACACTAGAGTCTAAATTCCGGTTTCATTTACTATATTGTAGTGAATACCTGCACATGAGTTTTCTTAGCCCCTGCCTAATTTTGAAAGAACTCCTATAATCATATCAACCACACTTAAATTATCTCCATTCAAGTGATTAGCCAGGGAAAATATTCGTATTGCCTCATCTTGGGCCCAATGCCCATTTCTGCATCAATTAATTACATGCAAAATTACTACTGGGGCCCCAAATGATGAGTGTTTAAAGAAGACCTTTCAGTGTAAGGCAAGGAGCTAAACAAATAACTTCATGGGTATCTGGTACAAGAAGCGAGAAAGGATGAAATTACAGCCTATTGAGTAGAAAGAGCCTGTCAGCAGTGAGCAAGAGGAATGTAGCCAGCATAGAGTGCAACAGAGGGGAACCACACAGAGGGGATTCTGGTGCCATTCAAATTCTCATTTCCTTTCTTTCTTGAGGCCAAGGAGATCCCTGAACTCTAAATTCATGATATATGACATGAAACTTATAACAAATGCATCCCTCTTATACTTATTGAAGCTAGAATGATAGTGTTTCTGTATCTTGCTGCAAAATAATCCAAATGAATGCACTTATAACCCCACATTTTAACATTCCTCTTTACATTCTGAACTTGAGGAGTACATTTCTTCTAGATCACTGGTCTTTACCGAATCTCTCTCTCTCTCTCTCTCTCTCTCTCTCTCTCTCTCTCTCTGGCTTCTCCCTTCTTACCTGTCCTGGGCTCACCTGACTTATTCACACCCTTATCATATATCTTACATCTTAGTTTAGAAATCACTTATTGTAGAGGACATTGTCAACATTTCACATTCCTTCAGTGGTAGGATATATTTTAGCATATCTCCTTTCACAGAACATATGTCATTAATTTTGCCTCTGTCTTCCAGTTGACTATAAGCTTGTTAAGGTCTAAGAATCTAGATCTATCATATCTCATACTGTCTGGCAAGTAGGTATCAGTAGCAATCTATACAACAAACTATACAACAAATATATAGATTTGTTTGAAAATTATATACACAATAAATACATATTAGACCATAATGTATATATGTTAGACTGATAAATAAATGATGTTATCATAAGGATAATGTATGTAATACAAATGGCAAAGCAAACACAATGTACTCTTTTTAATATAAAAATTAATTGTATTTCTACTTTTCTAAGCTTAATTATTTCCTCTAATGGCAGGGTTTTTTTTGTTTTTTTGTTTTTTGTTTTTTTCCTCTCTAAGATTTGCTTGTGTTGAAATGCTTCTTGGGAAGCTGGGGATATGACTTCTTCTCATACTTGAGACCGTTTCCTCTCCCCTTTTTTCCAGAAAAACTCAACAATTTTCTGTCCTCTTCCTTCATATCATTCTTGAGAGAGGACACTCATTGACACATTAGCACATTAACTATCACTAGCATGCCAATGAGCTTTTCTTTTCCAGTAAGCTCATGTGCACAGTGAAAATGACTTTCAGAAGGAAATGCTTTAATCAAAAATATGGCTTACATCATAAAAAATTTATGCAAAGGCAGTCTAGTCGAAATGTAATATTTTTAAACAGATAGGATCCTTTATTCCTGAAATCAATAAATACTGCCCATCCTTTTTCATAGAATCCATCCAACCTATACACAAGTGCATCTCACCTGTTTAGGGATAGAATTAATTGTTTTCTTGTCTTTAACGTGTAACAATTATTACATTGAACTCAGGATGTAGCTCAGTGACAGAGCACTTGCTTAGCATGCACAAGGTCCTGGGTTCAATCTCCAGCACCACAAAAAATGATAATAATGATAATTACCACTTTGCAAATTATGAAGCCCAAGAATAAGCCAGAATATTTATTTTGAGGGCAATAAATAACAGGGCCTCAATCACCCTCCCATTCTGATTCTGTTCTATTTAGTGAATTGCCCTTTTTTCCCCAACACCCTCTAGTAGATACTATACTCAGTGAAATGGTAGGAAAGAGACAGGCAATAAAACTTGCTACCCTTAGTTGAAGAAATATGAATAGGTGCCAGAACTCTTACTCACAGAATAGGTCATACTCTTTAATATCTTTACTAAGCTCTTTGAAAATTTTCTTTGGAATTTTAAGGTTAACTTTGCTGTACTTTATTCATATTCTTTATAGCACTTTACCATTTGGAATTACACTTTCTTTTTCTGTTTATATTCCTTATGGAATTATTACATATTCAAGGACCTGGTCTTTGTTGTGTTTATTTTGTACACCCAGTGCCTGGTACTCCTGTGTACTCCCTAAGGCTTCATGGTAAAATAAAGGAAGTGCATTTCTCATATTATTGTTTATGTGGATTCTTTAAAGACAGGTAAAGAGAGTCCAGAGGTCAAGTTATTATTATTTTACCTTAATTTATTTCCTTCTGAAAATGCCAAGGCACATTAGCAGGGGTTTCATTATATACTATCTAGGAAAGAATGGGTGCGTGTGCTTCATTTGTTTATGCTGAAGAGCAAAGGCCAATAGTGTGGCTTTCTTATTTATTTGCCCACCTGTGTATATGGTAACTGTGGTAGTTCTCATTCATTATTTTGGAGCTCCCCAGAGACTTACAACTCAACATTGTCTATATATGAAAATATTTTAATTAAGAAAGGTGCCTCTGGCGGGTGGAACTGTGGTTCAGTGGTAGAGCACTTGACTGTCATGCATACAGCCCTGGGTCATCACCAGCACTGAGAGAAAGAGGGAAAGAGGAAAGGAGGGAAGGAGAGGGAAGGAGAGAGAAGGAGAGAGAGTGGCAGGGGTGGTGGGGGACCTCTGCAGTACTCACAAATATCAGACTCTTATGGTAGTCTGAAATTTCAAATTCTTGAACTTGTTTTCTTATTTAATCCTTCTTTATTCACTTGTGTTGAAATAACTTCATTTTGTCATTTTTATTATGCTAAATTCCATCAGCTTTTCTGTGAATTTTATGTACAGTGGCTTTTAATTTGAATTACTAAATAAATTAGCTGCTGTGTGTTCCTGATTATGTCCCACAGACATATTTGTTCACTCACCTATTTGTTAATTCTTTCCTTAAGCATTTATTAAATATCAGTTTTGTTGCAGGCATTGGGCTAGGTGTTAGACATATAAAGACTAAGAAGGCAGTTAAGATAAAAAACAGATTTGAAAATACATATAAATGTGCTTTTGCTGGAGAGGAATAGATCCAAATGAGTTAAACTGTCATATATGGCTCTGTGGGGTTGGAACAGTTTGTTCCTATGCATGGAAAATGATTAAAAAAGGGGAATTCAGAATGAGACACAGGTTGGAGAGGCACTCAGTAGAAAGAGGACGGATTTGTTCTCTAGATGAGCTACTTCCAAATGTTTAAGAAACTTTTTCTGCTTTTTATGTGGAAGTCCTATATATAAAATAGGTAAGACATTGGCTTGCCTTTCTCTGGTTGAAGACACAAAGGTGGATCCAGAGGCAGAGCTTCTCTAACTGTGGTCACCTTAGTATATTCAATGAAATAATTTGGAAACTACTATTACAGTTGATGTGATGTTAGACAAGGGACTCAAAATATCATGTTTTTTGGAGATGACTCTTAACTAGTATGATTAAGACCTCAATGAGATTGATTGGGAGACAATTTCAGTAGTCCAACTGAACAAAAACTAAGGTTTTCATTTTTTATTTTTATTTTTTTTTAAAGTTAGGATAGAGAGAATAAAACATTCCAACAGAATTCCCTGGAAAGAGCAATTATCTAGGACTGAAATATTTCAGTTCATAATGATGCACACAGAAACATGGATCATTCTCAAGTGCATGTGTAGCTAAAGAAGCCAGACACAAAAAGATACATACTGCATTATTTCATTATGTGGAATTTAAGAAAAGGCAAAACAAATCTCTATGGATAGAATGTTAGTTTAGTGTTGTGTTAACAAAAAATGTTTGGTTTTAGTATTAAAGTTATGATTCAAATGTGTTTTTGCATCTGGGGTTTGTAATTTTATTTCTTTCAATATTTTCCAATAAAAAAGTCAATATGGATTCTTTGAAAAGAAAAGACTTTGGGTGGATTGTCTCTTATCAGTCTCTCCCTACTCTGTCCATCCTTGATCAATCATTGTTTAAATGCTAAATGCTTCACATTTATATAGTTTTGAAGGTAGGTCCTGAACTTTACACTACCTATATACTCCTTTTAAGAAATAATTGTTTAATTCAACAGCAGTAAAAAAATAAAAATAAAAATGAATCATGATCACATAGGGCTGTGTGTGATGGTAATGGGAAGACTAGTTGCAAAAGGACAAAAGGGAACATTTGAGCTGCTTAAATAATATAAATCTTGATTGTGGTTGTGGTTTCACAGGTGTAAAAATATATCAAGTTGTATTGAAATATATCTCAAAAAAGTGAATTGTATTGTTTATAAATTATGCTTCATTAAAGTTGATTAAAAAAGAAAAATATTCTCAATTAGGACTTTGGTCTACTCCTAAGTAATTGGGTGACTAGGAAATTCTACACATCATCTGAGCCTCATTTTCTACAACTACATCAGGCAATGATGAACATTTAGCCTACCTAAAATGCTCCCTTAGATGATAAGGTCAAATAAATGATGCATGTAAAGTACTTTTTAAAATGCACAAGTATCAAATCTTATTATTTTACCCAAAATTTGCATAATGGGATCATATTTCATTCTGATAAATGCTCTAGGATTAGATACATTTTGAAGAGCAGGTGAAGTGATTGCCTACACAGTCCAAGTTACAATCCTCTGCTCTTGGTTCAGAATTGAATCAAAATTAACATGACCAATTTTTTTAAAGAGAAGTAGCAAAAAAATGTTGCTTATAACTTTCTTCAAATTTGGTTACAGGATAAAATTATAAAAGAGTATAATTTATATTTAATTCTTGTTAAAATAGCTTTGTTTCATCATTATTAAGAGGCATTTAGAAGCCATGTACTATTTAGGAAGTACTGTGCACTATGTAGTTTAGCAAGAAAGAAGACATTTTTAAAGTTTAAATTAAATATCATTTTAAAGCATTCATTTTTTAATGATAAAGTCATTATATGAAAGCAAATGATCCTAAAGAGGTGGTGAGCATTTTAGATTCTACATTTACAGCTGAAAGTTATCTTAGAGGTCACCTAAAATGATTAATTATATTGCTATATAATTGCTGATTATGTAGCAAAAATTAACCAGCATTTTCAACTATTTTCAAATATAGCACACTATCTCAGTATAGTATGGATGATTTGAATTTGATCTCAGAATACCTGTATAGGAAAAGAGTTTAAGATAATTTTAGAAACTCCAGAATTTTAGAAGCAATGGCTGAATGAGTAGAATAGGACCTCAAGGAGCCATTCTGTTATGCCTCTTGTAAAGAAAAAGTTATGATAGGAAACAAAAACTGAAACAACCAAAGGAAAAAAAACCCTTTCGTTCTACTTGCTATCTTGTAAAGTCTGCTTTGTGCCTGTTTCTGTGGGAAGGTGCGTCATTGTCTGAGAAGAGGCATCATAGTTGGCCTTGGTAGGATTCCCATAGTCCATGCAGTAACCTTCAATTCTTATAGCCTCTAAATTTCAATCTACAAGACTATCAAGAAGTAATCTATTTTGTAACAACAGATCCCCATAAAGTGAGTTCAAGAGTGATGAATCAAGAATACCAATACCATGGTTTATTATGCTGGGTATCACTCCAGCAACAAAACAAAGTAGGCGAATACTGTAAGAACACTTCCTCTCCTCCAAATAACAATGGCACTTAGAGGACATGAAAATAGAGTAAGGAGCATGGAAGGAACTGGAAATATATTTGTATAAAGCCAAAATAATTTCACAAATGTGTATGTTAGTAATAATGGTTTCTCCAGTGCAGTAGGAACTGAAACTAAGTTTTGACAATCTAGCCTTTGTGACTCTGGCTTTTATCATTCCTCCAAGGTAGAATAATCTTGTACCACTTCTGATTCATATATATCTTTCTCTGTAATTATGGATATATATTCAATTAAATAATTTGAATATTAACATCCTGAATCATTACATATTGAATCTTATAGGTACTTCTTTTTTGTCTTCTTGGAGGGCAGTCATATTTCTGTTGCTTCAAATTATTTTCTTAAAAATGATAATGATTCCAGGTTCTTTAAAAAAGTTTTGTCATATGTCCTTTGATCTCCCATATCCTAGACTCTGGAGCAGATTTCTAATCACATAATTGATACAGAATTGTTGATTATTTTATTTATCTGCATGACTCAAAGTGAATTTCCTCTTCATCAGTATACACTAGTATCAATATGTTTGGTATAATGAATAATTAAAAAACATATATGTATACATTTCCTTGACAGACATTTATTTCCTGTTAATCCTAGTGACAAAAGTTGAGAACTCTTTATTTCAATCTTTCTATTTGTTCTGTTTGTATCAGTATCAGTCAAGACTCTGTTGTAAGTACCAGAAAGGTAAAAAGGAAATAAAGTGCTAAAAAAATTGTTGGGAGGCATCAAGGGTCAGCTGTAGCTGAGCATCTAAGATGACTTCCAGAACATAGCATAGGGAGTTGTTCTGATCAGGACACCTAGGAATTAGGGAGCTACTGCTCTAAGTACTGGGCCTAGAATCACCCAAGCTCTGCTGAGGTCGGGAGGTCATGTTAGGAGGTCAAGTTAATGCTGAAGCTCTTCTTCCTCAATTGTGGGCATGGTATCAATAAGACACCATCCTGACTACTAGCTTCAGAGCTCTTTTTTTTTTTTTTTTCTTTTTTTGGTGGTGGTGCTGGAAACTGAACCCAGGGTCTTGCGCATGCAAGGCACTCTACCAACTGAGCTATATCCCCAGCCCATTCAGAGCTCATTTTTGCAGTTGATTTTCATGCTAGCAAAATGTCTGTCCCGTAGATTCCCTTAGTTCTCTCTGTAGATGCCTATAAATGTGGGAACCAATAACTGAAACTTCTGGTAAAGTTGACAAGAGAAAACCTCTAAGATGTTCTAAATTTAATGACGAGGACTAGAAGATGGAGAGGAGAGATGCGGAAAGTTAATCAGTTAACCATTGTGGGCTGGAAACAACAAAAGACTGCTTCACATTCTTGAATGCACATTGAAACCTTAACTCGAATTCCATCATGACACCTCAGACACTACCACATCCTGCCTACAATACTAACCAGTTACTTCTGCCTTCCTATCTCAAAGTTTTCCCTTCTATCTGCACTCAGTGTAAGATCAGTGTAAACATTTTATGCTTCATTTCTCCATATTTTCATTACAAAATTATACATAACTCTAGGTTGAACAGATGTTTTTTCAACTGCTTTCTAACTCCTACTGGCAGTCTCAGGAACTGGCTCCAGGACCTAGTCCTTTTCATGGCTATCTTCCATATCATTCAATAAATCCTTTCAGAGAACTCTGGTCTCAAGAGTTTTGGTTTAACGAAGCTAATAAAGAAAATTCAAACTCCAAACTCCTTTCTTGCTCATGGTAATAGAAGAACTTCCTGGAGTCATTCTTATTTCTAAATCTCACAAAGGTGGAATGTCTTAGAAGGGAGGTCACATGTAGAACTGAGCTGTCAGGGAGTCTGAGAAGTTGGACTAGGACTAGAGTAAAGCGAGCAGGACAGGCAGGGAGTAAAGTCTAAGCAGACCTTCATTCTCAGGTGGCAATCCTGTACTTGCACAAGCCTGAGAATGAACACCTCTGTAAATTTGGAGGTCTGAGCACTTCACTGGCCTCACCCAAGTCCTGGCCATACGGAAAGCCTTAGTTTTGGGGCTTCCTATTAGAGTAGGTCGGAAGGTATTTGGCAAAGCAATTTTCAATATTGGCTTCAGTCTATCCTTGGTCTCTCCAACACCCACCTAGTTCTTCCTCCTGTAGTAAAACTACAAATAGCCCAATGGCACACAAAGACACCATACATGCTTTTGTCTACTACAATTCAACTAGCTCACAAATAAATTGAAATTCATTCTCCTTTTTTCTACTTTAAATAAAAGCAATTGCTATTATGCATGGGGCACCCAAAAGAAATGAAATGCACTGAGACCATAACATTCAGTATACCGCTTGTCATTTTGTCTTTTGTTCAAGAATTTTAGTAGCCATAGAAACATGATTCTGATCAATCTATTCCATATTAAAATTTACTTTTTGTTGCTCTCTATATTATTTTTTAAACCTATGAAAGAAACTGTGTTTTTCTATAATTGAGACAATCATTATCTGGCAGATGAACTACTTAAAACATACAAAACAAAATTAAAATCCTGATTCAGCCTTTTTGTGCCTCATAGGAGAAAACATATCATTGGAAGAAATTGATGCAAAAGTCCACAGGTAAGTAATCCCAGATATTAGTGTATTACTGAAAGTTTTTTTGAAGTCCTTTTCCCTTTTGATAAATAATCAGCTCATTTATAGTGATAGCAAGCATTTAATGGAGGAAACAGAATCAAGCAATTTCTCAGTTGATTTATTTTTGAAGGGAGAGATATATAGTCAGGGGGAAATTTTTTCTTAATAAGACACTAACAAGATAAAAAATGTGCATAGCATATTACCAACAAGTTCTAAAGTCAAAGAGAAAGTGAGGAAGAAAAACAGGAAATGTCAGAGTAAGGGTGACAATTGCCATTTTACATGAAGCACCCTGGGAATGTATTATTGAGATCGAGGCTTTCTTGTAAAAACTTAAAGGCCAAAGAAAGAGGGGGTAACTGATGCAGATATCTTGGGAAGAGGGTAGAGTATGTAACAAAGCAAACATATGATGTCGGGTATTCCGGGTACCCCCACTCTATGCTAAGATGGCACCTGGCGGTATGCCAGTTTTGCTGTTGCCACGGAGTAAACAGGCGAAAGTTATTCCTATCAGTTGGTTGTAAACTGGCCACACGTGTGTCTGGTTCGTGCTTTAAGTCTTTGTCTGCTTGCCCATCCTTGCTTCACGTGAAAGTTCTGTGATTGGTCAACTGAGGGTATAAGAGACAGAGAGACAGACACACACACGCATGCGGACAGAGACAGACAGAGACAGAGTCAGAAACACTGAGGGACTGAGGGGGGGAAAGGGAAAAGGGAAGAGGGAGGAAACGGGAGACGGAGAAATGGAAAGGGTGGAGGGAACACCATCAAAAATGAAGGAAGGCTGGTGGGCCATATGACTGAGACACTGAGGGGGGGAAAAGGAAATGGGAGAGAAAGAGAAAGAAATGGGCGTGCAAGATAAAGAGCTGCATACACATTCCTGGGATCTCGTCTTTGTTGCGGGCGACAAAGACGACGATAATATGAGAGAGAAGCATGCCAGGAGTGTGGGAGGAGTAAAAAGGAGTCCAGTGTGCCTAGAGTTGTGGGCAGAAGTGGGATAGCAAATGTGATGGAGAAGATGATAGGGAGCCAAGAGCATGAAGCTTTTGCTCTGGCCATCTCCAAAGACCATCATTAACAATTTTAAAAAATCCATTTAAGACTTAAAAACAAACACAGATTAAAAAAGGACAAAGACATCCTTAAGTGGATATAGGACACCTACAAAACTAGAACATACCTTCTGTGTAAAGGTGAAAAACTGAACTCATTCTCTGGTCATTCTCTCCGGTATCAGGGACAAGTCAAGGATGCCTGTTTTTACACGCTCACCATTTAAAACTGCACTGACGGTCTTGGCAAGCACACTTGGAAGACTGCTACAACCAGACTGTTATGACAAAAGTAATGATTTTTAAAGCTTCCAGGATTGCAGGTGACATGATTGCTATTAAAGTTCCCCACTGGAAGCTGAGTGTGGTAGCACACACCTAGAATACCACTTACTAGAGAGACTGAGGCAGCAGAATCATGAGCTGGACACCAGCCTAGGCAACACAGCAAGACCCCATCTCTAAAAAAAGAAAAAGAAAAAAAAAGAAAAAGCCACTGGATGCATAAATAATATATTAAAATTAATGAGAATTGGACAAAAATAATGAATAAAAATCAATATGTAAATTAAAAGTAATGATTGACTAGAAAATGTAGCTCAAAATAAACTGTTTAAATAGGAAGGAAAGAAACCTATACCTAGGAATAAAACTAAAAAATTAGCCCACAACTTTGGTGAAAAAACTGATAACATTTATTTGAGGATATTTTAAAATACCAAAATGTAGAAGGGTGTCCATGTCCTCAGCTAGGAACATTCAATACAATAAAAAGCCACTTATCCCACAACAATTCTAATCAATAGTCTACCATGAAATGGAATCTTGGGGGAATTTTACAGACTAGTTTTCCACATTATTTAGGGAAGGAAAACATCCAAATAGCACTAAAGAATAGTTCCTTTAGTATAATAAAAATTGCTACAAAATATAATTTTATGATGTATTTTTGGCTCAAGGATAGAATTCTAGACAAATGGAACAAAATAGTCCAGAAATGATCATACTCACATACGAAAATTTAGTTTAATTTATGATAGTTAGCAATGTAAATCAATAAAAAGGAATGGAATTTCAATACATGGTTCTGGGATCATTGTTTAAACAGTTGAAAAAAAGTCAAATTAACTTTCCACATCATTCAAAGAATTAATAGTAAATTATAAATGGAAATGTAAATAGAAACCTGTTATTATTATTGGATCATTTGTGATCTCAGGGTAGAAAGGAGTTTATCAAACAATGTAAGAGGGCTGGGGATATAGCTCAGTTGGTAGAGTGCCTGCCTTGCAAGCACAAGACCCTGAGTTCAATCCCCAGCAAAAAAACAAAAACAAAAACAAAAAAAACCAAAACAACAACAACAAAAAAACAATGTAAGAGCTTCTGATCATTACAATTCACCATACAGGGGCCAGGCTCAGTGGTAGGGTGCTGATATGCAAAGGCCATGGATTGAATTGCCAGCAATGAAAAAATATGTATGTATATCATAAGACACTAGTGCACATACTAACTGATGTCTCAAGAACATGTTGTTTAGGACACATATTTGGCAAGCCTATAGAGCAATGGTTGTGTTCATCCACAGTTCATGGTGTGGAAACTGTGACAAACACTTTGAAAAGGAATTTGCCTGAGTATGGTAATGTTGCATGGGCACAATTCTGCTTCTGGAAGGGCACATGGGAATTCCTACACATGCATGGAAGGCAATTTACAAGGTAATATTGTTTGCAAGAGAAAAAAGTTTAGCATTTTTAATGCCAATCAATTGTTGAATAAACAGTTGTGCTATATCCATAAAGTATGATAATATTCAGCAAAGAATAAGGTAATTCATTTAATGCCCAAAGTCATAATGTTGGAAAGAATGTATCATGGAACCACACACAGTATGATTCCATCTGTATTCCTTAGAGATAACAAATATGTATTGAAAACTGTAAAGTTCAGTGGGCTGATTATCACAAAAATCAGAATGGTGGTGTTATGATTTGGAGTTGGGGTGTTGCCTCAAAGCTCCTGTGTTAATGCAAGAAAATTCAGAAGGGAAATTATTAGTTTATGAAAACTGAAACCTAATCAGTCCATCCTACCTTGAACTAACTGGGTGGTAACTGTAGGTAGGTGGGACATGGCTGAAGGAGGTGGGTCACTCAAAAGGGGGTACTCTGGAAGGGTGCATCTTCCCTGTGGCTCCTTCTCCCTTCTCTCTCTGAGTCCCTGCCTTCAGGAGGTGAGCAGTGCTCCTTCATCATGCCTTTCTGTCATGATGTTCTGCTTTCTGTCATGATGTTCTGCTTCATGTTGGGTCAAGAGCGATGTCATCTGCTGACTAGGGACTGAACCGCTGAAATTGTTAACCCAAATAAACTTTCCCTTCTTTAAATTGTTCTTGTCAATTACTTGTCCCAATGATGAAAAGTTGACTAACAGAGGTGTTTTCCTCTTGAGGTAATGAGGCTAGTATGATTGAGGAGAACATATAGAGGGAAAAGAGGAAGCTTCTAACATTCTCTTCATGTTGTCTCTTAATTCGAGTTGTGGATTTCTAGTTATTCTTTCAGTTAATATTTTAAAAATTTGAATATATGCTTTGAAGCTCTCCAAACCTAAGTTATATATATTCTCCAGAGAAATAGAACCATTCAGAGGTTGATTGATTGATTTGGGGAAATTAGCTCACGAGATTGTGGAGGCAGAATAGGCTACAATCTGCTGTTTGTAAGCTGGAGAACCAAGAAAGCTGGTGGTATAATTCAATTTGTATGTGAAAGATGGAGAGCCAGGGAAGCTAACAGTGTAAGTCCCAGAGTTTGAGGGCCAGAGACAGGAGTTCCAATATCTGAGGGCAGGAAAAGATGGATGCTCCACCTGAAGAAGAGATTGCTCATTTACTCTTCTTCCTTCCACTTTCTATTCTATTGAGGCCTTCAACAGATTGGAAGATACCCATTCACATTGTTGGGGGAAATTTTTCTTCATTCAGTCTACTGATTTTCAGGTTACATTTCCTGAAATATCCTCTAAGACCTACACTCAGAAATAATGTTTAACCAGTTGTCTGGGCATCCATTACCCTAGTCAAGTTGACAAAATTATCCATAGTACTATATTTAACAGTGAAGTATTTTTAAGCAAAAAATGAGTTAACCATTTTATTTATCAAAAAACTGAGGTTTCTAGATGATTTCTGTGCCTATTTTTAACTAAAGGACTTTAATTAAATTAACTTACACCAGACTCTAGTTTTATTTGATTAATTTATATGCCAAAGTTTTTCAGATTTCCTCAAAAATCTACATTGACTTACAGAGGCACCTATGATGATCACCTATGAAACTCATTATCTGGTAGAAGAAAAGTCACATGAAAAGAACTTTATCCTCATCTCAATATCCTGTTTTATCTGTTTTAGCATAACAATCCCAAGAACTGATGAATTCTGGATCAGATATTCTGCCAGGTGTTTTACAGGTTAGATCTAAGTTATTGCTCATGAACTTGTGATGCATGTGTAATCTCTTATATTTTGCAGATAAGAAAAAATCTTAGGATGGTTAAGTGATTTACACATGACTATCCCACTAACAAGAAGAAATGGTTGAGAAAATAGTGCCTGGTCTACAAATTCTGAAGCAAACCTCTTCCCAGAATACAGTCACCCCATGAGGAGACTGAAACTGCCTGGCACTAGAAATACCAGATCCAGTGCCCTTGATGGAATAAGAGCTAAAAGGGGAATGGGAAAAGGAGCTCAGTGGAATAAATCTGACATAACATTCCTATGTACATACATGAATATACCACAGTGAATTTCCTTTGTGAACATCAACAGGAAATTAATTGAAAAACAACTATGTGTAAATGACAGAAAGATTAGTAGAGGAAAAGGAGTGAAGAGTGGGGCTTGGGGAGGGGAGGGAGAGGTATTGGGGAATGAATTAGAACAAGATACATTTCATGCTTTTATAATTATGTCCAAATGGATTGTACTAGCATGTATAACTAAAAAGAACCAATAAGAATAAA
>JAJEJO010002502.1:335887-401022 GCA_020662805.1 Glaucomys volans | reverse complement strand
TCCTTCCTTCCTTCCTTCCTTCCTTCCTTCCTTCCTTCCTTCCTTCCTTCCTTCCCTTGTTTCTTTTCTTTCCTTTTCTCACTCTTTTCTCCTTCATTCACTCTTACTTTTTTCTCTCTTTTCATTCTTTTTCCAAGTGTAAGAAAAGAAAGATGAGCAAAACAATTTTTATACTCTATAGAAATAAGAAGAGTAACCTCTTGGTTTTGAATAGCGAAGTGACTTTAATAAAAGTATATTGTTGACAATAAAATATTGCCTTAATTCTCCAGGAAGCTTATAATTTGCAAATAACACACTTAAAATACTAGACAAAGTTGACATGACAGATGACCTTTAAGCTAGAAAACACACAATCTAATGCAGGCCCAAGTTCTATCCCATCCTAGTTGTATAGTTTTAAGCAGCTGACTCAACTTTGTCCTCTACAAAATGGAATCTTAATTTTTTTGTTTTTTATTGGGGCATTATAATCATACATAATTGTGAGATTTATTATGCCATATTTATACATCCATATAACATAATTTGATCAATCTCATTCCATTGTATCTTCCCTTTCCCTCTTCTCCTCCCTCTTGATCTCCTTACTCCACTGATTTCTATTCTATTGTTATTATAATTGCTTCAATTAATGCATTATAATTATATATAAAAGTGTGATTGTGATACATTTCTACATGGAAATAGCATAATTTGGTGGATATCATTCCCCAGTATTTCCCCATGCCCTCCCTTCCATCTTTATCCCCTTCATCTATTCTATTGCTCTACCTTCTCTTTTTGTGAGATTCCTTTTTTATTCCTTTTTAGTCTCTTTAACTTCCACACATGAGAGAAAATATTCAGCTCTTGATTTTTTGAGTCTGGCTTATTTCACTTAGCATGATGTTCTCCAGTTCCATTATGTCACCAGAAAATGACATAATTTCATTCTTCCTTATGGCTGAAGAATGTATATATGTACATACATATGCACCATTCATCTGTTGATGGGCCTCTAGATTGGTCCCATAACTTGGCTATTGTGAATTATGCTGCTCTGAGCATTGGTATGCCTGTATCACCATAGTATGCTGATTTTAATTCTTTTGGATAAATACAAAGGAATGAGATATCTGAGTCATATGGGGTTCATTTGTAGTCTTTCGAAGAATCTCAATACTGCTTTCCAAAGTGGTTGTACAAATTTGCAGTCCCATCAATTATGTAGAAGTGTACCCCAATTATTGTTGTTTGTATTCTTTTTTATTTTACAGTAGTATGGAAGGTATGATTTTTTTGCTGTTTGTAGACTTGATTGTCATTAAAACTGAAGTGAGATCAAATCTCTGTATAGTTTTCATTTGCATTTCCAAGATTGCTAAGGATGTTGAACATTTTTAATATTCTTGTTGCCCATTTGCATTTCTTCTTTTGAAAATGTCTGTTTTGATCCTTTGCCCATTTATTAATTGCTTTTTGTTGTTTTTCTGGTATTAAGTTTTTGAATTATCTATATATTCTGCATATTAATCCCTTTCTGAAAGAGCAGTTGGCAAAGATGTTCTCCCATTCTGTAGGCTCTCTCTTCACAGTCTTTTTTTGTTTGTTTGTTACTGGGAGTTGAATGGTGGGTGCTTTATTACTGAGCTACATCCCCGGTCCTTTTTATGTTTTTATGTCTTTTTGTTTTGAGACAGGGATCTCACTAAGTTGCTGAGGGTCTCACTAAATTGCTAAGGCTGATCCCAGAGATTCAAATACCTGGATATCTTCACGCTGTGAATTGTTTCCTTAGTGTGCAGAAGCTTTTTAATTTGATGCTATCACACTTTTTGATTTTTGGTTAATTTCTTGAGTTTATTAAAGTTTTACTAAGGCAATTCATGTCTGTGTCCATATGTTGGAGTGTTAACCTTCTGTTATATTGGAGAAGTTGCTATTTTTCTGGGATAATTCCTAGGTCATTGGTTCACTTTGAGTTCATTTTTGTGCAGGTTGAGAGTTTCATTATTTTACATATGGATAACTAGTTTTCCCATCACTATTTGTTGGAGTTGTCTTTTCTCCAATGTATGTTTTCAGCACCTTTTTCAAGAATCAGATGACTATATGTGGATTTGTTTTTGTGTCTTCTGTTCCATTAGTTTTCATGTCTGTTGTGATGCCAATACCATGCTGTTTTTGCTATTCTAGCTCTGCAGTATAATTTGAAGCTGGGCATTGTGATCTTTCCAGCATTGTTATTATTGCTCAGAATTACTTTGACTTTTCTAGGTCTTTTTTCTATAAGAATCTTAGCACTTTATTTTTCTAGTTCTGCAAAGAATGTCATTGGTATTTTGATAAAGATTGCATTAGATCTGTAGGTTGCTTTTGGAATGGAGTGTTTACTGAAGGAAATCCAAATGAGACTGCTTGTGCTAAAGCAAGTTAAAAGGAACAGATCACATATGTATAAGTCATTACTCGAGAGCAAAAGAATTTCTTTCCTACTGTCCAGTGTTTGAAATTATAATGGCCATAATATTCCCTGAATTTATTGTAATTGTTTTGGGCTATTTGGAGAAGAGGAATAATTTGAATAAGAAAGTCTTCCAAACTGGGATTTTGATAACAAGTTGATATAGTTGATGATGGGGTGGGGGAGGCATGTAAGTATATCATTTTACCTAAGGCAAATCAGTGGAACATTTTTCCTCAAAGCTGTGATCTCATTCAGTATTCACCTTGTCAGCTACATTGCAATCGGGAATATTTTAAACTGATTTTATATTAAATTCAAATGTATAATGCAGAGTACATAAATATTTATCCAAGCTATCAAATTAAACAAATTCTCAAAGTGACAGTAAATATGTATGTATATATTTTAATAGATTAGACCTATGCAGGTTTCATCTTTACTGTGTTTCCACAATCCCCCTTTCATTTAATTTGGCTTGTTAGACTTTCATTCTTTGGCCTCGCACTCTCTCTAGTCTGAGTATGATCCAGACAAAACCAATTTGCCTTAATTCTGTTCCTTTTCACCCAAGGGAAATAAAGTCAAGATCCTGGGCTTGGAGTGGATGGGCTAAAGAACACCAGTAACTTCCCTTTGTAAATTTTAACTTTATAAATGAAGCAGATTGGAAGAAAAGAATAAAAGGTCAGGGAAGATTCTCAAAAGGAATTATGGAGATTCTGAAGGCTGTATTTAAGATGTCAAAATTCACTAATATTTATAGGCTATTATGCAAACATTCTTGTATTAATGTGTTTGTGTTGATTAGCATATCATATTTTGGTTTTGTTACTTATAAGATGAGAATTCCATATTTCTCTTGATTTCATCTATGAAATTATAATAACACTAGGTACAAGATTGCTAAGAATATTTTCATTATCTACAAAGCATACACTGAGGTTTTAATGGATGAAAAATTGTATCCTCTTTTCCTTTACTCATAGGAACAATCTCTATTGTCTTGGAAAGTTTGGAAACAACATGCTTCATTCACATCTATAGCAATGCAATTCTTTTTACTCTTTATAACTTGAGCAGAGTAGGTGGTTACTATTTGACTTATCCAAGAAACAAAATAGGGTGACAAAATAATAATCATGCCAGCAATCAGAAGAAGCACAGATCAAGAATATCACATTTCTGGGTTATTTTAAGGAGAATATCTGCTGTTAAGGGTGCCCTTCTGCCTAAGTGTGATAACAAGAACACACTTAACACAATGACTTCCTTGGTCTCACAGTTACCTGGAAAGAAGAAAATAGGTGCAAGAAGAAAAGTAGTTCACATCAAAGCTAGCTAGCATTTTATTTGCCTGATAATCTCCATCTACAAACTAGTGTTCTCAAACTTTAGCAATGCCTTCATTCTTGTGGTAGGATCATCTTGTTTTTGTTTCGGATACATTCTTGGTGTAAGTTAGGAAGGGAAAGGAAGGATCTTCCTTCTTTAAAGGAATAATTACTAAATAATTACTCCCACTTACGTATTCCCACGATACCAAGAGAGATCTCCATCTGTACTTTTACTGTAGGTGATCTTATTACTCCCTGATTTTAAATATTACCTGTGTGCTAGTCAAATTAAAATCTACAGTTTCAGTTTATTAATCTTCTTTAACTTCCAGATTTGTGTACACAGGCTTCTGTATTTCTACTCGTCATATCTAAGAAAGAAATTTCTGTTTTCCAGTTTCCCTATTCAAAGTAACCACCTTTGGGTTCATACTTACAACTTGGGACATCTGTTAGTCATTCTTTTCTATCTGTGACCTCTACTCATTCTATATTCAAAACTATCTCAGTATCTATCTTCCACCCTTGACCACCAACCCAATAGCATCAACCCAATACAATAGACATCGTACTCATTTTTATTCTTTTGCAAACCTTTCATTTGCTTTTATTCCAACTTCACCAGACAATTCTTTCCCAATTGTTTTCTAGACCTAATAAAGAATATCCATTTTCCATAAGATAACGTGCTTTTCACTCACTAAAACTTAAGACTGGTGTTGCCTCCACACCCCTCTTTATTTTCTTTATCCTTTTTCTAAATTATTTTTAGAGGTGGATGTGGAGATTGGACCCAGGGCCATGTGCATGCTAAGCACATGCTTTACTATTGAGCTACACCAGCAGCTATCTGACTTGAAGGACTTCCATCCCTTCTTTAGGACTTAACCGAAGCATCACCTCTTCTCTGAAATGGCTGCCTCCTTTTGTTGTCATAGATGATCTTATGTGTATTAGAGCAATTTTCCCTGGGCTCAAACAACAAGATTGTATTTCTCTCCTTTCCTCCTAATTAGGCTATGAAGTCTTTGAGGCCACAGCTTTCTTTTTTTCCCTTTTTAATCTTTAAATCAATTGGAGCCTAGGACAACATCTGGAAAAAGTTGTTCCACCAATATTTTATGAACGAACAAAAACGATACAACATAGAAAGAATATTTCCCTTTAAGATGCATCATCTGAGATTATACAACATTATGCTGTCATCTGTTAAGTTTTTTGTATCAATGCCATTTCCACCCTGAAGCAACTAATGGTGATGTCTGCTACCTGGAATACTTTATTCAATACTGTAAGGATATGAAATACTTTGTGTAAAAACTGCTTTTAAAAAGAGAATCATCAGACCTCTGGTGTAGTTCAAAGTTTGATGCTTTTATGTGTGAGGTGAGTTTGAGGAGTTTTCCTCAGAAATGATGTGAAGTTTGCATTTACAAGGGGACATCCTTACACATAGTGAGCTGTTTTAATCATCTAAAGTTAACGAAGGAAGCCCAGGGATGAAATAAATGAGAAGGTCTGGCTCCCAACATATGGAGATCATGATCCCAGTGCAAAATTAAAGCTGAGAAATCTAAGGAAGAGGAACACATAAGTCAGTAGACTTTAACTTTGCACTTTACTTATGAGGAAAATTAATGCAAATATGACGTTGCCCAAAGAGAAGAGATTCAGTGTCTGACTTCACTTTCCACCTCATAATGGAAAAACAATAAGGTGGAAAAATAAATGATAAAATAGTTTTAAAAATAAAGAAATTTATTAATATAAGCAACCATTCTATTATTAATGGTATTGTTAATAATAGTATTAACAAAGGGATTTAAAAGAAAAGCAATATTAATAAAATAAGATGACTGATGGTGGTTGGTCATGTTTAGAGTCTGCCCAAGGATATTAACTGAAGGGTTAAATTGTTCCTGAGATACCTGAATCTATCTTACTCGTCTTCATTACCAATTTATATTCTGTCATTTCTTCAAACTCAGATCAACTAAGAGAATTTAGGAGCAATTGGGCTGTTATGGTTTGAATTTGAGGAGTCCCCCAAAAGCTCACATGTGAAACAATGCAAGAGAGTTCAGAGGGCAAATGATTAGGCTATGAGAGTCTCAATCAGTGAATCAATCCCTGATGGAATGAACTGTGTGGTAGCTGGAGGCAAGTGGGGTGTGACTGGAGGAGGTGTGGCTTTGGGGGTGTGGCTTTGGGGTATATATTTGTATCTGGCAACTGGAGACCTTTCTCGCTACTTCCTGATCATCATGTGAGCTGCTTCTCTCTGCCGCACTCTTCTGCCATTCTCTGCCTTACCTCAAGCCCAGAGGAATAGAGCCAGCCTTCTATGGACTAAGACCTCTGAAAATGTGAGCCCTCAAATAAATTTTTCTTCCCTAAAATTTTTCTGGTCACAAAAAACCAAAACATGGACATTTCAGAAGTCATTAAGCTAATTATTCCTCTATTTCATACCAGAGAAAGCATATAAGGCCCAGAAAGCTTGCCTAATTTGCCCTAAATCACACTGCCAAGGAGTGGTATCTCCTTTAGAGCACACATTTGCTAATTACCAGCTTGATGTCATTTCTGTCCTTGAGTTCTCCTGTCTACCACCAGCATGAAGCCTGGCCCCTTGAGTTCACATAGCAGAGGACTGCAGGTGAGAATTAAAATCATCTCTGCCACTGAAATTTCAGTTGGGCTTCTGTTTTAATTTTTCTGTAGTCTTGGAACTAAAGTTAGAGATTTGATTTGAACACAGGCTGTACCCCTAAGGACTTTATAACTTTTCCATATAACACTTTCTAAACTGTGTTCCGTGATGTTATGGACCTGTAGGAAGCTAATGATGTATGGATGAAAAAGTATGTGAAATAACTAATTTCATCTCATTTTTTTTGCATTGAAGTCTTACATTGAAGTCTTTCTGAAATTTTGCTTTAAATCAGTTTAGTATTATATATTTGAGATAATGTTTGTGTCTTGTTAATTATGAAAGAGAAGGCAGATGTAACATTTATCATGCACTTTTCCAAATTTTTAATAGAGTTTGTACTACTTTTCTTTATAATTTGCTATTTCTTCTATGCTTAATTTATAACTACTCATAAGCTTCTATAGATTGGAGACATTCATTTGTCTGGAAGCATATTCAGATTCAGCTAACATCATTACCAGGCATTGAGCTGAGCGAGTTTTCTATGCTTTCTGAACCAGCACACATGATTCAGTGTAAAAATATTGGCTATAGAAGTGAATACCATGTTGCACTGCAGATTCCCATGGTAACACCTGAGCTAGAAGCTAAATGCCATGGTGTTCTAGATGAATGGAAAGAGTTGACTTAAATACCTCTTAGAATCTAACTGCCTTCACTCTTTGATAATAATTCTTGTGACAGTTTTTCCTAGATTTATTCTGTGTTATTTTTTTCTTGAAAGTCATATTAAAATAAGAATATTAAGAAATTACTTCAGCATATTCAGTGATATGAGTAACTAATAATGCTAACATTAAACCAGCCCTTTCATGCATCAGGCTATGTATTACACAGTTGTGTATCTATTATGGTGTTTATTCTGTACAATCCTACAAAGTAGGTTTTTGTCATAGTTTCGTTTTGTTTATTACACAGAAGAGGTCGTTGCATCTTAGGTCATTAAGTTAAGTGGTCCAAAGTCTTATGAGGAAATAACACAGTCAGTACTCAGGTTCAATCCTGTTAATTGCAGGCTGACTTTTAAAATTTTGAATATATTATTCGCTTTTTTTTCTAATTCAGCTGCCAATAAAAATATCAAGAAACAAACAAACAAACAAATGAAATCACTGGAACAAAATTGAGGTTTGTTTTCCTGCCACAATCAGAGCAGTGTGGTCAATATGAAGTCTGTATGAAGCTAGGAACTTGAACTACTTTGTTGCTTTACTAAGCTTGAATTTCATTCCCAAGATCGTCTCATGGTTTATGTTGACAGAAATGCAACAGTCACGTCCACATCCAAGGAGGAATAGAGCAAGGCACAATGCTCTGGATAGTTTATGCCCAAATAAATTTACTATGAAGGAAAGAATGAATAGATGTTGGGGAACAACTAGCATCCTCTCCCTAAGTCCTCTTAGCAAACAAACACCTCCAAAGAGTGATAGGAACCCCTAACAGTGAAGGAGTGTAGAAAGTGCACTCAGAATGCTATATGTTTTATTTTCTTGAATTTTTACATTGCTTATATTTAACTCTTACATCAAATACTCAAAACTTATAGAAATATTAAATAATTCAGAAACTAAGAAAATATAGAGCATCTTACAGAAAATGTAATTCTAAACCAATTATTTCACTGACATGAGCTAGATTTCTGTAACGCTGTTATGATTATTTACACATCCAAGGCCAATTAATATATAATCTAATTACTTATCGTTCAAAGCCAACAAAAATCCAGAAAGTACTTTCTGTGTGGGGGAAAAAAAGCACTGAGAATCATATAAAAATCAAAAATAGTTTTCATGCTCAAAGATTTATGGTTTACAAGATGAAATCAAATGCCAGGATTAATGTAAATGAAAAAGTATAGAAGACAAAATTCCTGCAATTTGGTATAAATTTTAGTGCTGATTTAAAGAAGGATGAAATTACATCTTCTTAGAGGTCTAAAAATTCTTCAGAGTATATTACATATGAGGAAAGCGTAAAAACACTGGTTGGATTTCTAGGAATACATATATATATATATATATATATATATACACACATATATGTAAACAAACAGCAAGACAGAGATGGGACTAATGGGGAAGACCTAATAGTCCACTAGGCTGGTGTGTGTGGAAATTAATCCACTAGTGATGTGTATGACTCATGTATGCATGCACTCCACAGATGTTTACTGCGTGCTTATTATGGGCCAGGTATTATTTGAAACAGCAGCAACTATAAAATAAAATTTTTCTTTGTATAGAGTGTATAAAATAAGGAGGGCAGCAAAACTAAACAAATAAGTAAGTCAAATAATACTAGACATTGATTCTATCAAAAGTACAATAGGATAACATGCCCAAATTACAATAAAGAAAATAGACTAATAGGAGGTGGGCTTCAGGTGTAGGTAAGGGCCAGAATAGGAAGTCTTTTGAAGATCATAATGAAGATGTGAAGTCTAATTTTATGAACAAAGGGAAGCCGTTGTAAGATTTCAAGCCACAGAATAACTTGATCTGATTTACATTTTTGACCATGACTTTGGTTGTTGTTTGGAGAATAAATTTTAACAGGCAATAGTGGCAGCTTGGGTTGATTGGAGTCGGTATAGGTCAAGAACAATTTTCAACACCGTTAACCCCAATGAAAGTCTAAATCAAAGGTTGGTTACCTTTGGCCTACTAGCCAAATCCAGCCTACTCCCTGGTTTTATAAATAAAACTGTTTTGGAACACAGTCACACTCATTTGTTTATATGTATATATAAACTATATAGTCTATGTATGCTTTTCGTGCAATAGGGGCAGAATTGAGTACTTGGAGCAGAGATAGTGCATCCTAAAAAGCCTAAGTTATTTATAATTTGTTTACAGAAAAAGTATACCTGCCTCTAGTCTACACACTAACATATTGATAAGGGATAAAAGGGAGCTAAATTTGACCCCACAAGCCTGAAAGAGGTTGATTTGGACAAGGCAAATCTATGTTTCAAGCCCTACTGAATGGGAGAGTATTGTCATTGTCAGAAATATATAAGCCAAATAGCAGAGCTGGATTTTATGAACAGAGAGGAGGAGTTTGAGAAAGATGAGTAATTTTTAGACAAGGCCAAGATATTCTATACTTGGTTGAAAAATGAGCACTTCAACATTAGTAATAGCTTTGAGATAGGTTATTATTGTCATTATTTTGAATTAGGTAAGATGGAAAAATCATACATGTACAGTTGCATGCATTTTTATAAAACTGGTAAGCAAGCAACACAATAAAATATAAAATTTTGACATTATCTCTAAAAATTCCTTGTGCCACCTTCTTCCAATAGCTGCCTCACACAACACCCTATCTTGTCCCCTGCTAACCACAAGCAACTTCTCTTCTCATTTCTATTAGCATATGTTAATTTTATACCGTTCTTAGAATGGTATCAGAATCAGGAGGAACTAACATTCACAATACCTGGTTTTAGATTGGATGCTGATTAATTTTGTGTTGCTGTGACCAAAATTCCTGATAAGAACAGCATAGAGGAGGAAATGTTTATTTAGGGTTCTCAGTTTCAGAGGTCCAGTCCATGGAGACAATGAGTTCATTGTTATAGATCTAAGATAAGGAAGACTATCATGGTTAAAAGTCAGAGTGGAGGAAAGCTACTCGGTTCATGGCAGCCAGGATACAGAGAAAGAGACAGGGGAAGGGGCCACAGGGAAGATGAAACTTTCAAGGGCATACTCCAAGTGACCCACCCCTTCTAGCTATGCCTGACCTCTATAGTTACCACCTACTTAGTATATTCGAACTAGGATGAACTGATTAGGTTACAGCTTTCATAATCTAAATATTTCACCACTGGAATTAACACAAGAGTTTTTTGGGACACCTCATATTCAAATCATAACATTCTACCCTGGCCCCCAAAAGCTCATGTCCATTTCACAACACAAAATGCATGTAGTCCATCTCTAAGAGTCCCTATAATCTTAACAGTTCCAATATTTCCCAAAAGCTCAAGTCCAGAGTGATATCTGAGACATAAAGCAAACTTGGTTTTGAGTCCCCATAAAAATCATAAACAATCAACACAGAGTGGTATAGAGTCAACACTTCCATTCCAAGATGGAGGAATAGGAACATAGAAAGAATGGATGGGACCAAGGTAAGATTGATGCAAACAAGTCCTGTAGCTTCACATCTGGCATCTGGGACATGATGTGGTGAAGTGTGATCTCCAAAGGGATTGGGCATCCCTACCCCTATGGTCTTTCTTTTTGCAGTCCACATGACCTGTCTCTTAGGCAGTCTTTGTCCACAGCTAACAGCTTTCCTCAGCAGGTTCAAGTTACTAGCAATCATACTCATGTGGTCTATGTTTCAGCTTTGACTTTACCTTCACAACATCGTGTGTTACACTTTCAGGGGCTTTCCACAGGGATTCTGACCCTGCTTCATGTTGCCTGGCCTCCCAGGCATTTCTTTGAAATCTTGGTAGAGGTCTCTGTGGCCTCCCTAACTCCAGTATCCTGTATTCCTGCAGAATCAGCACCATATGAAAGATGCCAAGGTCTGCTACCAATGCAAGCAGTAGCCAGACCCCATTGTCTCATTGTTGAAATGACCTCTGAGTGTCTGAGTGGCTAAGGGCAGTGAAAGGAATCCTGAGGAAGTAGTTTTCTAGGAACCCCTGTGCAAGTGTATGCTCCCAATGTCTCTGCAAAAAGTTTTCACTTCTGTATCCTGAGTCTACAAGTGGATGTGGTCTTGCTGATTCCTGTTGGGGGCATCCCCTCAAGTGCATCTTTCCTATCATCTCTGTGCAAAGTGCTTAACTTTGGTGTGTTAACGTCTTCAACATCCACACCTTCCTTGGTCCCAATTTTACTTGAACTTTTTCTAGCCACACTGAAAGTTCTTAAAATTCTTCTGCTCTGCTCTTTTCTCCACTTTCTCACAGTAAACCTGACTAAAAGCTGCCACCGAAATCCTTGCCACTGCCTAAATGTTGTGCTGCCTTGAAATTTCTTCTGCCAGATTAATTATTCCATCACCTTTAAATTCAGCCTCATAGAAAGTCTCAGGTCATGGACCAAAGGTAGGCACATTCTTTGCCAGATTGAAACATGGATGACCTCTAGTCTAATTCCCAACAGAGCCCCCATTCCACCTGAAACATGGGGCACAGTCATTTATGTCCTCAGTCTTATTGGTATTCTGGTCACCCATTATTCTCTATTAATAGCATTCTAAGGCTTCTCCATCCTACATCCCCAATTTTTCCAAACTACTTCAACAAATAGTTTCTAAAAGTTTCTGAACCACATTGTCAGGTTAGTCACAGCAAAGACTCCACTTCTTGGTACCAATTTCTGTGTTAACCAGCTTTTCATTACTGTGACCAGAATACCTGGCAAGAGCAATTTAGAGGAAGAGTTTTACTTGGGGATCACAGTTTCAGAGGTTCAGTCCATGGTTAGTTAACTCTATTGATCTGGGTGTGAGGTGATGCAGAACATCATGGGGAAAGGGAACAGTAAAGTTTCATAAATTACAGCAGCCAGGAAGCAGAGAGGGAGCAGGAGGAACCAGGTATGAAATACATAATTCCTAAATATGCCCCCAGTTACCCAGTTCTAGTTATACCCCACTTGCAAACATTTACCTCCCAATAATCCATCAAATGGATTAATCCACTGATTATGTTATGGCATACGAGTTTTGGCAGGACACCTCACATCCAAACCATAACAGATTTCTAGCTTCCAGAACTGTAAGACAATAAATTTCTGTTGTTTAAGCAACCCAGTTGTGCTGTAGCAACCCTAGAAAATGAACACAATGCTCATAGATGCAAGTTTCCATTGACTATCATTTTCTTTTAGCTTGAAAAAAATTGACATTTCTTGTGGTGTTAGTTGCTGAAAATGTAGTCCATCAACTTTTGTTTACCTTAAAATGCTTTTATTTAGCTAGATAATTTTGGGGGATGACTTGGTGGCTATGCTGTTAGAGTTTATATTATGATATCTCTCTTTAATATTGAATTTTGTTCTGGCAAATAATTGAATTGCTGACAGATAATTTCAATACCATAAAGATTGGGTTTCCTCTTGATTAGAAAAAGAACACATTTCAGTTTTTTTTTTTCTTTTTTTTCAGTTGTAGGATATGGTTGTTACTCTAATGTCTGGTCTTACTCCTTCCTACAAAAGGAAAGTTGGAGGTGCTCCACTTAATGAAGTCTCTCCTTTCCCCCTGCTAGGTTAGAAGCCAAATATCTCCCAACACTACAAGACTTCTGGTGCCTTGATCTACTCTTATACCAATAACACTTGCTCTCTCTGCATCAGGGATCTTGTCCTGTGATGTGCGGGACTGTCTTTAGCAATAAATTGAGTGGTATACTCTTCTGAGTTTTCGTAATTTCTTCCATACCTGCTTTTTGTCTGTTTCACTGCCATTCAAAGTAGAAGTGCTTTGTTGGCCTTGAATTTCATCTCTGCCTTCCATTGTGCTAAACTGGGGGTCTACGTTCTATTGTAATGACCAAGAGAAAGCTTCCCAAGGGAGAGCTGGGTTGAACCAGGGCTTATTACTCCATGTTTTTACTTTACTCAAAAATCTGGTCCTGCAATGCATGTTTTTCAGCCCCTGAAATTAGCTGCCTCGTATATTTTGTGTAGTTTTTTAGTTGTTTATAGCAAAATCAGAATTTCAGTCCAGTTACTCTATAGTATTCAGTTATGGCTGGAAGCAGAAGTTCCAATAATCATTTATATTTTATTTCCCTAAACATTGACATTTTAAATGGCTTCTCAGAAAATCTGGATTAACAGTATAACTAAAGTATTCTATTCCAGCTTCTAAAATAGCAGCTAATTAGAAAACCCAAATCATTTCTAATTTTATTAATTTCTGAATTAACAATAGAGGAAATCTTTTGATTTAGTTGATGGACATCTGACAATAGGTTGATATTTTAAAAAGCAAATACCTCAAACACAAGGTTATATATAAAATTAGGGATTTGCTAGATACTAAAGAACCCAATTAGTTTTCTTAAACAAAATACATTCTTTCTGAATTTTGACTGTAGGTCTTATTTGAAAATGTTTCCATCAAAATGTCTAATTTGATGCCTACATTTTTCATTAAATCCATCTTTCTTCTTTCCTTTTCTTTTCAAAGCCTTTTTTTCGATGTAATGTTATCCATTTCTACATCTCTCTGCTTTCTAACTTGCTCCTACATTTTCTAACTGTCCAAATTCTTCTAATATGCTTATTTGTTGTTTGGAGTTGTGTTTCTTTGGAATTATGTTGTCTGCCCACAAGCTCACCAACAACCTTACACATTTTTTTCTTCCTACTGGCTTAGAATATTCTAGGTTTCTTCTCCATATTTTCTATAAATACATGCAGCCCTGCAAAATTAGCTAAAGTAAGTTTTCCCACTGTCCCTAGTGCCCCAAACTTGATTCATTTCTCTTTTCCTACGATTGTTTCTGTTCTCCTGAAAATATTCCTGATATGAAGGCACTAATACGTGACAGTTTAAAAAAGTCATCTCAGAAAACTGGTCAGATTTTCAGTTTTAAACTAACCTTCTGACAACTCATTTTATAGATGAATATTTATAATAAAGAAGTCCCAAAGGGAAGAAAAAATTTTTGTGAAATGGGCTTTACAAATAATCATAATAATAAAATGACATATCCTCTATTCCTTTATGTAACATTCATGCAACATTCAAATTACTGCTGTTAACTTAGGGAACCACAATAATTTTCAGAAATGTTTCATTTATAACAAGACAGAAAATGTCCTGCTCTCAAATAAGTACTTCATATTTCCATTTCAGGTGAACAGAAATTGAATGGAAATACAGTTCTTAAAAATTGTAAGCTGAAAATAAGTAATCTCCTGGCATTCAGTAGAAATGGCAGCTTGGATGGGAGAAGAAAATTTGGTTCATACACAACATTAAATTTACCTTCAATATTATTGGAGAGGTAATGAAAATTTCCAAAAATCATATAATACCATTACTAATGGAGTTCTCAATTCTACTATTGGTACACACACACTTGAGCCTTTAGTGCATAAACCAAAAGATACATTGTAATTATGTTGACCATATTTTCTAGGCATTATTATCCTGGAAAGGAATAATGAAGTTGAGCTGTCCTGCATGAATGAATGAAGCGATTCGCCTGATGTCTGCACCTACATGAGTAATCATCATAACTGCAGCAGCTAGAAATGCAGACGTAGGGAGGGACTGTGTGTTGGTAATTCAAACACCATGAGCTGTGTTACCAACAGTGATATAATTTTCTATAATGGTGAAAAACTCTTGGCAATGTTTGTGAAAAAAAAGGACATTTACATAGTGTATGAATTTCTGGAAATTCAATATATACATTTTAATGTTGCCAAAAATTCCTCATGTTTAATGTAAAACAGAATTAGATTTCTAAGGGATTTTTAAAAGGACTGTTTTTTTTTTTTAACCTATTTGAATGCCTCATGGGACATTTAAAATTCATTCAAGATATGGAGCAATTCTCTGGGGGCATGGGAAGGCCAATCACAAGATAGGCAGCATACCATTCCTCTAACAATAAATGGTACTAGCCCCCCATAATCATGAGAATCACAATGCAAAAGTCCTTGCCTATGTCAAAAATGCCTCATTGGAAAAGCATCTGTCCTTTTGAGAATGCCACATTGTTTTAATCTAGGAATTAAGGAGAATGAAGTTGTCTTCAACCATGTCAAGGAAATGTGAGAAAGACCTGCTTTAGGAGGGGAAGATAGTGAGATCAGTTACAGTTATTCCAGGATGGAATGGATAAGAGGTATTCATGTAGGGCTACCTATGACGAGTTAGAAATGGAGTATAAGAATTCGAAAAAGAGTTAGGCAACAGTTTAAAACAATAGAAATGGGATTCTCAAGAGAGAATGCGGAAACTAGAAGGAAAGACATATTAAGACAGAGCCATTAGAAATTGCATTTAAAGGGAAGGAATTAGAATGGTGGCCAGCAAATGAGACAAAGAAGTAAGATCCAGAGGGGTAACAGGAGAGCCAGAGATGCATATTTTTAGGAACAGAAGAGAAATGAGATTTAGAGATAGTGGTTGGCAATTTCAAACCCTTTACAGAAAGTGAAGTAGAATGGACTAAAGAATTAAGACAATGGGAAGAATTTGGCAGTGTGACAGAGCAGAAAATCACATTTACAAGGGACTAAGAGGGGTAGAAATGGAAGCCATGAAAACAGGAATATATATTGCATTCTTCAACTGCTCTTGACATCAGCCTCTGGAAACATTCAAACTTCAGGCTTAGTCCATTGGCAGGCAAATACTGGGAAAATTTAGAAAGTCTATGGAAAAATTCTGATAGTGTTATAGGAGGTACGTTCTTAAAGCCAGGAAGATCTGGAAAGAGATCTTTCCATTGCTGAGTTCAATGGATCACAAATGAGCTCCAGGCATCAATGAACTGCGGGCCCATTTTCTTTGGGGACAACTCTTCATCCGCAGAGCCATTTGCCGGTGTCTGTACACTCAGCTAGGCTCCCCTGAGGAAGGGCTCTACTTTAGAAAATAGCTCAGAAAAGCCCAGTGCCTAATCTGAACGCTGATTCTCACAGACCTTCTGGTTTATAGTCATGTGCCTGACTATAAATATCACCACTATCTAGAGGCAGCTTGGAAACTTTGACAAGGCCACACCATCTGGTAACACCAGGATCTCTTCAGTTCTAGGTCTTCATGACCATATGGACGCTATTTGTCATTACAGCCAGTATTCTAGCTTCTTGTTCTCTGCTAGTCCTCATGTCCCAGGCCAGATTTGAATGAATAAAGTCAGTTGAGAAAAAAAGAGGTTGAGAGAATAGAATACTCATTCAAGAAATTTAGAAGTAAAAAGGGACCAAAGAGTCTTTACTTATGACTAGATAACTGAGAAAGGACAAATATGTAGATGCAAAGTAAATGATGTCATACTTGTAAATAAACAAAACAAAACAGAATGCATGATCAGTCAATAACTATTGGTGGAGTCATGGGGAGAAGGACATTAATGTGTACTTTTAAAGATAATGGTCATTTTATTTCTTAAAATGGGTTGTACATAGGCATTTATTTTATAATTGTTTATAATCATATAATTTGTGTATATTAATATAAACAAGAAAACATATTTAATGGAATAAAAACATAGTCAACAACAATGAAATTATTCAATTGTGCATCAGATTCTGGCCCTTGTGACAAGTAAATAATTCCTGTTATTTTTTTACAGATACTTTGTAAGATAGTGACAGTTACCTACTTGCTATAGAAGATGAGGTTATAGTGATTATAAGCAAGAGCTCTGGAGTCAGAGGACTTGGGTTCAAGTTTATGATTTGCTATCTGCCAACTTGGTGTTCTGAGGTCATTTATATAATATCTTCATGCTGCCATTTCTTCATCCATAAATAGGGATAATAAAGCTATCTAGTATGAAATAATCCATATGTGATCATGTTATTATTCTTATTCCTTTTTATTATTCTTAATTGATGACATCAGATATATAGTTCCTTAAGTCCATGTTGTTCCATTGTTTAATTTAAGGGAAAAGATTGCCAGGCATGGAAAAGTAAATGGGATAAGAGTGAGAATAATTAATAAAACAAGGTCCCAGGAAGTAGGAGGGAATGAAGCAATAGCATCTTTTTATGATTCAAGTTAATATCCAAAATAATGCAGTGTAGCTAATTTCCTATTCCAGAGAGATTTTAAGCTTGGCAAGACAATATTTCACGTGAGATACATCTAAAGGGCTCTTCTTGGCACTGGGAATAAACATTTGATCAGGTTCAACAAAAAGAACAACAATGCTTTTGTCGAGACCATATTTTTCTTTTCTTCAAAAATCACACTTGATATTCTATTCTACTTTGGAACAGATGTGTATTTTTCCATTTTTAAACACAATATACACAAAACTGATCTAGGTACTAGGTAGAGTCTATAGATAGCTATTATTTTTGTTGGAAAATATTTTAATCTGAAACATTTAATATTTTGATCTGATATTTTAATAAATATTAAAATTTTGATCTAAGAACTTTTTAAAAATTTGATACAAAAATTTTGATACAGGTTCAACTAGAGTATATCCTAGAAATGCCAGTGTCCATGAACAGTCAAAAAATAGAAATTATTCATATAATTCATACCTCAATGACTATTTTAGAGACAGTGTAATGTAGTGGTTAATGATAGGGATTCAGGAGCAAGATGGTTTAGCTTTGTCACCAACTGGGCAACCACAGACATATTAAGCATATGCCTAATTTTCCTTAATTCCAAAATGGAGACATTAATAGTACAGACCTCACAGGATTTGCAAAATTTAAGTGAATCAATACCATACAGCATGCTGTACTTAATACTTAAAACATGCCAGATACTTAATGCACAGTACTAAATATTGTTATAATTATTTCTTTGTATTATTGATATTGTTTTACACCAGAGGGGTTCATTAGAAGTCATAACTGACAATAAAACAATTAACTAACTTTGTGAAATAAAAATTGCACTTTCATTTTATATTGATTTTTTAAAAATGCAATGAACATTTTTTCATAAATCTGTTGATTGCTTGTAGATCTTCCTCTGTAAAGTGCCTGTTCATTTCCTTGGCCCATTTATTAATTGGGTTATTAGTATTCTTGGTGTAAAGATTTTTGAGTACTTTGTAGATTCTGGAGATTAGTGCTCTATCTGAAGTGTGTGTGGCAAAGATTTTCTCCCACTCTGAAGCCTCTCTCTTCACATTGCTGATTGTTTATGGCATTTGCAGGTAAATGGATGATGTTGGAGACTGTTATGCTAAGTGAGATTAGCCAATCCCCAAAATCCAAAGACTGAATGGTCTCTCTGATAAGTGAATGATGATGCATAATGTGGGGTGGAAGGATGGCAAGAATGGAGGAAGGATAGAGAGCATAGAGGAAGGGAGGGGTGGGGTCAAGGTTGGGGAGTAAGAATAATAACAGTATGTGTGACAGACATCAATGCCCTGTGTACATGTATGAATGCACAGATGGGGTGACTCTACTTTGTGTACAACCAGAAAAACAATAGCTGTACTCCATTTGTGTTCAATGAATCCAAAAATTTTAAAAAATGCAACGAAACATATACTTTTATAATTAAAAGAAAACTATGAAAGTTGAAATAAAACTTTTAGGTGGAAAATGGCTCAAATATGTACATAATCTTTAAACAAAGATTCAGTTGTGATTCCTACCCCCTAAAACTGTAGGTTTATGTGCCAAAATAGAAACAAGACGTTCATGGTAGTATAATACTAAAACCTTGGCGAGAACCTAAATGTTCAGCAATGGGAAAATAATTTATCATGGTATAAAATTGGATGACATTAAAAATCATGTTATTTAAAACTATTTCTAGTTAAAATGCTAAATAAAAAGACTACAAAACAGTATGTATATTATCATAATATATGAATGAAAATAGATATATTGCCGTATACATAAAAATTGCATAGACAACAGCATATGTATAACAGGGTATTTGGGTAGTGGAATTATGGCGTTTTCTGTCCTTTGTTCTTTAAAAAAGGACAGAAAATTTTAAAATTTTGGAATTGAATATAAATTTTATATTTATAAAAGATTTTTGATAAAAGTTATGATCTGCATATAGAAATAGGTAAAATTCAAGTCACAAAAATAATAAGTATAGTAATGTTGAGAATAATTAAAATGAATAAAAGTCAATATAAACATGTTTTCCCTGTGATAGATTCAACAAACACTAACAGCTCTGAAGAGGATGGAATTTTAAAATAAACCATTAAAAGCTGATTATTGGTGAACATTAGCCACTTTGTGAACTTAATTGTGATTTGATTATTCACAACAAAAGATAATACAATTATAAACAAATCATTATGTGGATTTATTTTACATAGATGTTCATTTCATTACCAGAAGCCTCATTTATTAAAAGTGTAAACAGTGTGGAACTCCTTTACAATTATTGATTCACTTGATTTTTCAAAAACCATTTGTCAAATACTTTGTAAATCATCATAGCCTTAGGCTATGGAATTGATAGAGAGAAATGGCTCCTGCTCTCCAGGCTTTATGCACAGCAGGCTATAATGCATTGTGTCACAGTATGTAGTATTGCATGTCATAAACAGTGTTCTATGTAATTGTATATAGTTAAAATAAAGCTATTGTATTTTGTATCAGCACTTCAAATGAAATGAGTTACATTGCACAGTGAACTGCAACTTGGTTCATTATTGTTAAGATATTTGACTCACTAACTCACTCAATATCCCGTGTGCAAATAAACACCAAATAGATGCCATATTCCAAACTGTGTGATACAGTGATATTTAAAATTCTAGAGTGAAACATTCTATTTTTTTAATCAAGCTAATTTCATGAAATAAGCATAAATCTGTAGTAGTCATTAATCATTTACACATAAAGTACCCCTATATTAACATATTGACACCTGATATTCAAGAACTGGTGTGAAATTATAACACTTGCCCATTTCAGTGATTTAAAATTTTTTCAAGCTCTTAGCTAGTAGGTGTCCAGGAGCTTGATATAATAAAGGTTAAATATTTTAAGATAGAAAAGGATGACAGTGTATTTGAATTTTCATGTCATTGACATTCCATGGGGGAAGAGTGCACAATCAGTCATCATTTTGAGTTGCAAAGGCATTTTTGTGATTCAAATCAGGAAAAAATATTCACCGAATCATCACAAATAAAGAAGTGGTTTTGACTTTGATGGCACTCGAAATTAGTTGGAAAAATAACATCTCAAAATCCTGGGGTACCATAAAAATAATACTGAATCCACAGGCATAACTGTCTACTTATCCTAGCACTGTTTTCATTTTAGGTTTCATAAGAACCATGAGATCTTATCTGCCTAGTTCACTGTATATAATTCTCTCTGGATCTCTGCCAATCTTTTGCATGGATCTGAGTTGAGTAGTATCCATAAAAGTAGTCAGAACAGCTCAGAAGCAATTCTTCTACTTTGAACATAGTTATAAGCGTTGTGGAAATGGTGGAAAGAATAACATCAGGAATTCTTGCTCAATAATGAACAAAGATGTGTTCAGTGAAAAATAACCTATGATAACCTTAACAGACAAGTCAACAACCATGTCCTTTCTCCTTACATCAGTTCCTATGTCTGCTACCTAAATGGACTTGTGGCCAGAACTAATTGACAGGTGGACATAAAACCATTAAGGCAGGTCCTTGGAAAATAATTCAAAGCTTCATGAATTAGAGTGGTTGGCTTCAAATAACACAGGTTTTCCTTCCTCCTTCACAGGAGGAGCTAGATTAGAGAAGGAGGAGGAAGGGCAAAGGAAGGAAACAAGGATTTGTGCAAATTCTCATTGCTTATGTACTTGAATGAATTTATTCCTCAAAAGAAGCTTCTATAAGAAGTATTATTTTTATGCTCGGTTTCCAGATGTGAAAATGGAAGTTCCTGTAGGCAATTTAGCTTGCCCAGGCCCACACTGCTAAAAGTACCAGAGTAAGGATTTCACGTCAGTAATTTCTCTGTCTGTGCTCTCAGTTTCTCTCTTTTACCACAGTAAATACTGAATTAGTGAATGCATGAATGACACCAAAATATCTTCAAGACACACCAAATTATATTCATATACACACTAAAACTGCTGTCGTTCTTGGCCCTTTCAGACACTTGAACAGTAATAAGCAATTTATGACTCACAAATTCCACAAAATATAATTTCTAAAACAAGAGACAAAAAAATTGGAGCCAAAGCAATGTGATATGTGCCATGTGCAATTACTGAAGAAGATTTAAATTATCCTAGCTTTTAATTCTCTAAGTAACAAAACCTTATAAACTTAAGTCTTTGAGCATATGAGACTGCCAAAGGCTCTGCTTGGCTTCTCCTGTGAATAGCCTCTCTGATTTCCCTTTTCTCTAAAATATGAAATCTCATAAGACTTGTGTCCCAGTAGCTTTCCGACAGGTGAAAATATATTTTCTTTTAAAATGTTATTTCCAGCTATTCCAACTCTTCTCAATAGGAGGATAGGTTCAAAGCAAGATGTTAGTACACCATTATATAAAGATCTCTTTCCTCTATCTAAAGTTCTAAGACAGATATTTTCTGTTCTAAAAATTGAGACCTTTTATCATTTGACCACTGGGACAATTCTGATTCTCACGTTTACCAACTCATATTGGGCAGCCTAAGTGATGATCAGCTTTATACCATTCTATAGTCTTTCCTTTTCTCATCTTCTCAATAAAAATTGGCATTTATTCTTCAGTATTTATAGATCATGGGAAGAGTTGATTAAATTTATTTATCTTTTAGTCATGGGATTCTGGAACATAAATTTCTACATTAGGATCTCACAAGTACAATGAATGTCACTCAGTGATCATGAATAGAAGATCAGATGCAAAGATACATGGGACTTTTATTATCTCCTTATGGAGAGAAGGAATGCATTTTTAGTTAAAGGAAAATAGGTACATTATGCCATTTTTGAGCACTACTCAATTGTTGGCATAAGACAAAATTTTTGCCCTTGTACATATATTTTCCCAAAGAGGGTGAACATGTTTTATATTTGTTGATGTTACAACCATTTTTCTGTGCTTCCTTCTATTCATTGAATACAAAGTTTTCTTTTAATATATGCCTCCCTTACTCCCTCAGTTCAGGTAATCATAGCTCCAACCCTACATATTAGTTATAAGGTTAATTAATGATCAAGACCTTGCTAAGCAAATTATAAAACCCTCTAAACAAAGGGAATGGTGTAACCATTGGACAGAACCACACTGTCCCCACGATAGTTAGGCCTGAACTTTTGCTAGAATTATTGGGAAGGAAGCCCTCTCTGTCCACTGTGGTTGCTAACACAGGATTATGCAGTTTTGAAAAGACCATGAAAGTGGAGCTGAGGAACAAAGAGAGGGACTTTCTGATGATACTCCTTGATATCCACCTGTACCTAAAGAAAAGCAGAATATTACTACATAAGGACCCAGATGTGGAAGAGAGTAGATTAGGTATCATCAGAATGTAGATATTTCTCTTATGTTGTTCTTTATGCTCAAGATGGTTTGACTTGAATTTGTATAATCCTTATCTGAAAAAATTATGATTTTTTAATGAATCTTGATTAATAGCTACATAAAAATTGTCTGATTGCTAGAAGTAGAAGAATGTTAAGCAAAAGAGGAATGAAGTTTCAAAGGGAAAAAAATGTAAGGATAGCTCTGATATTGGCAGATGAAGGCCATGGTGGTGCTTCTCCTAAGACCCTTGAAACTGGGAAAACAAGATTGTCCTGTGTGAACAACCTAATCACCACCAAGAAATCACCACCTAATGAATAAGAACTAAATATGCAAATCACACTAATGGTAGAATGTAGAGTTTATTCTGGCAGATAGTCTTCTAAATTAAAAGGAAGATACATGGCTTCCTCTTGGTTAGGAATGGAATTTACAGGGTTGGTTGGAGTGTTGCACAGAACATCCACAAGGAATTATCACTTTTATTTTTTGATTCAAGGAATCAAAACCAGATGATTTGATGTAAGTATAAATCACATAGTTGTACCATGTTCCCTTTTGTGCTATAAGGTGAGACATTCAATTTGTAAAACTGCATAATGCAGAAGCTCAGAAAATCATAGACATTCCTCTAACCTGTTGCAAATCCACCAGGGCTCCTGTATCCACATGAGGGGAGAGAGGTTGAATAAGATGAGCTGAAAGCATTGTACTTTAATTATAAAATTGTGGGTTAAATAAGCTAACAAAAAGGAGGACAGGAAATTAAGACAGAGGCATTTCGGGAACCATGGGATTTCTGCTGTCGCAGTAGCAGATGCTGGATTTCCAGCCATTTTCCCTTAGAGAGACATCTGCATTTTCTAAAGTCAGATTTCTGAATAAGCTAAAGATTTTATTGTACAGTTTTCTAAGTTACACACTAGCATAGAATGGTTTAGGTATATTCTAAAGGACAAAGTTGAGCTTGTCAAATCAAGCCATTGTTCTATAAAATTTTGGATACTTGGTTTGATTAATTGAAAACAAAATAGAACCATTTTCACTTGTTATTTTGCTGTCACATTATACTTTCCTATTTGGTCCCTGAACCAAAGTGATTCAATAAGTTTAGTAAACAAACAAAAAGTAGAAGTCTCACAATCTCCTTATGAAACATTGGTTTGTTTCACCAAATATGCCATTGATTTTACAGAATTAACTAGTTTAGTAAGTAAAAAAAAAATTTTTTTCATTTTGTGTTAAGTCAGCTAACTATTAAGACAAATGGCTATAGCCCGGCATTGAAATGAAAGCAAGAACAATATGAATTTTTCCTGGAGGAGAAAATACCAGGAAAACCTTACTATTAACTATCTCTATTCCATGATGTGAAAATTAAAAACAACCTGGATAACACAGGTAACGTATCAGAAGAGGTTTATTTCCACTCCATGCAAATTATTACTCTGGGGTTTTGTAAAGCCTGTCACAGCTTTAAAATGCTGGTTGAGAAACCATTTTTTAGAACTTGCTAGTAGAACCCTTTTAGCATCTTTCAGACCCTCTTTGCTCTTTGAAGTCTGCATGGTGGCCATATCAAGTGCCCACAGCATTATCATCGCAGTCTGTTTTCTCTGACCCCTGGGAACTTTTGTAATAATGATGTTGGCCCTTTGATGTCTATTCTCAAATTTTTTGATCTTGAAAGTAGAAAATAAATATATCCGCTTAGTTCTAAAACCATTTTCACAGGAGAAACCTGTATTCACCTGCTGTTTCCTTCCTTGAGTGGTTTTGTTTTCTATTGAATACTTTCTATTTACAAAATATAATAGAATAAAACAACCATGTTATGACACTTTTGGTTTTCTTTGGCACCCCAGTTAATTGGCCAGCAGTGATAGCAAGGTGTCTGTGCAGTGGGAGCTAATATAAAATCCAGAATAGAAAATCAAAGGGTCTACATTAAAAAGAAATCTTAACAAAATGGTATTCAAAACAGTATCCACCAGCAAGAAACTGGTGGTCAGATCCAGCCTAGAAACCATATTAATAACCAGTCCGTTTGAACCTTCAAGCGTCCCATCAGCTAATTGTCTCCACTCTATTCCAAACAGATGGTTCCTCTGCCAGGAAACCCAGGAAATCGGATTAGATTGGTGCCTAAACTAAAAGCACACACACATAAGGGTTCATTTCCTCATTTTTCAGAACTCCTTTAATTTCATCAACTAATTTTATCATCAAATAATGAATTAAGTTTGCAGAAGCATTTTCCATAGAGGCTTAAGATTAATCGCAAAAGAGACCTAGAATCCAAGCAGAATTCATAAAGAATAACTTACAAAAGGTACAGACCTGTCCCTCATAGGAATATAAAATGAACATGTGTCCAAAATTTATTTAGCTCACTAATTAATGGGGGAACAAATATGATAATCAAGGTGGTTCAACCGGTATTTGGGAACTAGATTATTTATAGGTTATGTGATAAAATTTTAGAAAAAAATTGCTAGGTAAGATTAAAAACACTGGCAAATATCCTACAGTTAACCTTTAGGATTGACTTTTCTATGACACAAATTATTTGCATTGTAGCAGATAAAAATCTCCATGTTCACATGTAACTTCACAGAATTAACTTTGAATAAATAGTAAATAGCAAATAATTGTACAGTTCCCTAAAAAATTAAGCCTGCTTTTGGCGATTATGTAAAATAGTACTTCAATGTGACACTGAAAAGATATGCAAGCTTCTTTTTGTCTTTCTTACAGGTTTTGGATCTTTTCCTAACAATACTAAGCAGATAGGCAGGAAATGTTTCTTTGTGTTTATAATCAAGATGTGCCATTGACTCAAATGTCTAGAAGCCATTAATGGTGTCTCATTTCCTGTACTAACTGGTTGTTTTAAACTACTACTCCTATGTCTTGCCTATAATATTTAATAGCTCTTTGGGAGAAACTCAGCTATCTCAATTTATAGAATTTAGTCTTCAAAGGCACATGGCTGAACTTGAAGTAAAGTGTAAAAAATAAAAATTACCGTGTGATTTCAGATAAAACACAAAGACTAGATTAGCATTTTCTCTCCAGGCCTGTTGGATGAGATAGGAGGAAAAAGAATTGTAAGGACACTGGAGAAAACTCTAATATTGAAACTCAAAGAACTTGATGAAATCTTTCTCTGAGTTAGATTTGCAGTGGGATATTACAACTTCTAATAGCTCAAAAATTTCCCCAGTGCCTGTGAGCCAACCAGTCTCTGCTTTTTCTAATTTTCCTTTAGTTCCTATGAGGCCATGACTAGTACAGAGAAAAATCCAGGGACCAATTATATCCAGAGACTGATTGACAATGATGTCTTATGTAGCTGATCAATTTAGAGATTTGCCTCAAGAAATTATCAATCTCACCCTTGGTTCTCACTGGGGATAAACATGACAATAGGCCTGACTTAATTTCATCCTTATCAAAAAAAATAATTGTTAAAGAACAATCGCCCTGTTCTTATGCTATCGAAAGCAATATAAACAGACATTTATGTTGTTATAAAGTTCACCCTTGGTAGGCAATGGCACAAAAAATTTCACAGAATGTTAACAAGTTTGTGTCTATAAAAAAATCGACCAATTAGAATTTCATATATTATTGTATGAAACCAATGTTCAAAATTCTTTAAAATTCATTAATCATTCACCCCCATGAAATAATATTTCATGACCTTGAAGTAGTTTACTAATTTCTAAATTCTTCTGAGAATTAGTTTGTGTGTACAGTTGTATATGTTAAATGAATGTGTGAAAGAGAAACAAAATATTTTTTGCTTTTACTTTTGAAAAGTAAGTCACTGGGTGAAGTCAAATAGATAATACAGTCAGAAAAGCTGAGAAGACTTGAAAGAATATGTGGACCTGAAGTCCCTGATGTGTGACTTCTTTGTGATTGAGGGGACAGCGCCTCAGAGCAGGGTGAGAGAAACAGTTCCTCCACAGAAATATAAATTCTTGAGAAACAGGTGTGAAATATATAAAGGTAGAAGAATGCTTTAGTGTAACTGGATTGCTACTCTTCAGGAAAAGTGAGCCCTGCAGGATGTGCAGAGTATCAGGTGTGAATGTTCAGAAATGGAAGAAAGACTGAACAGTAATACAGTAGAACAGCTTTGGTGAAGCCATTGCTTTAAACTTTAGACAGTAGACCAACCTGATCTGAGTAAGTGCTATAGCAAGAGTCTTTGCACACTCTTCACAGCCAACCTTCCCAATGATTGTCACTTTGGTGACAATCAAGACTCGAGGGGAAACATATTCTAAATACCTGTTCTCTTGGAGGCTTTTGTGGACCCAAGCAGGTGACAAGGATGGGTTAACAGTCCACAAAGATAAGTGGGTAATCTGGTGTTGAAAGAGCCAGGGAGGGAATTGAAAGAGGGTGAAACCAACAGACAGGATCTGATAGATTTATAGATAAGCCATGCAGAAGACCAAAGAATGAAATCATGGAGAGATCACAAACTCAGACACAAGAAAACTTCTAGGGAAAAAGTCATTAGCTGGGCCAAAATGTTTGGGGAAAGGACTTATCCTGGTAAAGGTGCATCCTCAGGTTTTGAAAATTATTAGGTCTTTACTAAGCTGAGTAGAGGACCTGCTGTAAAGCAACATTAACACATTATTAAAGCTAGCATTAAGACCTTATTAAAAAGAAATTAGGAGATATGAAAAGCAACAAAATGACAAATTAAAGATGTTAAGGAAAACAGAAAAGTATAAAATTCTTTCTCAGTTATATTGTACATTTCTTTACTCCTAGTAAGTATCAATTAGTACTAACCCAGAATTAAGTATTTGGCACTTGAAGGATGCTCTGCAGAGATAAGGATGATTTTTCGAATGCAAAAACAACAATGAAAATTCTAATCTGATTGCTAAGTGTGTCATGATTAATGTAAAGGTCAAGTCCAGTGAAACATATATTTACAAAAGGGGGAAACTCAGATTTAATCTGAATGACACCTACAAACACTGATTACCGAAACAAGCCCAATTATAGATGTCAGGAAGGATTGTAGTTACAGTTGCCCTTTGAAGTATTTTCATTTTGCACTGATTATTTAAGAACTGTGAGAACTGTTAAGGCAACCTTGATGATGAATGGGATTAATTTTTTAAAAATTTCCCAGTGAGATTGAGGAAAACTTTCAACAAAACTATGACAAATCCATTATTTGATTCTTAAGCATGGTGAAAAGCAACATGCTGTTCCTACAATAGAAATCCTAATAAAACGCTTTGAATTTATTATGTTGACTAAATGAGGGAATAATTACTTACTGAGATTTCAGCTAGTTTTAAAGAGATTAAATATTGAAGATTAAGTTTTACTTAATGAATTTGAAACCCCCAAGTCATGCACATGTAAAAGACAAAAATATATAAATAAATACAAATAATTTCTGACCTCTGCATGAACATATTCCTAACTAGAAACTTTTCAATTATACAACTGACTAGAAAGGAGAAGAAACAATGGCAATATTTGGGAAATAAGAGATATTTTTTACCCATTAACTATCTTTTAAGTTTTTTATTCTTCAATCAGACCAAGTATCTATTTTAAATCTTAAAAAAATTATGAGATAAAATTAAATTCAAGGAAAATTTAAATTATATAGACAGTAACACTTTATAATGTACAGATCCACATTAAGAACATAGTTGTCTCAGGTACTTAAATATCATATCATCAAAATATTGAAAGCCAAATCTTCAGGAAGTATATGAGAGACAGATAGTAATTAGTGCAAAATGTGTCTCTTTTAACCATGATAGATTATACAGATAAAAATACAAGTAAGAATAGAAGGAATTTTAACAAAGTTTTTAATGACATTGAATAAATATAATCTATAGATAAAAGTAGTAAAAAGGATCTCACCCGTGGAACAGTAATAAATATGGACTACACATTAAGCTGGAAAGAAAAAAGTCAATTATAAATTTGAAATAGTACTGACTGCATTATCAGATGATAATATAATTCAACAGGAAATTAACAGCAAAAATAGAAGCCAAAGAAAGTATCCAACTTGGTCAGTTAGTGCTATGGTTTGAACATAGTTGGTCCCCTCTGAAACACATGCAGTAACTTGATCCCCATTGTGTGATTTTAAGAGATGGAAGAAACAGGACTTTCAAGACTTGACAAGAGGTCTGCCCTCAGGAACAGATTACTTATTCATGCCATCATGAATGGGTTATCTGCAGAGTGGGTATGCTACAAAATTCTGTTTGGGAATGCCTTTTGTAGGCTTCCTTTCTTGTGGTTAATGCTGTGCACCACCTTGTGACTCCACCAGCAAGAAGACATTACCAGATACAGTCTCTTGACTTTGGACCAGAACTCATATTCAAATAGAGTAAAAACAGAGCTTAACCCCTTAGACTCTGAAGAAGCTACCCTGCTGAAAAGTGCCCTACATGAACACTTCATTACTGTTGACACAGATTGAGAAGCCCAGGGATTTCTTTAGGTGTGCTGTCACCAGGCAGATTGTTGGCAATCCTAGAAAGTACCAAGATTATTTTGTTCTAGTCAGTTCCACAAGAGAGTAAACTGTATCTAAAGACAAAGATCTTAAACCTGAGAAATCTTATCCATTGGCCTCTAGACCTTTTCTCTAACCATTCGTCAGTTTGGAAAACAGTCACAATTAAAGAAAGAGCCCCTTAACCCTTGGGGCACCCCTTTTGTATGGCAGAGAACATTGAAAAGGTTTGAAGAAATTTCTGGAATTTCAATATTATAACCTCATGCTGGCTAATTTTATTGCTTCAAGACACTATAGGATAGACTATTGCTCACAAAACAGTAATCATTTCAACCAGGTGAAGAAGAAAGTGATTAACAGAGGTAAATCAGTGTTTATGAGATCATTGGAAGAGCTGGAGTTTACCAAGGGAACCAGCCTTAGTTAGCTTCTCTCCTCTTCACACAAAGAGGTTAATTAAAATGCCATCATGCTATGCTTTTGATAAGCAGTTGTTGCATTCTAAATTAAGCCACCACCCCAACCATGAATTTCTTCTAAGTAGTAGTCATGTAACCTTTATCAAATAGCAACAAAAGTTTTCAATAACAAATGGGAAAAATAAAAAGCATCATTGCTTTGAGTCATCATACTTTACTTTTTTCATGTCAGATGCCATTTGATTGTGTGATAAAGCAGAAGGCTTTGATGTCAGGCTACCCAGATTCAAACTCTGGTATTAACAAACTGTGAAAGACTGGGGGATGTTAGGGGCTATCCTTTAATTTCCTCATCTGTAAAAGGGGCATTTAATAATAGTGGCCATTCACAAAATCATTATGCAGACTAAATGAAATAATACCCTTTCAGGACTGAAAGTACCACCTGGCATATGGCAAATCCTCAGTGATGGTGGGACAGGTCTTACTGACATTCACTTATCACTCACACTCCCTTTTTTTCAAGTGCAATGATCATATGTCTGCCACCATCACTCCACAGGCAGTGATCAGTTTACCAAAATACATGGATCTTTCTCAACCCACATTCTGTTTTCATTCTTCCCCTCAATTGTACCCTGGATGCTCAGGGTAATTATAGAAATATTTGTGGTCCTTTTTCTCTTTCCCATTCATCCTCCTAGTGCTAACCCTAATTATCTTATGTCTGAGCTATTTTTTTTATTCACTTACTGATGGTGAACTTCTTTTCATTATCTCTTTGCTTCAATTCATTTTGCATTCCTTTGACAAATAAATACCTTTAAAATAGTAATCATGTAATTCTTATGTTCAGAAATATTCAGTAAGTTTCCATTGCCTACAAATTAAGTTCTGGCACATCGCTCTGGTTTAAAAAAACAAAAAAATCAATTTATTACCTACTATGCTTTCTAGCCTCATATCTCAATGTTTTCCAAAATGGGGTGCTCATTGCTTACTATGCTTCTATTGAGACGTTTCCTCATATGGAACTTTGCTTGCAATGTTGGCTGCCAACAACTTCCACCATTCTTATTTATCCTTCAAGATCAGGTTTAAATGCTCTCTTCTCAGGAAAATTCATGATAACTGCAATTAGGAGGACCGTATCTTTTTTCACTACAAAAAATAGTTTTACCCATCACTGGAAGAAACATATATGCCCTATAATTGATCTAATGTTTGATAAACATGACCCAACTGGCAAGTAGGCCTGGAGACAGAAAACTTGCTTAAAGTCCAGATAGTAAATATTTTAGGGCTCTAGAGCTGTATGGTCTTTGGTAACAAAGAATTCTACTACTATGGGGCTGGGGTTGCGGCTCAGTGGTAGAGTGCCTGCCTAGCATGTGTGAGGCACTGGGTTAGATTCTTAACACCACATAAAATAAAAAAATAAAATAAAGATATTGTGCCCATCTACAACTAAAAATAATTTAAAAAAACGACTACTACTACTACTAACCACTCAATTTTGCCTTTTTAAGAAGAAAGCAGCTATAGATAAGTTAAAAAAATAGGTGTGACTCTTTTTCAGTAAAACCTTTTTTACAATAATATTTTTTATAAAACAAAAACAGTTGGCCAAACCAGCAGCTGTAGATTGACCACTATACTAGGACCATTGGTTACTGAAACAATGAAACCATGCTATATTTATGATACTAAAAATTCACTGAGTACTTTCCTACGTTTAATGTGCAGCAATATGCAAGCATTTTTATGCATATTATAAAACTAAAATATAAGTTCCTTTATATTCCTCTTACAGATGAAGAAATACATTACAAATTGAACATTTTATTTTTATGTATTATATGCTTGTAGTTGTCTCATCTACTAAAGATGAATTATCTAAAAAAAATAAAAGAACTAATCTGTCTCATTTGCTATTGTATCTAGCACAAAACTTATATACAGTTGTTATGGAATGGGGGGACCTACATGGTTGAGCCTACATGGTGGGGGGCAGCCACCACAGTCCTCAGATGCCAGTTCCTGTGACTCTGCCAGACAGAATTTGAGCAGAACACAGAGTAATAAGCAAAAGTTTAATGAAGTGAAAGGAGAGGGTTAAGAACAGTAGAGGGACTGCATGGACCCCTCAAAAAGAGAATGGTATGGTGCTCATCAGACTGGAGTTCTTACCTTGATTTCCCTATCTCCCTAAATTGGTTTATTTTCCTTTGCATAACCCTCAGGAATTTTCTTTGGGAGGTCCTGAATACTCTGTTTGACAGGGTGGTTGTGGCAGTTTCACTATAAGGGAGGGTGGGTTGCAAGAGATAATGATGGTGCTTATTTGAAAACCATATTGCCCCTAAAGAGGTTATAATTAGTTGTAGTTGGTGGTCTTGACGTACCAGACCTCACTTTTTTGATATTTATCTGTTTTAGTTAGGCTCCCCAGGATTTTAAGTAATAATTCCTTCAAGAGATCATAGTTCTCTGCAGCCTGGGGAAAGTTAGGCATTCAGATCTGATTTCCAATGCTTGCCTGTTTAGATAAGTTTCCCCACAGTTTCAATTTTATGGCTCTTGGATATGTCTTGGTACATAGGTCTAATGTCTGTCCTTCACTGCCCTTCCCCTCTATCCACCTATTCATGACTAACTAACCTATATAACACAGCCATTCATTAATAAATGAATAACTGAAGAACAGAGACGTGAACTCATTTATCTAGGGTTTATAAGCAGAAACGTTCAATCTCAACTGTATCCTCTTCAACCTTCCTTTATTTCTTTAGAACAAATATTTTTTAGGAACTTTTCGGGTACCATGGGCTATGAGATTTCCACCATAAAGAACTCCTACAGTATCGTATATGATGATAGTTAATATTTACAGGGTGTTTATTATGTTCTAGGTTCTCTTTTGAGTACTGTGTACGTATTGACAACTCTGTACAGTAGATGATATTATTTCTACTTCACAGATAATGTGTACACATAGAAAGCTTGAGCAATTCACTCAAGGTCACATAAATAATCATGTAATTCAGTGCTTAAAAACACTTTATTGCCCCTTAATAAGTAATCTCTAAATATTTATAAATATTTGTTTCCCCTTACCTCTTCTTTTCTTCTTTCTAATGGTTTCTTTTTTTTTTCTTCTTTTTTAATAATAGGTTGTTCTGTGAAGCTCAAAGATCATGTTTGAAAGAACAATTCTCCCTAAATTCAGTCTTCATTCTGGTCATGCAAACCATCTCATTTCTTCATTTTTGTTTTGCGCCCATTGCTTCTCCAAACTGAGATGCCTTCTGTTCTCTCCTTACCACTCTAAACCCTCTCAAGGTGGAAGCCCTGATTCACTTTTTAAAAAAATTTGATAATACTGTTTTCTAGATGATAAATAGTACTTCTTAACTATACTTTGAATTTAGTCAGTAACTAATTCTTAGAATGAATAGCCTGTGTGGATCATATCCTCATCTTTGAAACCAGTGGCCCATTCCGCATAATGATGAGTTAGTCATATATGTAATATCCTGTTCTAAGTTTTTTCTTTTTACACATTACATTTCAAGTTTCTCACAGACAGGACATTAGTCATTTTACCTTGTCTTTCAGGTGTTTAAGTATGCTCTTCCTCCAGTTCTCAGCTGTATTTGGCTAAGAGCAGGCGCTGTGACTGATCCTTCATTGCAATTTTCCTGAAGAGCGCTCAATAGACATTTGTGAGACGAATGAATGAATGAGTGTAACCATGAATATGTATGCGTCTGCATTACCCACTTCTAATTAGAAATCATCTTAATTTTGCCTCCTAAATGCATCTCAAAAGTCTGTTCCGGTCTTGTATTCACCCAGAACTCCTTTAGTTCAGATCCCCAAAGCTTTTCATTAGCATTTGCATAACAGCCATGGGGCTGGTCTCCTTAAATCTCATGTGACACTGGCTCTCAGTTCATCCTTCTGTTTATTGCCAAACTGGGAAATTGGGTTTCCTTTATGGGTTATGTTCTCCTCGCTGCCTTCCATCACCCACTATAGAAACAAATCCAAGCTCCTCAGCATGGCCCCCTCTTGCCAACCTGGCCTGGCTCGTTCCTCTTACACTCTTGCACTTTGTGCTGCATCACATTGAGCACAAAACTTGGGTTTTCTGGAATACAGTGTGCTCTTCCACCAACAGAGCTGTGTGCATGTCCTTCCTTCCTTTATGGAAGAACCCTCTCCCCCTTTGGAGGGAAAGCCCTTTCTTCTTGTGTGGGACTTTTTCTTAACATTCAAGGCTCAATTTATTCCTTACTTTGTGAAAGCTTTCTTCATATCAAAGACTGAAATCAGTGGACTCTCTTCTGGAGCCCTTTATTTTACTTCCTGAATATATTCACATTAATAATAATTTGTTTATATAGATGTTTCATGTTGAACTAGAAAATCTTTGAGAAGAGTAAACCTCAAACATCTCTAGCCTTCACCACAGTGCCCTCCATAAAGTCAGCCCACGATATGTATTTTAGTGTATGACTTAACCAAATGATCAATATGTCTTTGCAGATGTTAAAGCAGGTAATTGGGTGCTATAGAAACAAGGATATTTAAAAAAAGTTTTGGTTTTAGAAGATAAATGAAAGAATTTTTTGTATAACATTCTTGAAAACCATGATATGTAATTACATTCATATCCTTACTCTTTATATTGGAAAGAAAATGTCACATGTAGGGATGAAATTGCTTAAACAGATAATATCTGGCATTTAAAATGGACAACCTGCCAATTGAGCTGTAAGAAGTGCCGTATTAAAAATGGCATCCAAAGAAAACCACATTGATGTTCGATAGCTATAGAATAAAAATTATGCATTTACAGTAAATGTGCCATGAATATATTAATTTTTCTAAATGATATTTAATTGTTGGTCTCTGGCTTTCCTATTTAATTATTGCTAATTGTAAACTTGGTAAGTATTTATTTTAATGTTACAGAAAATACCAAAATGTCTTATTTCAAAAGACAAAGTCACATTGAAAATTGAAAGCATTCCTACTTCACTGATGGAGCCAGGAGGATAACATCCCTGGACACCTTCATTCCCACACAATTGCAAGGAGATTTGTGTGAGAGAAGCTTCAAGACAATGTAAGATCAGCTTTTACCAGCCAAAGCAAAGGAACTCTCTGTTTTATTTCATTGCTTGGTTGTTACCAGAGTTTTAGGCACCTCAAGGTTCCTGAGTAGGACGTGCTCAGTCACAAACCATCATAGAAGGTTTTCTTATTACCAGTATTTCCAGAAGGGAAATTTTAGCATAGGGTACAAGTCAAAGATATCAAGATATCAGTCTTGGAAAGGATACATTTCCTCAAATAGCTCTAGTTTTCTTTATAGTTCAGAATGCTTCTGCCCCAGACAGGAGGCTGGAAGAAGTTTATGCTGATGCAGAATCAGAATTAGTCAGGAAAAATTATGATGTGTGAGCAAAATAAAGTAAATATAGTCACACAGATTTAAAAAAAAAAAGCAAAGGAATAGTCAAGTGAAATGCGTCTTCCTTAGAACCTGGTAAAGTATTCTCTGGCAAAAATAAAGTTTAAGGTTTAGAATCAAGTTATTTATCCATTAGTTATTCATGCAATCTTTAAAAAAACATTTTTTTAAAAAAAGGAGAGGAAGATTCTTCATTGTCTATTCAGTAGATCTCAGTGAAGCTTCTTACACTTTTAAATACTCATGAACAGAAAAAGAAAGCAATTTTTAAAAAATTCTTTGATTCGGTTAGCTTTCTATCATTGTGACAAAATATCTGTGGTAACCGACTTAATAAAGAAAATGATTATTTCAGCTCAAAATTTCAGAGGTTTTACTCAATGGTCACTTGTCCCAGTTGCTTTGGGCACCACAGCACATCCTAGAGGGAGCATGGGGCAGAGGAGTCCATTCACTTCATTGCAGTCAGGAAGAAAAGAGAGGAAGGAAAAGGCCAGGGTCCCAATATCATTTTGAGGTCATGCCCCCCAACAACTTAACTTCCTTCCAATAAGCCTCAACTCCTAAAATTTCTACCACATTCCAATAGTGCCATTGGCTAGCAGCCAAGCCTTTCACAGACAGGACTTTCAGGAACACTTATCCAAACCATGGCACATAGTGTATATTGACAGAATCTGAGGGTACTTATATAGATAAGAATAATTCTGTTTTTCTGAATCAATGTAAGGTTTCAGATAGTTTGCTTCATGAAGGAAAGTTCCTTTCTATGCCTAAAGCAAGATTGGGATATAATGTATCTCTCTGATACCATTCATGCCTTTGACAAGAGTATATGTGCAAATGGAACTTGCATTCTTTCAACAAGGGAAAGTTCCATGAGGATTAAGTCTGCTTATTTTAGCTCATTATTACCTTGACAGTAAGTAGAAGTACTTGGAATTCAGTTTTTATTCAATAATTGTATTTTTAATCAATAAGTTCTTGAATGATGTTTGTTTCTGTTAGAAGTTTCCAGTTTCACTATTCCTTACCTATCCCATGCCCACATATTCTTTTCTAGTTGTTTGGATACCTCATCTTCTGAGAATAGTACATTGCAATCTGAGAAATGTTGACCCTAAAAAGAAATTATGAAGAACCTTATTAGCATTCAGTAATGTAATTTTCTTTATGCACCACATACTCAATGACAGGGAACCAGGTAAAATGTCTCAGAGAAAAATCAATTCTGAGATTATAACATTACATCCAATGACTGCCAATGACTTTGCAAATTTTACCCAGGGAAATGGGAGCTCACCTGTATTCTGGGCAGTGATGTGTTATATTTCTTTGTTTACTATACTATATTAAATAAATTTGACAACTGGTTCTGGAGGCAGGGAAAAAGCACTGATGTGTGGCCCTTGTTGGTTTTCTTGGTATATTTTAATATCATATGACTAAAAGTAGTGTTAGAGATCTGGTTCCAGATATGTACACATTAGTAATAACTACTGTGCCCGAATAACAAATAAATAATATACTATAAATACAGCAAGATAATAAAAGAAACAACCATTCCCTCCTTACTATTTGCAAAGCAATATACAAGTCCTATATTTATATCCTTTGTATTGATACATTATAGTATCTATTTCCCTCTTTTATTAATTATAAAAATTCTTGTATCCATGGCAGATTATGTTTCCTAAAAGGAGAAAAATTAATTAGATATATAAAATAAAATATACATAAACATATATGTGTGTGTGTGTGTGTGTGAACTAAGTGAATTCTTTATAGTGTATCACATGACATATTCCATATAATGGAATTGAGAAAAATTTTCTTCAATAACATAAATTCTTCCAGGATTCTCTGTAGTTCAGTCAGCTTCCAAATTTTCTCCCTGATTAATTGTTCTTTGTTTCTCAAGAGTTCTCACAAAAAATCTCTGTTTCTGTAACTCACATGAAAATCAATATTTACACATACATTTGCATATAAGTAACTCATATCCAAAATAAAGTAAGTTTCTTCTAGATGGATACTGGATCTTCTTGTTCTGTATTTTTAAGCCTGGTTGATGACTCAGCAGTGGTTTTCATAGGTTAAATTGGCCATATGTAAATCAATCATAGAGAATCTTATTCTCAATGGTGAAAAACCAAAAACTTTTTCTTTACTATCAGGGGCAAGTCAAGAATGCTTACTCTTGCTCCAGTTTTTTTTAATTTTTTTTTATTTTTCTATTTTTTTGTTTTATCATAATTACTTGTACATGACAGTAGAATGCATTTATACATTTTGATAGATCATACATAAAGAGTAATATCTCTTTTTTCTGATTATACATATTGCAGGATCACATGTAGTTATACACATGAGGTAATGATGTCTGTTTACTGTCATTTCTTCCCCCATACCCTTTCCCCTCCTTTCACTCCCCATCCACCTAATATAAAGTAACTCCATTCTTCCATATCCCCCCTTATTGTGAATTAGCTTCTGCATATCACAGAAAACATTCGACCTTTGGTTTTTTGGGTTTGGCTTATTTCTGTTAGCATGATATTATCTAACTCCAGCTACTTAATTTATATTTCTGAATTTATAGTACTTTCCAAGCCTAAATAATACAAAATGTCAATTGCAAACCCATTCATCCATCTCTAAAATTGTGAAATTTAGATAGCCCATCAATTTCTAAAATGCAGTAGAAATTTTCTACAAGATAAACCATGGAATGTAAACCAAAAATATCAAACTTGGACCATCACCCTTACATTACTGGTAAACTAACCCACCAGAAACTTTGGATAAAAATTATTAATTCTTAAAAAATTCCCTAATTTCCTAGAATACAAGCATAAGTTTTGTGCCAACTAAAATGCTTAATACTTGGGTTTCATGATTGAATGTTCCTATTTCAATAGTTCCCTCGAACTATTCCTATCAGCATTTCAGGTCATTTACTTTTTTTTAAAATTTTTTTAAATTTACTTATTGATTCATTGAATACGTGATGTAGCCACATCAATGTTCATAGCTGCTCAATTCACAATAGCTAGATTGTGGAACCAACCTAGATGCCCTTCAATAGATGAATGGATAAAGAAACTGTGGTATATATACACAATGGAATATTATTCAGCCATAAAGAAGAATAAAATTATGGCATTTGTAGGTAAATGGATGATGTTGGAGACTATTATGCTAAGTGAGATCAGCCAATCCCAAAAATCCAAAGGCCGAATGGTCTCTCTGATAAATGAATGATGATGCATAATGCCGCGGGGGAAGGGTGGCAAGAATGGAGGAAGGATAGTTAGCATAGAGGGAAGGGAGGGGTGGGGTCAGGTGGGGAGGTAAGAATAATAGAATGTGTGACAGATACCATTGCCCTGTGTACATGTATGAACGCACAGATGGTGTGACTCTACTTTGTGTACAACCAGAGAAACAATAGCTGTACTCTTGCTCCAGTTCTATGCAACATAATACTAGAAAGTCTAACTATAAGAATTAGGCAAGAAAAAGAAATAAATAACATTCAAATTAGAAAGGAAGAAGTAAAATTTTTCCTGTTTGCAGATGACATGATTATAAATTAGAAAATCTCCATATAAGACTCCTTAAAAATACTGTTAGAACTTGTAAATGCATTCAATAAAGTTACAGGATATAAAGCCAGCATAAAAAATTAATTGTATTTCTTTTATAACAACAACAAACTCTCTCATTTGTAAGAGCACAAAAAAGAATAAAACTTAACAGGATGTAAGAGTTATAAAACATTGATAAAAATAAGAAAAATGGAAAGATATTCTACGCTCAGTAACTAAAAGACTTCTTGTAGTTAAGAGGTCCATATATACAAAATGATCTTCAATTTTATCCCTATCAAAATCCAAATAGCACTTTTTACAGAAATGAAAAGCACAACTCTACCAGTCATTTAAAACCACATAGACCATAATAAGTAACCAAATCCATATGAGACAGAAGAACGAAGCTAGAGGCATCACACTGTCTGATTTCAAAGCATCTTACAAACAGGTAATAATCAAAATGGTCTGGTGCTGGCATAAAAATTGGCATAGGTCAATGGAATAGAATAGAAAATCCAGAAATAAATGCACAATTATAGGCAACTGATATTTGACAAAGATTCTAAGGATTTACATGGAGAAAGAAGAGTCCATTCATCAAATTTTACTGGGAAAACTTGATATCCATATGCAAAAGAAGAAACTTTGACCCATGTGTTTTATCACACAAAAAAATCAACTCAAAATGCACTTCCTAATGGTAAGGCTTGAGCCTATAAAACTCCTGGGACAAAATGTTAAGAGAACATCCTCACTGATACTGATCTTGGCAATGGTTTCATGGATAAGACCTCCAAAGCACAGGAAACAAAGTCAAAAATAAGCAAATGATATTGCATCAAATTAAAAACCCTCTGCACAGCCAAAGAAACAATAGAGTAAGAGACAACCAGTGGAACAGGTAAAAATATTTGCAAATCATACATCTAATAAAAGATTAGCATACAAAATATATAGAATTTGAAAAATATAAGAAAACTAATAACCCAATTTAAAAATGGATAAGGAACTTGAAAAGACATTTATCCAAAGATGATAAACAAATGGTCAGCAAGTATAAGAAAAAATGTTCAACATCACTAAACACCAGGAAAACAAAAACCACTTATGTGAAGTATCTAAAATAGTCAAATACATAGAATCAAAGAGTAGATTGCACTTACCAGGAATTGGAGAAGAGAGGAAAATGGGGAAATTAATCAACTGGTACAAAAATTCAGTTAAACAAGAAAAGTAAGTTCTAAGTACAGACTCAACAATATTGTACTGTGCACTTAAATTTTTTTAAAAAAGATTTGTCTTAAGAGTTCTTAATTTAAAATGAAAATTTAAAAAATAAGTACTGTTAAATTATTTTACTTCAAAAATTTTTGTTTCATTTAGTAAAATGGTTTTAATGCATAATCCTTCATTCAGTTTCTTGACACAGTTAGGAAATTTAACCGAACACTGAACATCACTTTTAAAATATTGAATGAAAGGTTTTTTCCTTTTATGTTGAAAAATGTAAATTCCAACTAAATTAATTGTTCCTCTGCAATAATAAGATGAAATTTTTCTATTTGAGTTTAGATATAAATCACATCCACATTTCCAAACCATGAAAGAAAAAGTATATTATATTAATATATCATTAAGCTTAGTTGTCTTTCTGGTGAGTGTGTTTTCATATGATCAAAACATATTTCCTGAACATCTCCAAGTGTGCTGTACACTTAGGGTGAAAAAAACCCCAGCTAATTCTCATAAAATCAGATTACCACCATGTTTCTCTGCACATTGCCAAAATAAGAAAAGGTTGTTAGCCTGAGTATATACAAATAAATGTGATAGAACTAACATATTTTTGACCCTTCATCCAAATAAGAGACAACTAGTAGACATGAGTATTTTCGAAGAGTATGTCTCTGCTATATTTCATTTAAATTATAAAAACTGGGAAACAGAAAGGCAAGTGCAAATTGACTGTATGTTAGATAATCTATTTTCTTTTCAATTCAATGAATAAAGAAGCAGACATGATCTTAAATTGACAATGACACAGTCCAATAAATATACCCACAAGGGTATCCGATATCCTATTAAGTAGGAACTATAAAACTGCCTGCTCTGAATGTCTTCAACAATTTATTAAATCTCACACTTAATGATATAAGGTGTGACTTTAGAATGCTAAAGTCACTACATTGGTGCAGCATGCAGGTAAGAAAAGTTCCTTCCCTCCCTAGTTACGATTACTGTATGGTAGAATATACATGTTTCCAACCCTAATGAAAATGGTTTTCATTTCAATAGACATTGTATTTGTATTTTGAATAAATAATTCATTTATCTATCCCCAACCATAAAAGTATATTGTAGATAATCTTCCTATTCCTATCTCTGCCTGGAGGAATCAAATGTTAGTTTCTTATCCATCTTTCTCCATGAATATACAAGCACATATTCTTTTAAAATAAGTGGAAGTATATGAGTCAGACCACCTGCACCTCACTTTTTTTAAAATTTAAGAATATGTATCCTGACAAATTTTCCATATTCATGCATAAAGCTCTCCTTCGTGTTAAAAAAAAAACTTCATAATTTTCCATTAACTAGCCATTGTCATATTTATTTAAACACGTCTCCAAGGATGGCCTTTGGGGTTGTTTTGATTTCTTGCCAATACAAACAGTGCTGCAATGAATAACTTTGAACATATATCATGTATCATGTTTGAAAGTAATTGAAGAATATATTCTTATGAATAGATTTGTTGGAGAAAAGAATATGTGCATTTGTAGACTTAGTATTTGATAAGATAAAAAATGCCTTTCATAGAATTTGAACTAATTTATATTGATGCCATCATTGCAAGAGAACATTTTTCTTTCCATTACCTACTCCAAATACTTATTTTATATTTCAACCATTCTCACAGGTAAACAAACAAAACCCTACTATCTTCATTTTAAAGTATGTACAGAATAATATACACAATCATAAATGAATCAATGAATTTTCACAAGCGGAATGATACCATGTGATTTGCATCCATATCTAGAAGCAGAATATAACCAGCATCTCAAAAACCCTTCTTGAATTCCCAGGTACAGTCACCAAACCCATCAAATGGTGCCTCGTATCTGACTTGTAATGTCACAGATTAATTTGCCTGTTTTGACCTTCCTGTGAATTGAATGCATGTGATTTACCTATCTGAATTTTTTCACTTGTTTCATTTTTATTCATTCCCATAGATCTGTTAGGTATGTACCTTGAAGTAAAAGTATTGGTCACAGAGTGTACCTTTGTTTGGCTTTAGTTTTCCAAAGTGGTGATGTGAATCTGCACTCTTGGCTGGTAGTATGAATGTGAACAGTTCCACATCTTCACCAACACTTGAAATTATCTGTTATGGTTCCAATATGAGGTGTTCCCCAAAGTTCCTGTGTTAATGTAGGAATGTTCAAAGGTGAAGTGATTATATTATGAAAGCTGTAATCTAATTAGTGGCTTAATCCATTCAATGAAGTAAAAATTTGAATGTATTACTGAGTGGTAATTGTAAGCGGGTGGGGCATGACTGGGGGCAGTCGGTCACTGGGGGTGAGCTCTTGGGGATTACATATCTTGTCCTTGGATCCTTGTGCTATCTGCTTTCCAGCTACCATAAACTGAGAAGGTTTTCACTAACAAGCCATGGTTCTGCCTTATATCAGTCCCAGAGCAACGGAGTGGACCGACAATAGACTGAACCTTTGACACCATGAGCCCAAAGACATTTTTCTTCTTCTAAATTGTTCTTGTCAGGTATTTTTGTCACATGATGCAAAGCTGAATGTCACATTGTCAGTTTTTTTCATTTTTTAAATTCTGATAATGCATCTTACTATGGGTTTAATTCAAATATCTCTTAATATGAATAAAGATGAGCTTTATAAAATATTTTCACTTATTTGCTTATTTTTCCCTGAGATAAAATGGCTGCCCCTTCAAATACAGAAATAGTATAAACACCATTTCTGCTACGGCCACACTCAACAGAGCTACTGATACACCATACGTGGCCAAGTGGAAAGCCTTCTTGACTTGACCGCTTCGCTTCCATTTTTGCTTTCTTGCAATCTACTCTCAATATAACTGACAGATCCACTTATCATGAGTAATTCAGATCACACCACTATTCTGGGCAATCCCTCCAGTGCTTGCCTTACTCATATGTGTAGTTCCCTGCATGTTCTGGCTCCAGTTTCCCTGGACTTAATGGCTAACCACCTTCCTCTCAGTTATTCTGCTCCAGCTCCACTGATCTTATATTTCTTCAAATATTCCAAGCACATTTTTGCCATAAGATATTTACACTAGCACTTCCTTCCTACATTTTTATGAAATCCTTGAAACGTTTTTATCGCTAATTTCCTTAGTGCCTTCAGGATTTTTCTCAGATGTCACCTACTCCACAAAGCTCATCCTGACCACTCTTAACCCTGACTCTGGCACTCCTGGTATCTATCATTCTGCTCTTTTTCTTCCATAGAACCTGCTATCTTTCAGTGTTTGTTTGGACCTTAAGAAATGCATTATCTATTTATCTATTTATTTATTATCTATTTATTTATTATTTATTGTTCCAATAATCACTTAAAACAACTTATAACAGTATATGCAAAATAAAATAAAATGAAATAAATAAGGAATATAAAGAATACAGGAGAACAAAGGGAAAAATATATATGTGTTCATCTGATTGTGCTATTTATTTTCTAAATCTTGAAATAATGCAATACTATCCCAAGAACATAGCCAAAGATAGACATGAAGAAAAACCCTTCATAGTTTAAATATATTGCAGAAGTAATTTTAACTGAATGTGAAATAAAATCAAAATAAATAAGTTGAAAAGTTTGCAATATACAGTAGATAAAGCTGTCAAGCACCTATAAAGATGAGTACTTAAATAAGGCAGTTTTAGACTTCCAGATACCCAACCCAGTCAACAGTTCTTAGTATTCTAATCCCATCTCAGTTTACAATATAATTTTTTACATCACAGATTGACATGAACTCATTTTAAAAATTTTTTTTGTTGCTTGAAGGCCAAAATAAACAAATAAATAAATAAATAAGACAACAAAATTGAAGGTATGCATTGATAAAATATTTCTTAAAGGAGTATGTGAATTATATGTGAGGGCTTAATTTTGGAAGAAATAACTGTTAGATATATTATAATATTTCCAGAGAATAGGCTGTTATAAACCCACTAAAATGTTGCAAAATTATTTTTAAAATTATACGGAAATATTTTTGATATATTGATAAGTAAATATCTGGTTTAAATCTAGGAGAGTTTAGCTACAAATCTTTATAATTACCTGTTTCTAACTAAGTTTTCAATATATATATTCTTATTTGGAGACTGTTTTGAGGTTATTTTGCTAATTTATTTTCATCTTTGACTTTTTTCTAAATATGTCAACTTTTAATTTTTTTACAGTGAACACCCACTGCAATAGTAATCAGAAAAATTATTTGTGTGGAAAAAACTGGTTATTTATTTATTTGAAATAAACTGGTTGAAAAATGATAGAAAAATCAAGAGTAAAGACATAAGTAGTTTTGCCAATTAGGCAGAACATATATCTCATAAATACCTAACTACTTGATCTGAACTCTTAAAAGCCAATAGCTAGTGTAACTACACCCATAAGAAGCAAAGAAAGAGGAAATGTTTAAGAGGAAACAAGCCATAATATAAAGTCAGACATCAATTACTCTTATGGCTGCTTTTTAAAAAATAGCCTTCAACATAAATAACAGAGTTTTGGACAAGGACTACCTTAGAATTGTGATGTTCTTAAGACCGAAGAACATGTTAGTAGTATTTGGCCTTGTCCTTTTCCTTGGGGAATGCTCACTCATCTGGTAGCTCTTCAGCAGGGATGTCACTTTCTCTGGGAGCCTTTTTGCAGCCTCCAGACTGAGATACCCACTTCTCTTTCAGCTCCCAGAGTACTCTGATAGGCCCCACCACAGGATTGACCCCTCTGAGTTCTAGTTACCTGTACACTTCTCCAGGCTTCACAGGGGCTAAGTCCACCTCTGGTTCATGTCCAATGGTTAGCTTGTTACAAACGCTTCTTTTCTTCACTAAGCAGTATGTCACAAAGACTATCTCTTATCATCAATGTCAGTGTTGGCTGAAGGTATTATCACATGTGAAGACTTTAGGACAAGGGAGGATGAATAGCTTTTAAAATATAATCTATGTGTTTAGTCTTTTACCAGTCTGGCTTGATACTTTAGAAGATCTGGGAAGGTGAATGGACAGTTTGTTCTGCATATCATTCTTCTTCTATATTGTATATCTCAAATTAACATTGAAAAAATATTGGGTTATAGTGATCTCAAATTTGCTGGATCACTGGCAAGATCCTGGTACACTAGTATTTTATGTCCCTAATTTAAAAAGACCCCTGTGCCTAACTGATCATGGGAGATAATGATAATTATCCATTTTGAAACTTTGTTTTTGAGAACTTACCTCAGTAGTATCAACTCTGTTCTTAGAAAAGTATTTTGATTTCATCATTGCACATGAGCAAATAGATACTTGAAATCAAATTATATTCCTCTTGGCTCTGCCACAGTAGTTCAATGTGTAAAATAAATGTTATGGAATGATGTAAACTCACCCTACCATAATTCAAACTACAATCCAGAGTCTCCTTTTCTTTCTTTTTCTTTTCTTTTTTAAGAGGTTGTTTGATTTATGGCATTGATATATTGCAAGGCAGTTGAAACTTTGAAATAATTGACTAAAATATTAATTTTATTTGTAAAATGATCTATTTTAGCTCTAGGGTCACAATGATGTACTAGAGCCAGTCAAATGATGTAGTATGTACTTCATCATGTATGATACAGTTGTTAGAGCTAAATCAAAATCAATAATAACTACTAATTTTAACATTAACCAGGTGATAAAATCCCCCAGATATCCAATTTTCTTGCTAACTAGCCAGACAGAAATATTAATCCACAACTGAAATATTAATGATTGACAAAAGCAATAATTATGATACAGATATTTCAAACTTCCATCAAAAATACCTAGATAATGCAGATAATAGTAGGAAGGAGAACTCATACCTATACTCAATGCATATTAAAATATTTGATAGTTTACCAATTGACATTTGCTTAACATTTTTATAAACCCACAGTTTATCTTTTACTTAACTAAAATGAGGCCATTGCTGCTGCACATGTTAACAGTAGCATCAAAATCATTAAAATCTACTAAGCATATTTAATTACTTTTTTACAAGAATGATGAGCTTCAAATATCACTATCCAAACCAGTGTTTGACTATTATTGTTGCTATCTATCAAGTGACAATATACATTCACACCCAAAAAAGTTCTCTCTAAAATTTAGAGTGAACATAATTTTATATCAACTAATCAATCATTTGAGGTACATAAAGTACTGTTTAGCCACATTCTTTACTTTTAAAAAACTTATTTTCATAAGTTGTAGGGAACATTTTTGGTAACAGATGAGCAAAATTCATCCTTAGATGAAAGAGTGTGAGGAATTAAGGAAAGTACATATAAAAGACAGTACTTCCTCATTTCCCCCAGAATTTTCAAATGACCAAATAGAATTTGTGATATATTTTATATCATCTCCTTGAGAAAGCATTAGAAACATTGTTTTTAGCTAAAAATCAAATAGAATATGTTAGTCTCCAACATGCAAACAGTAAATTTCATGCATAGAGCTGCTGGATCATCTCCAACAATCTGAATTTACTTAGTTAGCTTAAAAACACTTCCCTATATTTCTAACCACAGCTTTTCACAATGAAAACTGCCATATTCCTCATGTAATTACATCTAAAAACATCACTAACCCTTCAATAATTGTCTCCATGCTGCTTCTTATAAATTTTTACTGTTGAAACCCATAACTTAACTCTAAATTTTCTTTTTGCTCTAACATTTAAAAAGCAATGTGCTGTTTTCACCGCTCTGCATTAGCTTCTTTGGCTTCATGAGTTTCCTCCATTCCTTTTTGTTCTCTGCTTGTTCCAGAGTTACCTTCTGTCCACTGTGCCAATTAGTCTCTGCCCAGAGCTTCCCATTAATTTTCTTGTCTTTCCTCTAACTTTTTCCATCTATAATAGTTTCTGTCTTTTTAATTGATTTGTTCCTCTTTGTACTGACTTAATCCTTGAAAGAAACACTCCCCAGTTATAGATTTTTGTTCTCTTCTTACATATGCTTATGACCCAGAGGACAATGCAATAACTGCTCACAATTCCCCCTCATACTGCGTCCCTTCTCATACACACCTGTTCACTGAATAAGTACCTACCTAGGCAGAGTGTAAGTATATATGAATACAGGGTGGTCCTCCCCCATCCTGCAGGCTAATTCAGTAAACTAAACAGTCATAAATAAATAAGGGCTACAATATACATCATTCAACCAGTTAATCAAATCACCTAAATGTACCTCATTGAGAGTCTATGTGATGCAGACACTGTGTTAAGTCCTGAGAGATGATAGAAAAAAAAATGCACATGGTTGTCTCCCTTGTGGGATTTATACTTCAATGAAGAGATAGAAATTGAATGCAGTCATTTAAATAGCACTTAGGAGACTACTCATTTATCACCTCTGTTTTTTAGTGCTGGAACAACATTCTCATGCTTCATGTTCTGAAGATAAATATGGTATTAAATAGAATGCTCTGACCTACATTTTATGTATATCAGGCTTCTGGTAATAATGGGCTAAAATCACAATGATCACCCCTCCTTGGTTATTATTTGTCGCAGCTGCATCTGTGAGCTGAGCCGGGTCATTGGGAGGCCTCCAGCCGTAAGGCCTTTTGGAACTGTGATTTATCTTCATTCTGCATGGTAATATTTCATCTCACCAATAGCCCAGATTGATAAAGCTCGCAGGGACTATTTCTTCTTGGCTTATAAATCTCTGGGTACCAGACAAATTGAAAAGGATTTTTATGATCAATTGATATTTTGATTTGTCAACTAAAATAAAGGATTATGACAAAGTCTGGTTTTCTAGAAGAAAGAAATCATCATGCCTTTAAGCAAAGATGCTTTATGAAAATACTGTAAACTTTGAAGTAAAATCATCCAATCAACCATAAATCAAATATTTTTGTATGCAATGACTCCTTTGGTTTTTAACATTGACCTTTTGCAGGAAAGTAGAAGAGGTGTTATGGTTTGCGTATTATAGGAAGGAATCTGAATGACCCAAGATCATTGTCATTAAGGGTCCTTTGGATTCTGAGTGCAATTCCTTCTACTAAATGAGGGGAGGGGAATGGGAATGCATCTGGAGAAGGGAGAATGTCTGTTTTGGGTCAGTGTAATGGTTCAGATGTGAAGTGTCCCCCAAAAGCTCACATGCGAGAAAATGCAAAAAGGTCTGGAGGAGAAATGATTGGGTCATAACGTTAAACTAATCAATGAATTAATCCCTGATGAGATTAACTGGGTGGCAACTGGAGGCAGGTGGGGTGTGGCTGGAGGAAATGGCTCCCTGGGGGTGTAGCTATGGGCTATATATTTTTAAAAATTTTTTTAAATTTATTTTTTATTCACACAGTTCATATAATCTTACATTTACATAGGGTAGTACTGTCTCAGTCTACTATTTTTCCTGCCCCCATCCTCTCCCATCCCATTTTCCTCCACACCATCCATACTTCCTCCATTCTTTCCTATCCTCCCCATAACCCCTGGCACCTCCCCCACCCCGGTTAGGTATCAGCATCCACTGATCAGAGAAAACATTCGGCCTTTGGTTTTTTGGGCTCGGCTTATTTCACTTAGTATGATATTCTCCAACTCCACCCATTTACCAGCGAATGCCATAATTTTATTCTTTTTTATGGCTGAGTAATATTCCATTGTGTATATATACCACAGTTTCTTTATCCATTCTTCAATTGAAGGGCATCTAGTTTGGTTCCACCATCTAGCTATTGTGAATTGAGCAGCTATGAACATAGATGTGGCTGCATCCCTATACTTTGCTGATTTTAAGACCTTTGGGTATAAACCGAGGAGTGGGATAGCTGGGTCAAATGGTGGATCCATTCCAAGTTTTTTGAGGAATCTCCATACTGCTTTCCAGAGTGGCTGCACCAATTTGCAACTCCACCAGCAATGTACATGTGTGCCTTTTTCCCCACATCCACGCCAACACTTGCTATTGCTTGTATTCCTAATAATAGCCATTCTAATTGGAGTTAGATGAAATCTTAGGGTAGTTTTAATTTGTATTTCTCTAATTACTAGAGATGATGAGCACTTTTTCATATATTTGTTAATAGCCTCTATATTGTGTATCTGGAGAGTGGAGTCGCTCTCTGCTTCTTGTTCATCATGTGAATCACTTCCCTTTGCCACACTCTTCTGCCATGATGTTCAGCTTCACTTTGACCCCTGAGGAGTGGAGTCTGTTGTCTGTGAATTGAGACCTCAGAAACCATGAGCCCTAAATAAACTTTTCTTCCTAAAATTTTCTGGTTAGATCATTTAGTGATAGCAACAAAAAAAGCTGACGAATACGGTCAGGAACTATGCTGGCAAATTATGCACATTAATTCCACTTAAGTTAATTCCTTCTTAAGCATTGAAGAAATAAAATAGAAGTAAGATAACTAAGAAGCTGATACTCAAGGGACACTTGGAAAATACAAATTAAGAATTCCCAAAGCAGGTCCAAGTAAACATGTCTATCTGCTCCTTTGTTTATATATGATCATGACATGAAAGGCACGCTCTGACTGACCTCGCCATTTTTGTTCATCCCCTACCATAATCATGACAATGAATGACAGACAGATACATATAAATGTCACTGGACTGGCAGGAAGACCTAGGTTCTGGCAGGAGCTCCTCTACATGTGCAGAAGCATATGTACATGCACACACACACAAACACACACACAGTATTAGTCTGGTAATTATGAACAACTCATCACTTCTCGTTAATACTGTTATTATTTTTATAAATTACTAGGAATATCATTAGTAATGTTGTATTGATGTCAGGGTTGTCATACAAAGCCCAAGTCATGAAGTCATTGGATTAACTAACTTCTAGAAATAGTTGAGCTGGCAAGAGATAGAGAGAAGCATGCATAGAGCAGAAAAAATAACCTACAATGAAAAGAAAACACTTGTTTATTTTGTTCCCAGTCCCATACTACTTTGAAGGCATATGGGCAACTTCTGATCTTGATGAAGTAATGGTGGCAGGAAAATAATTCCCTGGTGCCAAGTCTTGCTGCTGACTCTGCAATCCACATAATTATATGCACGATTTTCCTCTTTGTTAGCAATAAAATTAATGAGTAGGCTGGCTTATCCATGGACATTTCAGCAGCATTCGAGGATTGCTGTCCCACTTTACTTCTGCAGATTCCTGTTTGAACATCAGACTAGCTGTAAAGCAGGATGCACTGAGCAAATGATTGATGGAGCTGCTGAAAAGCCTTTCAATAAATCCCATATCAGAACAATTCTACTCTTCAGCCTAAAACTATATATTTTGACTTTATAATAATTGCTGATCAGAAGCTCATTATTGTTTTCCATGCCACATTTTAAAATTGAAATTGATCTTATTGTCACCAACACCCCACATTTCTTTCTTCAAGATGAGAAGTGCACTTTGAGTGGTGAGCAGATGTGACTGCAGGTATGTGGCAGAGTTATGTGGATATTTGGGCCTTAGTGCATCTATAACAGTCTTCATTATTCTTTATCTTTGTAACTTTTCTCCTTTTTCCTTCTCTATATCTTACTTTCATGGGTATCCTTGATGGGAGAACAAGAAGATATTTTTCAAAGGATGGAGTATATTGGAGTCATAACATGCTTTACACAGTGGGGAAACCAAATAAATAAAAATTCTCTTTTTCAATATTGTGCCTAGCTGTGCTCTCAAGAATATTAATTAATTGAGAAATGCTGCCAGCAATCGAGGTACAGGCATTAGGCTTTGAAAATGAACCTAGAGTCACATATGTATTTGTTAATAGATAAAAGAAGAAAAATGCTTTCAGGAGGGATTGCTGAGTTTTTATAAGGTGTTTTTAAGACAGTTTGGATGTAAAAGGTTGATATCTACTGGGTACATTTTTCTCAGTTCTTGTTCAAAACAGCAGTATTTGGAATGAATGACACCAACCTAAGATATTATATAATGTGATATCCTAAAAATAAAATGTCTGAACACTAAATTTCCTCAGTGTCCTGAGGTTCACAAGATGAGTGGGGAAAAAAGGCTCTGAAATAGGGCACAGGATTGAGAACTGTGGAGAGAAAGTTAAAACACACAAAATAAGAGCAGGGAAGCTTAGAAACTAGTACTTTTATCTACTTATTTCATCTACTTTTCCACTGCAAATAGAGTGACAGTTACCTAATCAATCTCCTTTCCCTTTGATCTCATAATGCTGTAGTCTTTTTTCTTAATTTTTTAAAAATATTGATTTTTCCTACATAGTACTTGCAAATTCATAAGGGGTTTGCAGGTTCACATCCTGTTGAAATATTCTCAAATGAGATGTTTCCATTTCTCATTAGTCCAAACAACAGAAGTCACATGTGTTACTTAGATATGAGCTCACTTTGACTCCTTTCTCTCATCTGTCACCTAAATGTCAACTTCATCCTATGCTCCCATATACTAGCCTCAACTTCCTTCTTCAATTATGTACCAAATATATTGTGATATAATATGAGATAAAATATGTGATACTGGAAATTGTAATTCTTGTCTTTTGTATACTACCTGGGGTTAATAAATATGAAAAAGGAAGTAAAGGAATGTAATCTCTCTAATAACATCCAAGTAGCAAAATGAACTTGCAACCTTTTCCTTTCCTTTTGCTTAAATAAGCTTTGCTTTAAAACTCCTTGAAGACATTCTGTTTCAATATTGACCATCATTGTGGTATATGAATTCTATTCTTGTCCCAGAGATAATGTCACCTTTAAAAAATTGGTATTTTCTAATGCTGTTTCCTACCATCACCAATCTTGAATATCTGTAAGTAATCCCTGATATGGGTGGTAGGGAGAGAAAAGAAAATGAGTAAAGGTCTTTTTTCCTTTTATGATGTTCTTACCATATGTTCTAGGAGACCCAGAAGCTGATGTCTTGCATACAGAGGTCTCTAGGTAGATTTTTCCTGTTATTCCCCCACCATAGCTCCCTTTTATTTTCCTATACAGTTCTTACAAAGCTTTTTGTTGTAAATGGGGTAAAATAAAAACTCCTTCCTTAGAGAATTTTAAATATTAAATTTAAACATTCCTTTTTCCAGGAGGTGAAGCTTAGCTCTCCTCCCCTTGAGAGTGAACTGGATGCAGTATCCTTTCTAATGAAAGGTGCACAACAGGGTAAAAGCAGTAAGTAAATTACCATGCCTAGTGATAAGTCATGTCATGTGTCCCTGGTATCATACGCTGAAGTGTGGTGTTTCTGTGGGATTCTTCCCTGAAGCCTAGAACCAAGACTAATCTCCAGAGAAACATCAGACAATCCCAAATTTAGGAACTTTTTACACAATACCTTATCAGTTCCTTTTGAATAAACTAAGGTTATGAAGAGTAAGCAAAAACTGAGAAATCATCAAGATGAAAGGAGACTAAAGTGGCAAAATGAATAAGTGCAATTGACAGATTAGTTTTTGGAACACAGAGAGGATATTGGTGGGAAAACCTAGAAAAGTCCAAATACATCCTCTAGTGTAGTAAATAGTATTTACCAATATTAACTTTTTTTTTTTTTTTTTTTTTTGGTATTGGGATTGAACCCACTTTATCACTGAGCTACATCCCCAGCCCTTTTTGTTTTTATTATAAACATGGTCTTGTTAGGTTGCTTAGGGCCTCACTAAGTTGTTGAGATTGGCTTTGAACTTGTCTTCCTCCTGAGCTGCTGGGATTACAGGCATGTGCCATCTTGTCCAGGCCCAGCTTCCAACATTAATATCCTGACTTTGACAAATGATCACAGTTAAATAAATAAATGTTTGGGGAAGCTGGATGAAGATAGGTAGGAACTCTTTATCCTATCTCTGCATTTTATCTGTAAATCTAAAATTATTTCAGAATAAAAAGCCTAAAAAGAAAGTAAAATATTAATCAGGTATATATGTGTTTGTTTCTGTCTCCCCACAATGCTTTAAGCAATGAGAGGCCAATGAGCATGGAGGTGTACCTCTTTATTCCTGGGACCTAGAATTGAAAGAATATGGGTAAGATCTCAGGAAGCATTTGCTGACTGAGTAAGTATAACTGCATAGGTAGGACCTGGCCAATGCCTTCTGTTTGCTGATTATAAGAGAGTTTATGCACCCTGGGAGTAAGCTCAAGGTGTCATGGGCATAATGTGAGACATCACTAAGATATTTTTAATAGGCAAAAATACATATGTTTTATAGTTTCCACTAGCCATATTCTATGATTTCCACTTCAAAGGCAAATTACCTCTGACATTTCTTAATCCAACCACTAAAAGGGAAATCCAACAAGGAAATTGGTCATTTAGAATCTTGGAGTTGCAGAGCTGGAAATATCCTCAAATAATCGGGGTTTACTTTTGGGGGGGAAACCTTATTTTTAAGCAAAACCATAAGTGAAATTCATGAAAGAGACAAAAGTAACATCTGCTCTATTTTTCTTGAAGTCCTATCCACATAGCTTCCCCCTGTACTTGAAGACCTTCAAGAGGAAGCACAGGGCTCACTGGAACCCAGTTTGAAAACCACAGAGCCATCTTTTCATTTTAATGACAAGGAACTATAAAGTTTTGAGAGGTGAAGTGATTTGGCCAGATGTCTATTATGGAATTTTGGACAACATCAGAACAGCCAAACTTCCTGATGATCTTTTCGAATGAATTTGGTATGACTTGCTTAGATACAAATTATGCATTTTCCCATCACATTGAGATTCTAATTTATTCTCCCTAAAAACAAAGACATTTCTTGACTGTATAGAAAAAGAACAAAAAAATCATGCTTTCCATTTCCCCACCTTCCTCTGGGTTTTCCTTTCTGTTTTATGAGAATTTTTTCTCCTTAGAGCCTCAAACAGGTCCTTGAAGGAGAGTGAAGGTGAGGCCTCTTTTTTGGGAAAGTGAAGCCGAAATTCTCTGAAGAAGCCACATCTATCTTAAAGATCCTGCAGCCTGTTTGTGGTTGAGTTTAGAATATCATGACTGTGGAAAGATGGAATGTTTTATGTCCTGAGTCAAGGTTATTTGGGGCAATCTTCAGCCCTTTAATAGCCATTTACTTTCAACCTCTCAATCTGACCCAATATTCTCATGATTCTGTAACATCTGAACCTATAGAAAAAGATTTTCCCACTTTGCTGAAGGCTGCCTACCTGATGTGCCCACCAGTGTATGTGTTAAATATATTGATTTCTGACTTTCTTTCTTTGTTGCCTATAAAAGTTCACGTAACCCCTTTCACAGTGGAATATATCATTCAGGGTAACTTGGAATCTATATTCCCAGGTCATGGTCACCCATTTTTGGCTCAGAATAAACTATTTTTGTATTTTCTTTAAAGCAGAGTTGTTATTTCACATCAACGGAACTCTGTAAGTTTTATTTTCCTAAAGCGTAGTTTCCATAAGTACTGTCATATTCATATGAAGATTTATGAATTTCTCTAAAACTAGATCTATGCCTTGTAGAATAATGCGAAATGTTGAGAGTGACATTCACATGAAGATTTGTGAATCTCTCTGGCACTAGACTTACCCAGTATATAATAGTGTGATGTTGAGAATGAAACAATTAATTTAGAGTGTGTGCTCAGCCTTACCAGATAACTCAGAAAAATTAAATCACTTTATAGCATAAATTACATAAATTAGAAATAACAGAGTGTGAAGGAAGAAGTATGATTTGGTAGAAAACTCATGCGAATAGTTATCAGGAATCTGGACTCTACTTCTGATTAAGTCATAAATTTTACATGTTAGTTTTGTAGTTTCGAAGGTTTCAAAGGTGCCCAGTTTACAGGAAGAGAAGGATCCCTTTTGCAAAAGTGTGTCTGGATCTGAATTTATAATTATATCTCTGTTGGGGGAAACTAGCAGGTGAAAGGAGAGCTACTTTTAGAAAGGCATTTCTTCGACTTTTTCAGGAGCACAGGGACTACTTCATACCTGTTTAAAGCTCTGAGCTCTGATTTTACCTTCTTATATTTCTCATGCCAGCACACTTTCTTTGTATTAATGAGACTTTCAGTTAAGTTCTTTCCCGCTAATGATGTCTAAAAACTGAAGGCTAAGTAATGAGCAGATCAATAGTTTCCATTAATGTCTCTTGCAGAGAGCCTCTTCTAATTTTATCTCCTCTGATGTGACCTCCAATTTGCATAAGAGTGATACTACTTAAACTTACTGGCAGAATTGATTGACTGAACCTGACAAAGGTGGGGGAGCAATTGCCTAATTTAAAGAACATTCAAAGGATAGTGAAAATGATCAAGAAGTGTGCTATAAATACTTGCATATTCCTTATTTCTGATGATTTTAAAATTAAACCCCTGAGCATATTTCCTTAATGTTAGTGATTAAATACCAATAAAAGTATTTTAGGTCATGGGGCAGTGAACCAGGCAGCAGGCATTTCAGGTACTGGAGGCAGAAAAAGAAATGCCTTAACCCTAAGACATTTGGCAATCTAGTGTCAAAAGTTTGACATTCTGGGTTGTAACACCAACACGAGCTCTTTCTTACATTTCCGCATTTAGTTGTTTTAATGTGATAGGGTTGGCCTAAAAGATCCCCTTTCATTGGCTCTCTTGTTCTTATATCATCCTTCCAGCAGTTTCTTGGCAGGTCAGAGGAACTTTTCCTCTTTTTCCTTGAAGCCTCACTTTCCAGATAGTTCTCTGACTCCTTTCTTTCTTTACAACACATGCCTGATTTTACAGCCTTGTTATTGATACAATCAGGAGATCTTGGGTGTGTCCTATCTCAATCATTCCTATTGTTAAAGTAAAAACTTTAGGCAAATTTAATTTAACAGAATTTAATTGAGCGAAGTATCATTGTTGAGTAGGGCATTCTTAATTAGGGCAGCCCTCAGAACCAGAAGAGTTTCAGAGGGTTCTGCTTCATAACTGTGGGCAAGCAGCATTTATGGATAGAAAACAGAATGCAGGTACACACACACACACACAAAATACAGCTTGGTGGTTACAGGTTGGCATTTGACTCTTTTGGACATGGTCTGATCAGTGGTCACCTGTGAGTGGCTTAAAATTTGCTGCTGTGATTGGCTGAAACTGAGCTGTTTGTTATAAAAATTTGCTCCTATGTTGGATTTTCAATTAGTTTACCTATTCAGTACATTAGGTTGCAGTTATTATATAATGATTCCAGTATGGAGGCATCCTCATGCCAAATTAATTTAACTTAGCTTTATTGCTATTACTAAAGAAGGGCCCCAGATCTAGAGAGAACACTGAAGTGGAGAGAGCATTAAATTGATATTTAAAAGAATATCTAATATTTATTGGGTGATTACTGTAATGGACATTGAGCCAAACATTTTGAAAAAGTCATCTGACTTAATTCTTCACCATATTAAATAAATACACAAATTGTCCCAATTTCCAAGTTGGAAAGTGAGACTCAAGAGGGTTCTATCAGATTTTAGTTCAGGAAACAGAAACTAGGCAGTTTAAACAGAAATGGACATAACACATGAACTTTGGTACTTACAATCACTGAAGAGCAGAAGGAGCAGACTCTAGGCTCATCCCCTAAGGACAAAACCCAACAAACCTAACAGGCAAGATTGGTCTCCTAGGGGAAAGGCAGGGCATCAGGAGGTCCCTGCTGAGTTACTGAACAGGACTCACAGGCACAGCTGTCATTGCACAGTGAGGAAATGGAAGACAAGAACAGGAAGGTTTGAAATCATCACAATTCTCTTTTGATATTTATGAATCCAGACACTAGTGCACTACTGAAGAAAAAGCCTTATTTCCATGATATTTTTAATCCAGTAAAAAACAAAAAAAAGTTAAGTGCAATAGGAATATGGTCTACATGATCTCTCCTCTGCACACTTGAGTAAGTGCATATAATCGGTGAACTAATTTGCATCCAAAATCCTGGCTGTAAGGAAATCTGAGAAATGCAATTTTCAGACTTCTAGACTTTACAGTAAAAGAAGCCATCCTAGAAGGAGGTAGGAATAGCTGTTGAGTGCTAGATATGTGCAACACAGTGAGTAAGTGTGACATAACATACAGCTAGCAATCAGTGCAACTGAGAATAGAACTCAGTTTGACTTGTCTGAAGAGCCTCACTGCACTGCCTCCATATCAGAGATGTTCTGCAGTGCCTTACGCAGCTTTTCTAGAAAATGTAATCTACATTTTTTTTTAAACAGGAAAAATCCTCCTAACAAGAAAGGACTAGAAATGGAAAAATAGTAGATCGTTACCTTTCTCTTCTTCAACTCGTTAGCTTATTAGAGCAATTCATAAGTGTCCATATTTTTATGTACATAATTACATTATGTGTTAGCTAACATAACACATAATGCGAGTTAAGTCAAACCAGAAGACGTGGCTCCATAAAAAGGTTCTGTGTTCAAATCCCATCATGCTATGATCTGGAGGGAGGCTGGTTTTTTTGATACTGTCATTATGATTTTATAGCATTTGCAATCTATAATTTATTTAATTTATAAATATTTATTTCAGGAACTTCTTCAGAATTCTGCAGGTTTCCATCAGGTACTGGAATAATCACCCAGAATTGTCAAAATGTATCTGACTTCAATACTTGTGCTATCCAGGGACATGCTGTGCTGACAGCATTCCTCTGACAATGGCAGTGTAGGAAACACAAAGATGACAACAACAGGAGGCCCCTCTCCTCTGCCCTACAAATTGGAAGTGGAGTGGCAGGTACTGCTGAGGCTATCCAACCTGCCTTCTGTTCTGTAAGACAGGCCTGTGTGCCTTATATTCTTCTGTACTTTTAAGATTCATGAAGCAACTTTCTGAGTCTGGGAATTTTTCCTAAGCTTTAAAAATTGTTGTTGTTGTTATTATTATTATTATTATTATTATTATTATTATTATTATTCATGTCAGTGATTTTTCCCACCCATTGGTAGGTCAAGTAAAGATTCAGTAACTGTACTTGTCATACTCACAGAAATAGGGCATATTGCTGGTAGTCAGAATAACTGATTTCTCTACCTTGGCAATGTGTGTACTTGACTAAGTCACTCTAGTTCTTCCAATTCCATTTATCCTAAAAGAAAGAAGAAGAAGAAAAGACACATAGTATTTTAATGGAATCATTATTCAAAAGAATCTCAGGACTCTTGTTTCACCTATCTGCCCAATTTCATGTTTTATTAAAATAATGAAGATAATGGATGAGTCTTTTTACATAGCTTTCTCTCATAAGGATAAGAATAGAGTGCTAATGAAGCATTTATCATATTAATTAATTGTTTTTCTGTCTAGGGTTGCTCCTTGCCAACATTTTTAATGATATGTGTTGCAAGCAGCTTACTGCTACCAGTAAGATGTGGAACTTTCTCTGAAGAAACAGGGACAGGCAGTCATTTGAGTGACAGGGGGTAGCAAATCTGCTTGAAGGAAATGCAATTCACATGTATGAAAACTATACTTTTTTTTAAAAAAAGGGGGACAAAATGCCCATTTTTTTTTTTCTTTTTTGGTACCAGAGATTGAACCCAGGGGCACTCCACACTGAGCCACATCCCCAGCCCTTTTTTGTATTTTATTTAGAGACAGGGTCTCACTGAGTTGCTTAGGGCCTCGCTCGTTGCTGAGGCTGGCTTTGAACTCGAGATCCTCCTGCCTCAGCCTCCCAAGTGCTGGGATTATAGGTGTGCGCCACCACGCCCGGCGAAAATGCCCATTTTTAACTGTGGTATCTTTTTGTTTTCCACAATTGCAGTGGTAAGATAAGAAGTGGATTGCCACAAGAATATGTAAAAATATCTTTAGATGAATAATCTCATAACATAGAAAAAATTATTCAATAATGATCTTTAGGCTTCTACTATGTGTGGGAAAAGTAGAGGATGCTCTGAAGCTCTGAGATCTCTTATGCTCATTAGTGTATATTTTCTGATAAAAATAAGCAAAATATTTATATCTATTTTATACAAAAGGGATGCAAGTGGGTCACAACTTTTATTTTTCAAATGGGTAGAACTCCAAGGGAAAAATGGTGAGGAGAAATAAGTAGAGGAGTAGAAGATTTGTCTTCCAAGACTTACTAGACAATTATGTAAGTTTATTTTATAAAGAGATAAAGTTAAGCTCATTAAATTTTTTCAGAGTTTATGTGAGCAAACCACCATTCATGAATTGGGCAGCACCAGACTCAAAGTCATTCAGTCTCTGCTGAAGGAACGTTAGTTAGAAACATTTATGATGTGCTTTGGGAAGCAATTCAAAGAGAGTACCTTCTTGGCTGAAGTGAAAAGTCCCTACTTAATGATTAACCAATAGGTGATTCTATTGGTAAAGTTCATTTATAGGTTAGTTGGTAGTTTCTAATAGTTTTGACTTCTGTTCTTGACAGCTATGATCATTCACTAGTTTGATTTCAGTTTGCTTAGATAGTAATCCAAGGTGCTCAGTCTAATGGCTTCCCAATTATCACCATCATTATTATTATTTATATAACTTAGTTCTGTTGTGTAAAACTCACCAATTATGTCCTTCTACTTTGCAAATTCTTTTCAATGGATATGAACTTCTGAAATCTAGAATACCCAAATAAGGAGAATTGGCACGATTATCTTTTTTCCCTTCCGTCTCCATTGGGAAAAAGCCAACTTATTTTCATCTCTTTCTGTCATTTGCAGCTTCTTCCTTTTTCTTGTGGCCATTGAGAAGAATATAATTCTCCAAAATTACTCATCTCTTTGGTTGGCAGAGTTGATTGGTTTGATTTTTCTTTTTTCCTTGCATTTCTTTATCTTTGTTCTTTCTAGAAGTTTAAGGTGGTGATCTCTCCAAATAGGAGATCATTGCACTTTGACCAATGCATCTCTTTCATTTTATTCCCTGACAAATTTTAGACTCATTGATATGTGGAGCAAATACTTTGTCATACTTGTCTTTTTATTTCCCTATAATATTAACTGGAGTGCTTCGCCTGTTTGTACTATGAAATTGCAATAATCAATCACCTTTATCAAACCAATTTTTTAAGTATGACATTTTTGTTGTGCGAGGTCTTATTCTAAACAACTTAAGGAAGCATGACTTCTGTCCTCTGCAAGTTCATTCCCCTAACAGTTACTGCTATTAAAAATATAGCCTTTTGCATGCTTCATGATACAATTCGTTACTATTTCATCATTTTTGTTTTGTTTTATTTTTCATGGTATTTTTCCCCATTGTAATCATATTTATTTGTGTCTCTTTTCTCTACTAGATTAAATTTCATGACAGAGGGAACATATTTGCTCTATTTACAATTCTATCACCAATATTGTGTGTGTTTATCTTGTATGTATCATTTAAACATCAAAAGCAGCCTGAGATTAGGAATTACTATCTTTCGTAGATAGAAAAGCTCAGGCTCAGGATGTGGAAACTTTTCTTGAAAGTCACACAGCTAGTGAGGGACAAACAAATGATCATCACCTGGACATCTGTGACTCTTGTGCAAATGCATGTTCGACAGTGTCTTGCTGCTGTTGGAGTTCTTCAGGGATAGAAATTACACTCTGTAAGAGATAAAAGAATAGTTCACTATCCATTCTGATTTTCACCTTTGTAGTGTTATGAATGACAAAACTTGTTTTATCGAATATCTCTAGAGATTAACAGCTTCTACCCACATCAGATATTATTAAAGTATGTTCAGGTGGTTATATGAAAGGTATTATATTAATAAACAACATTATTTTCAATCTAATGTGATTATAAGTACTAAAGGAACAGTGATAGATCATCATATAGCTTTAGATTTTTCATAGATTGTTTCCTTGGTATGTTATTATTATTCTACCTAATCTCTCAATTAATCATATATTTTAAATAGTGATGCCACCTGATCTCATCCACTCTAGAGAACATTTACTATTTGTTTTATTATTTAAATATATCCAAAATTGTTGTCAGTGTAATATCTAACCTAATAACATTAATACATATTATTTACCAAAAATTTAAATTTAAAACGTGACACCATTCAATTGTTAAGTATGCAAGATTTGAGTTCCTTAAACAGACCAAGGTGATGTATACCATCAGTATGCTTATTTTTCAATAAGGAGGTGAGGCTTATAGAATGAGCCAGTACAACAGCTTACATGTTATCTACTTCAGGATTTTCTTCATCACTATACATTAAGCAGAATGAATGCTTTCTTTTATTCACTTCACCAGTTCTATTGCTTTGCACAGCTACTTTTTAAAAATATAACTAACCACTGTGTGAAATTATGTATATCTGTATGTTTATATTTACATGTCTTGTTGTCTATTCCGACTACAAACTAAGATACATTATGCTGTTTATGTGTGCTGTTTATAGTACCCCTGTATCTCTAGGTTCTAAAGCAGGCCACAGCATACACTTGCACTGTATGGATAATTGTTCTTGCATGAATAAATTAAGCAAGAATGAGTGAGGTGGAAACCATGTTTGTAGCTCAGAAGAGAACACAGGTCTTTTTACTTCTGGTTCAATCTCTTTGCACAATATTATGTAATATTATACAAGAAAACTGAATATGTCCACTTTTAAAATTTGAATTTAAAATGCTGAGATTTTCGTTGATTTTATTTGTACTTACACACTTTTTAAAAATTATATTGAATTAGCAATTAAAAGGGGAAACCATATATGCTAAAAAGCAATCTGTAAGGACAGTATGCAGATTGACTCCCTTGCTTAAAAATGCTTTTCAAATATTCATGAGAGCAAAATCTTACTGGACAAAATCCCATTATCAGAAAGCTCAAATGGCTGTACTCTCCAAAATATATTTAATTTCTAAATTATAATTTTAAATTATTTTAATTTCAAGATTGCCTAAAATTCACTTTTACTCTCCTTTCTTTGATTAGTTGCAAGAAGTAAGGCCTTGCTTACCTCTTTGATATGACTTTACCCTTCTTGAGTCTGAAAATTGACCTTTGATGAAACCTCTTTTGGCTCATTTTGCAACAAATTAGAGCAGCTTGAGGAATGAGAGTTCAGGAACTGAATTTGAATTAAGATGACTTTTAAAAGTACAAGTCAATTAGCCAAGAAGGCAGCAGAGATAAAATGAATTCATTTGTGATCATGCTCCTTGGGGGTCTTTGTGGCTCTAAGTGATTAGCTTGGCTGCTTTATTTCTTTAGTAACCCACATCCAGGTGGCTGTGGCAGGATTGCACCGAGAACTTGTGCAGCTCTTCTGCAGACATTATTGGTGAAATATATCAGCAATCCATGGTAGAGGAAGATGATGGACTTTATAAAGTTCAGTTTGAAAACATCAATTTGTAAAGCATCTACCATGTGTACTGGATTGATTTAGTGGGATCTTATATTAAAACTCTTCTTGAGTAGAAATTAAGTCATGACAGGATTTATAAGTAAGTGAATTTTATCACATGACCCTAAAGTTCTATCAATAAATGACTTTTCTTAAATACCACATGTATTTCAAAGCCTCACATTTAACTGTCTTTCATCAGTAATAATGGAGAACATACACTCAGAATAACAATTTTACAAATCTATGGTTGTCCAGTATGGGTGTTGGCATATACCTGCAAGATCTCAGGGTTTCTCTCCAAGGGTGTCATTAACCATGAACTATGAACCAGAATTATTAAAAATTAGCTAATAGAGTGAATGAAATTCCAAGGACAAGAGTTTGCGTATGTAAAGATGAAAAGAAAACATTGTATAACCCCTATATCTGTGACCAGAAACATTATAGAATCAGAAATGAAGAGTGGCAGAGGATAAGACCCAAGTGTATGCAGAGTGACAGGTGGAGTTTCTGCATAAAGGATGTTGATGTCCATTCTGTTCTAAGGGTGGAGATGAGGGCAGCTTGCAGGAGGAGGATAGGACCAGATGTGTTGATAAATAATTCTGAAAATGAGGATTCTGTGAAGCTAAACATCTGGATAAAAGTGAAAGCATTTAGCGAAATGTTTGTTTTCAAATTTGAGACTTTCAGCATCCTAGTAGATATCATCAACCCTACCTGATTTCTGAGTCAATTTGTTAGAGTTATTATAGATTGCTTTGTGATAACACATCTAAATTATTCTTTTAGTGTATTTCCTTTATGGTGAACACTAGGAGGAAATTTTACTTTCCTGATATTAACTAAATTTATGCAAGTGTTTATAAAACATTTCTGGTACTTTCACATACTTTCTCTTATTTAATAGTGACGTGTGTGTGTGTGTGTGTGTGTGTGTGTGTGTGTGTGTTAATATCCTTTCTTCTATTCAGGTTAAAGCAATAAAAATGCAGAGAAGCTGATCAGCATTGCCCAGGTTAGACAATTTGGAAGTAACAGCCTAGATTTAAACCTGAAGCCTAGGAACTCAAATCCTGGGCCTTGGAAACTATTAGAACATTACATGTAGTTTAAGAGGATGAGTGGACTTTATTTTACCATAGGATCAGAACTGTATCCCCAATCTTGTCCTACTAACAGAAGAAAAATCACGCTAAAGAACTCTGGCTGACAGATTGATGGATTGGTCAATTTAGTCATATATGGTTTACTTTATGCTAAGCACTACACTAGTTACAGGGCATTCTAAAAGGAACAACAATGTGTTCTTGTCTTTAAAATGTTTACCATTTCATGCTCCGTGGTATGGAAATGCTTGCACTATTATGAAAATGAAGTCTCAAGTGATTGGCAGTAGAGATAGGAAAGCAGCACAACACAGTAGTTAGGACACAGGTTCTGGAGTAAGACTGGCAATGTTCAAATCCACATCTACAACTGACAAGTTGTGTGATTTTGGCTAAGTCGATTGACTTGAGTCAATTTGCTGGTACAGTGGTTTCTTAATCTGTAAAATGATTTTACCTTATAGGGCAGGTTGAAGATTAAGTAGGTTAATATTTATAAAGTGTGTGGCACATAGAAAACTACAAATTTTTGTTAAATAAATAAAAATAAGAACTAGGAAAAGCAGGATACAAGGTTGAAAATGGAAAGAAAGAAAAAGACCCTAACATTTACTGAGTGCATGTGAATGTTAAGCATTAACAGGACACTCAACCTTTAACTGTCATAGTCCCACGAATCTATGGATTTATAATCTCTGTAAGGCAGAGCTTTCTTGACACTTGAGAATGGAAAATTATTTGTAGTTGGAGATACCCTTTCTATGGGAGGGTATGTAGCAGTGTCTCTGGTTTCTATCTATGAGGTGCCAACAGCACTATTTCCCTCAGTTGTAAAAATTAAAAAAAAAATCAAATCTCAACAAATATCTCCTGAGATACATTATCACCCTGACTGCCAATCACTGCTAACATTAGGAAAATGAGGCTGAGAAAGGTGAAGTGATCTTCCTGGGGTCACACAAAACATACTGGTAGAGCAGAGAAGGAAAATGTGTCTGTATAACCCCAAAGAGGAGGATCTAATAAATAAGTGTAATAAAGTTTCTAGTCACAGGCTGTGAAGTCCATGCTACAGAGTTTAATTTGATTATTCACTGGGCAATGGGATTAACATGACCAGATGTGTATTTAGTAGGTATCATATCAGTCAGATTGAGAGGAGCAAGAATTTTTACAGTGAGAAACTATGCAATCATCCAGGATAGGCATGATGGGGGCCTGAACCAAATAATAATGAGCAAAGACAGAACTAAATAAATCATGAGTTAAGCAACTCATTTTTCTCTGAGATTCTGCATTGTTGTATTCACCTACATGAATAGTCCTTTCTGACTTTAGTAGCCCGATTGCAAGATAAACCGTAAGAAACTGTGATTGAACTCCACATTGTGGAGAAGGTAGATCAGGCCCTCAGAGATTAATTACAAACACACAGGCTCATACAGATGGTCTGTAGTTCTCAATCTTTCTGTTTAATTCTTAGAATGCCCTGTTTCTTCACACTTCTTTCTAATCTGAATGATCTCCCATTTACTGACTGAGGGAATGGATATTTACAAAGCTAATCAATACCACTTTAATATATCTGCTTCAATCCACTTTACTTAATGACATGGCACTACCCTGAATGGCCTTTTCAAATAGGCAAGGTTCAGATTCCCTCAAGCATATGCCTGGTATTAATCCCACCTGCCTCTTTTCATCCCTGTCTTCCCTGCCCCTCCCATCATATCTCTCTCTCTCTCTCTCTCTCTCTCTCTCTCTCTCTCTCTCTCTCTCT